>VXAB01004709.1:13624-54338 GCA_013399175.1 Odontophorus gujanensis | reverse complement strand
TATATTCTATATATTGCTAGTAGTGAATTCGCACAGAGAATGTATATGAAAAAGAAGGCATTAAACAAATCAGTTCCAAAGTTTTACAGTAATTATGCCAAGAGGGTCTTTCTGTGAGCAGTTAATTTGTGGTGGTTTTATTCCACGTCTTATGTATTTACTTAGAAGAATTGGTTTGACAGGATTGAGAAATTCAGTGTTTTCAGGACCAATGAAGCAGAACTCTCATTTACTTCTGCAAGATGCTCAGCCAAGCAACATCCAAGGAATCTACAATTTAAATTATCAAAAGGTGCTGGGAAAGGAGCACTACAAGTGAGGGAGATGTCACAAATGTACTGGAGATAGAGTGCAGGAGGTAGAGATTTGTGTGGAGTAGCAGCAGGAAGAGTCATAAGCAGCTGGTCCATGAAACAAAGAGCAGTAGTGCACTTCCAACGTCTTATTCTTAATTCTGCTCTGCCTGTGCTGAAATGTGAGAAGATGTCTGGCTACTGCTCTGAAAAATACGTAGCCAAATTGGAGAGGAGGGCCAGAGTGAACAGAGAAATAATGGACAAGTAACAGTTCTACTCACTTACAGTAAAGAGATGTTTTCTGCACAGGCATAAGAGTGGTTTAGAGAGCCCTTAGAGTAAATGGCACTCTGTATTCACACAGGCCACACACAGGTACCAAGCAAGCAAACACACACAAATACTTGCAAACACAAATCCTTCACAGAGGCTGCCTCTCAGCAAAGATCGTAAAAAGCTCTGCTGCAGTGACAGTGCCAGAGGTGCTTAGAACCTCATTTATTCCTATTCAGGCAAAACCGTGGATGTCAGTAAAAACTGTGTGTGGAAGAGAGAAAGACTTTCAACAAAACTATAGGCACAAATTTTGCATTGCAAGTAAACACAGCAGAAGCTTTCTGCATATATAAAAAGTCTACGGGGCAGGTGGGCTTCCTGTCAGACATTTCAAGATGAGGATGTACATTTTTGCCAGTTTCAGTTTTTCCATGCATATGTAACAATGTGTAACCACTAAATCTTTCCTGAAGGCCTTAGGCTACCTACGCTGTTGTGTTGGTGTGTGTATATGCATGATCTAACTAGCTACCAAAGGAAAGTTGACAAGCCCACTGTTGTCATCTTCCAATGGGGTAAATAAGCAGTGAGAAGGAAAGTCTCACAACATTTCAAGGCTTTATGTTGGAGCCCAGTCACTTTTATTTGTAAACCAAGATTTTCTTTTTGGCTCTTGTGAGCCATTTTACCAGAGCTGCCTGAAATAAGAGATGCAAGAAAGCATTATCTGTATTGCTCTTCTCCTGCAACCTTGAAGTCAGTAATGGAGTAAAGTAGGAACCATGCTTTTCTGAGTACGAGTCCTTTCCACATTCAATCCCCTTGTCTCTTGGGCATTTGAACCTGTGACCTAATGTTCCACATAGTCAGATCTCAAAGAAAAACAGTGAGGATTTTCTAGTTGTCTTTTTTTTTTTTTTTAAAGAATGTCTTTTCTGAAAATCCACACCTGTTTCTGTCTCACGTGGGATTTCATGTCTGAAACAGAGTCCTTTCCATCCCAGAGCGATTTGCAACTTCCCTGGAGAGACCAGGTCTCAGAGTGCTCAACATGGGGTCTTCCACCTGAGCTTCATTCCCACCTTCTGTATGAGTGCTTTAACCAGGACCTACTCGTCTTTCAGGGGAGGCCAGGTGAGGGTTAGGAGATGGTTCTTTACTAGAGGGTGATGGGCATGGAACAGGCTCCCTGGGGCAGTGGACATAGCACCAAGCTACCGGAGTTTAAGAAGTATTTGGACAACACTCTCAGTCATATGGTCTGATTTTTGGGCAGTGTTGTGTGGAACCTGGAATTGGATTCCATTATCCTCACTGGTCCTTTCAAAATCTGTTGATTCTGTGAATAAAGTGTAGCTGTAGTTAATCAGGTGATACCTGTAACAACAGGTCTTTCATCTTGTTTCCACACTTTAATTCCACAGTTCAATGTCACAGCTTCTGAGCATGTGCACTATTTTCTCCTCTTAACCATTATTTAATTTAAATGAAAAGTGTATTTCTCTTTGATCTACAACAAGAATAAATTGACCATTGAAATAGTGCGTAAGCAAACAATTTCTGGACGCTATCTTATTGCAGTGAATTGTTGCTGCTGGTGCTGCTGAAACAGTCCTAGACTGCATGGCAAGGTGGCCAATATGTGAGGGCCCACTGCTAGGCCTTAATGGCCCTGTAGAGCTGGGGCTTCATGGCGTTTATCCTTAGGGGCTACAGAGCTCTCTCATGGCTGAAAGGTATTCAGAAGGTTACAACGAAGCTCAGCAAAGCAGAATTTGTTATAAAGCTGTTCCTATCTGGGGAAAAGTTTGAGTTCTGGAAGAATCCTGAGATCAGAGCATTGTCCACTGACAAAGGACAGGGAAAACTCTAGTTGAGGTAGCTGCTTGCAATAAGCAAACAGGAAATTACTTCTGTTCAAGCTAAAGGAGCAAAAATTTGAGCATTGAAGACCTTGTGACAGGTTTACCGGTTCCCTGTGGATGTCAAAGGCCAGACTAACTTCTGTATCTCCTCCTTCTCCTGCAGGTACAGAAATAATTACTCCCGTAAGTTTTATATATTGTCTCTGAAAATAAGGCTGTGCTATTGTTCAGCTCATATGCATTTTAAAATGGAAATGAGAGACTTGAAATTGAAGTTCCTGAAAGAGATGTGATTTTTAGAGGGACAAAGAAAGTTACTATTTTTATTATTTTAAATAACTTGTTCTTATGAGGTACAGACTGTGAATTTAGAGAGAATCTGTATCATCTTACATTTCAAGTTAACATTGCTATATCCAAATAATGCTAGTTGCTGCAACACACAACTCATAACTCAGTTATAAATGTGTGTGCTTAATTTATTTTTTATTTTTTATTTTTGTTAAACCATTACTGACACACACACAAAGAAACGCTATTGGAGAGAACAGACTATACAAGAAAGTGTTGCTAGCATGCTGGAGTAACTCAAAGCAGTGTAGTTCTTCATACCTGTGCAAACAGTCATGTTTTTAGCCCAGTAGCTTGGAACTCTTAATCCAACCAGTTGGAATGAACAGGCTTCTGCTAAGCCCATTGTACTAGCAAAGTAATGGCTCTTCCTAGCTAGTCAGGTGGCCAGGGACCTTCCTGAAGGAAAATAGGAAAGCGCAGTAAAAATTAATTTTCTGTGAAGTTTGTGGTATCTTTTTTTTTTTTTTTTTCCGAATACTATTAATGCTCTGAGAAGTACATAAGGCACTATCCCCATTAATTGGTTTCCTTTAGCTTATTGTACTCTCTGACTGAAACTGACAGAGTGACTCCTTCAATTGAAATGCTTAATTAAATATTACACTTAATTAAAGATAAGTGTGGGACATGGGTAGGGGTGGATACTCTGCCAATTGAAATATGTGATTCTTTTTAACTAGTAAGGTTCTTTGTTAGCCTTTTTGTTTGTGGTGATCCACTGCAGGTAATGGCAGAGCTGATATCCTGCCTTTTCCCCCACTGAGCTGGACTGTAGGAAGGAATGAAAGACGAATTAAATCATAATGTCTCCCCTCCACAGTAAAGCTCACATAATTTTGGGTAGAGAAAAAACTCTCTATAGATCTCAGCCCACCTTTGACTAGAAATGCAATTTCTTTCATGGCATAATGACTTGCAGCTACTGCTTTTCCAGAGTGGATTTAAGACAATGATCTGCATCTGTCTATTTCACAGCTATAACAGTTAGGTTTTTGTTATCAATCTTTTCAACAACTGCTTATTTGAGGACTTGCTTATGAAAAATTCTAGTCATCCCACTAATTCCAAAGGATGCTTGTTCTATTCTCATTGTTGTTTTTCCTTGATTTATCTTCAGCTATAAACAATGAAAATACTGTTGTGTATAGAATCATTTGAGAAATTGTTTGAAAAATAAGAATCTGCTTGACTGCTCTGAAAGTGAAAAACTTTCTTTAGGTTTCAGAAACTTCATTCAGTTTCCAGCCTCCTTGCCACCTGCCTCTACCCGGTTATACTGAAATTTGTGTGGGGCTCATGAGGTCCAGCTGCTGCTATTCGAGCTTTTGTAGCATGGATGTAAAATTCCGGAGCTTCATCAAAGCCACAGGGGATATACTTACCATAAATACTTGATACTTAAGTTATTACAATTAATCAGGGATACTAAGTAGCAGAAGATTTTCTCCTATTAGAGACTGCTGGAGAAGCAGATAAGCCTGCAGGATAAAGCCTCCTGTTTAGAAAAAGAAGAAAAAAATACTACTTTTTTTGTCATTTACAAATGATAAAATGGTACAATGTGCTACTGAGATTTTTACTGACAGCTTGTTCCTCAATGTCTGCAGAGTTGTTTAACTACAAGTTACAGCTTTCACAAGAATTCCAGGTGAAGGTAGCTTTATTACGTACAGAAATATGGTTTTGGAGAGCCTGAAATTGCAAAAACAATATGGCAAGCCACTCACAGAAAATTCTTCAGATTGTTTCTGCTACTTAAAAATTTTACTAATGTATTTATAATATCAGACTCTATTTCTTGCAAGATTATCTTGCTAGTAAAAGAACGTTACAGGCACAAATTCTCAGCCCCGTCAAATTAAACCAAAACCAAGAAGAGATCAACAAGCACAGATATAATGTCTAAGTTCACTGAAAATGTAAGCTAAAATTCTATCATTTTATTTCTTGAATGGGATATGTAAAACTAACAGAGCTAATCGTGTGCACGCGGTTGCTGATTTGCTTCTCTCTTGGAAGCCAGTGAGTGATGAACTCTGGTCTTAAGTAGCAAACATGAAAAGATTTAACTCAAAACTTCATATATTATAACAAATATCCAGTTCTAGAAGAAGTTAATCACAAATAGTTTCCTTTTAAATCAGCCATGATCAAGGAGCTACCACTAAAATAAATTGCAAAGTGAATGTCTCTAACAAATATTGTAGGAATTAAACAACTGTAACTGGATCTGGAGAAATCTTCATACTCCCATACATGCCTGAATCATACATACAAAATGTTTTTCCATACACTTTTAGTCCCTTCATACTAGTTGCATATGTAAATTTACTTTTTTTTTCTTAAATTTTCTTATTTTTTTAAAGGCTTATTTTATCATCATCACTGAAGATTGAAATATCAACATTTCCACAATACTCTTGAAGTTTATGAAAATGCTGAATGTGGTGAATACCCTTGTGTTTTATAGTTTCTGAACTAAATAATATTTTCACAGCAGACGGGGTTGAAGAGGAAGCAGAAAATGCAAGGAAGAGCTGATGTTAACTTTGACATAATCCATTAAAGAGGAAATATCACCTGCCCACATTCTCTCTATTCCATCCCACCCCAAAGTACAAATCCCCCATCTCAAAATAGTAGTTGTAACCTCCTGTAACTTGAAACCTATTTTAAAGCAGTTTAGTATAGTATAAATTACAGTCTGCTACACAAATAGTTTGCACTGAAATGTTTGTCAGCTTTCTGACATAGCTGCTTCCATTTATAGCTTATAAATTGTCACTGGTTCATTCACATCTGATAACATGGCTTCAGAACAGGCGGTGAAAACGTTGAGCAACTATGAGGGCCTCTGTCCATGCATGTGTGGTCTCTTGGTTTGTAAGGCCACTGACCACATCTGAAGGCACTGTATAAGTTTCAAATGTAGATTATCAGTCGCAGTTGCTGCATACTGCCCTAGCTGCAGCTGGAGCCATTGTAAACAGATTTATTAATAGAATAGAAGTTCAGAAGTATCAATACCAACATTTACAATCAAAGCTTACTTTAATTCACAAAATATTTTAAATTCTAGATGTATAACTACTGTGGTATTCCATAACTATACAATGTTCTGGCATAACATTGTTTTCTTTGTAAAGTTGGAAGAATGGGATGTTGATTAAGGCAGGAGTGAATATTTTTGTCTCTTGTCTTACTCCACCTTTAAAGATTCAGTAGCAAATCTTGCTGGATTATATTGGCCAACCAGAGATAATTCTGAAGCAAGTAGCTGTTCTATTCTCTCTGTTAAGGAGAAGAATGGTTACTTGATTTTCTTTGCAGGGAGGCGTAAAATTCTTCTGCAATTGTTTCATAGAAATCTTCCTAGAGATTCTTCACAAATTCTTACTCAGTTAGAAATATCCCCCTTTAGGGGCAGAAAACTGTTTAATTCAGGATGAAAACTCCTCTATTCCCCAGCTGTTGTCGTTTTAACAACGGAAGAATAAAGTGATGTGATTCATAATCTCTGATCAATAAAGGGTCAAACTTAGATAAATTGGTAAACTCTTGTGAATTATTATTCTTCATTCAGAGAAAAGACTCCTAACTTTTTTTAGCTTAGATTGCTCTAAATTCTTCATGTCATTATTGCTATTAGCCTTGCAGCCACAACAGGGATGGACATCTTAGATTTCAGCAACATCATTTATAATCTAAAAGAAAAAAAAAAAAAAGTTATAGAGAGAATATAGTACAAATGAGGAAGTCTTGCACTTCTCCTTTCATCACTGTGTTTCCTTTCAACATACCTGAGTCGGCTCAAGTCCGCTTCCCATTTTGAGTGCATTCATAATCTCTAGAATAAGGACGTATATTCTAGTTCAGGGTTTAAATGCAATGAGATCTCTTCCATGTGGACAGCCTGCTCTTTTGGGAGGAATTTAAATTCAGATTTATGAAGTTTATTTTATCAAAGAATATCCAGTATATGTTTCCACTACGATTAACTGAGTTGAAAAATGGGTAACAGATCTTTACACAAAAATTGCATGAACTATAATCACACTGAAGAAAACATGTATCAATCTACAGAATTCTTTTGGGACCTTGTAAAGTGTAATATGTCCTGAACTCATTGTACTCAGGCCCCTAAGGACAATTCTAGTTTTTTGCATTTTCCTTTCTTGCAATTTTTGTTGCAAGAAATACTCCTGATTGTTAGTCTGTGACAATAAAAAAACAGATGTGTTCATATTGATAATTTGTAAAATTACAGGCAAGATACCTGCTGCTCATACTTAGATTAAAATTATGGTATATACTAATCTAAGTTGTTAGGGTATGAAATCACCTTTAAAAAGTTAACTGTTCTCTGTAGACTCATCTCTGATTACTTACTTACACCAGTATTTACTTGATATTTTCTTCTGTTTGTTTGACCTTACAGAAATGGATATGTGCAAGCGAATAGTGGGGATTTGAAATAGTTGTGGTTGCTTATTTGAAAGCAATTTTTTTCAGTTTGAGCTGTTCTGGTATGTGTAAGCATTTTCATATTGTGATTGACACAAAATGTGTTACATTTTGTCTCATATATGCCAATAGTGTCTATAAAAATTCTTTTAAGACTGCAAAATCACATGTCCAGAAATTATTAAGTGGCATAGTTAAAATTCTCTGTGGACTCTATTCTCTATTCCTTTGGGAATATTTTGAAAGAGATTTTTCAGGAAAATGTTCACTTATTTTTTTTCACTAGACTACCTGTTATGGCAAAGCACACAGTAGATATTATTCAGTGAATGTAAAACCTGGTGAAAATTTTAGAAGTTTCCCAGTAGTTAATGCTAACAAAATCTCTTTTTCACTTCCTTTCTCCAGGATTTGCATACTGGAAAAGTTCTATTCGGTTGACGCTTCTCTTAAGAAATTTCAGTGAACAATAGAATGAAGACTGAGTTCAAACTATTAGCTTATTGATATCCTGAAATAGCTACAAGTAAAGAGTTGTAACAAAAAATATTAGGCTATTAGCACAGCGTACCACAGCAGTAATTATATGCTCTTAAAGGAACAGAGTAATTAATATTATTTAAGATAAATAATAGAGTGGACTACGCTGGCTGTGCAGTGTCAAATTTAGCTGCAGATGTTATATGTTTCTTTTCCTACCATAGTTCACGATGAGAACTTGCCCATGTTTAGGAATCTTGAGGAAAAGGGTACCCAGATACGTATGGCCCATCTTGAGCCCATTTTCCTCCCTGCTGCAGCGGACTGTGTGCTGAAGACCTCCAAGCATGTGAAGAAAATAAAGACATGGAAAATAAAGATTTTCAAAATCTTGATCTTAAAATCTGTAGTACTGAAATGACCAAGACACCAATCTCACGAGAAATTTTCCTCATGATGTATTAGTTGTTATTTTCTGCTTAGCTTGATATTTCATCCTGGAGAATCTGAAATATAAAGCAGTAGTGGACATGTTCTTCTACCTTTACTATGATTTCATTTTTCAAACTTTCACTGTTGTTGTGCAGCAGAACCTGTTATCTGTCTATGATAGAAGTTATAACTTGTGGGAATACAAGAAAGACTGTTCAGAGCAGGAGTTGCAGAGCAAGATAAACAGCATGAGAAAGCAAGGCTGAGAACCAAAGACACTTAAGAAGAAGAAAAACAAAGTCAAGTAAGCTGCATGATGGCTGTGTGATGATGACCCTGAATGGAGGATGTGCACATGTCTTGGAACGACTTATGACTCTGATTGGATAAGTGCCTGCATGCGCGATTAAGGAGCGTTTTTGGAATGTTTTGTTGACATGTAAAGGAGGAAGGGAAAGTTAGAAAACTTGTGAATGTATATGAGGAATGTTAAAACCTGTAATAAATGATTTGGGTAGTCCACATCAGAGTCCATGCCTCAGATGCTGCAATAACTGGCTTCTTAATTACCAACACAAGAATCTGGAGGCATGTTCACCAACATTAAGGACTACCCAGGTAAGATGGTAATCTGGAAGAAGAGAGCAGTTCCAGCAGTGACTGACATAAGAAGAAGAAAGTTACTTGTGATCTTCTTCTCACTTTTTTTTTTTTTGAAGATCAGGAATACATTCGAGTTGTGTTTGTAAGATTCCTTTGAAATTATGGTGGATAATGTTTACAGATTAAACAGGAAATTCCCATATATTTGTAAGCTCTTAGTACAGTACTAAGACAGTACTGCTGTTCTAAACCTTTTAGAGGAACTCAAATGTGTTTAAGCTCATCCCTCTTGTTGTGTTTGCACAATTGCACAAAAATCACTGTACATACAGGGTCAGTATTGAATTCAGAGGTATATGTTGAAGCCTGCAAGGCTCTAACATAGTTTATCTGAAAAGGCTTCCTAACTCAAACAACAATGTTGTATCTTACATGATACCCTTATCGTTCTGTAGTTGAGATACTGAAGAAATTTAGTTGTGATAGTAATTATGAAATATTGCTTCAAAATTTGTGCATGTGATTTGGCTCTAGAAACAAGTGGAATACATGCAGCAAATGGATAAATTGATATGTATTTGATGTGCATCAGATTGTAGGATTACCAGTGATGGCACTGTAGGTCCAACCTTCCTAAATAGAGGTTTAGTTTTGAAAAACAAATAAATAAATTCCTGCAATAGAAAATTCAAGCTGTGACTTTCCTTTTCCATTTATAGGACCTCATTCTTGGGACAAGTATGAGGGTTTCTGACATGCAGCTATAGTGTATAGCTAAGTTTGTCCCTGAAAGCTGTGAAGGTTGCCACCTGAAGAAACTAATAGCATGTAACTGGTTTCTATGAAGACTTCAGTTCTCATCAGAAGATCTGTATAAAAATGTTTATGGTATTCAGAAAATCACAGTGGTATGCCAGGAAAGAGGGAGGTTATTCTTTTTTCTTTTATCCTTTTCTTTTTGGACTAATTTTATCATACTCTTTGGAACTTCAGCTTGGGAAAAAGAGCCTAGCCACAGTTTATATAACTGTATAAATAATGCCAGCTGTAAAAGTATTTACACAGCATTGACAGCAATGAATAAAAATACATAAAACTTAATTGCTCAAATATTGCCTTTTAAGTTGAGTTAATCAGTGAGCATAAGTTTTGTGAAACACCAAGCAGAAACACGAATGTTTATAAAATATAGCAATCCCAAGCAGATGGGTTAAGGGTTGCTTGGCAATTTACACATAGAGGAAAAATAACCCCAACAGCCACTGTTCTGTATCTCTTTACGTTTAAGCTACTAACTCAAGAAAAATTCTCATCTCACAGTAGTACAACAAAGACAACAGCAAAGTATGCAGATTGTCCCAGGACCTTAAGTTATTTACCTTTAAAATAGAATTAAAAATTAAAACATACAACAGAATGGTTGCTTAGCCTGATAGAACTGGACAGAGCCAAGGTTCAACTCTTCCATGTGATCTAGGTGGAACAGACTGGTTTATGACACTGTGGGTGAATTCTCTGAACGTTTTCATGTAGTGGTGTATCTCTGTGTGAATTAATTGCCAAAAAAGACCTTCATTTGGAAGTTTTACTTTTGTATGTTTGTTTTTCGTTGGTTGGTTTTTTTTTGTTTGTTTGGTTGGTTTTGGCAGAAAGGTTCACCTGGAAATAGATACTCTTCCAGTTAAGGGGTGCAGGAGATTAGTTATAAAACTTGTAACCCAATTCTTTAGTCATTTCAATTGTCTTTTAGTTGAGGGAAAACCTAGTTTTATCTAGCATTAAAATAGTTTATCTACCCTGTCTTAAGGCTTCAAGTGAAGAGATCCTTTCATACTAAGCAGCTAAATATTATTTAAACCAACTTCTATTTTTCATTCAAATCTAAAATTAATTTTAATCCATTTCCTTTCAGAACTCTAAGCACAATCAAGTCATTAGGCTAGTGAATTAAGGGGGTATATGTAAAGGTCTTATCATTCAATTCATTAACTTCAGCAGGGAGACACTGAATCTTCTGTTTATGTTCAAGGAAATTAATGTCAAAGATTGCCATGTGTGTGGTGTAAATAGGAAAGACCAACAGTGGAGAGCTTCCGTTTTTTGTGATGGAAACATGAAAGTTGAATGCTTCTGTTCCAGAGGTGATATTTTTCTTAGACTTCTGCTCTGTTGGCAAAAAAGAGGCAAAATATCTTTTGTTATCGATTTGCGGACTGAGGCGGTTTGGACATCAATTAAGTTTAAGCCTCTCCGAAGTCTTTCTGTAAAGCGTAGTGTTTTAATGACAGACTGAACAGTTCTCAGTAAAAATGCAATTTAGATGAGAGACTGAAGGAATAAAACAAATAAAAGAGTGGGGGTTATCATGACAATTATTACAACACATCCCTGGAACATAGTGCTGCTGGTCATCAATTAGCATAAACTGTAATTCTACTATGAAAACTTTACAATGGAGAATTACATAATGTTATTCTAAATTCTTAGCCATAGAAGAGTGCAGTTTTTGTATGTTTACTGAGGGGGAGAAAAAAAAGAAAAATTTATCTGTCAGTTTAGAATGGCCAGAGTTGGCTGCATTTTATAGGAATTAACTCAAAAGAGAAAATAACCTTTCTGTAGAATATATTCTAATCTTTGAACTTATATTTAGTGGCTAAAACACATTTTACAAGTAAATGATAGATGCTGGCTTCTATTAATCTGAATGTGTAGTTTTCTCTGAAGTCCAAGAATGTCATTCAATATGTAAGATACAATTAATAGAATTTCTTAAATTTCAACTCTTCACTATATCTGTCATTGTAAGAACAATATCACAATTTCAGGCTTTTTACTATAAAAATAAAACTTTTTCTTATAACATAATTGCAGTTGATAAAATGTAACATAATTTAGAATCAAGTTCTTTGATATTTCTGTGTTTGCACAATAGAATTCTTCAAACTGTTACAATACACAAAGAAATCCATTACAGGGTAGCCAAGTTTGACAGGTAAGCTATTGGAAAATTATTATTCAGTTCCCAGATAGTGTGTTCTGATTTTATTTTCTAGTGTGAATGGCTGAGTTGAATAAGGAAACACAAAATATAGAGAGAATACTGCTTAAAAACCACACATAGCAAAACATTTGACAAAGTAAATGGGCAATATTCTAGAATAAAAATAATGAAATGAGGAATCAGAGGCAACCACTACTGGTACCTCAAGGAATTCCTCTATTCCTAATCTGGTGTGTATAAGGACCTGGTTTTATGCATTTCATATTTCTGATGAACTCAAGAGGAAATTGAAATTTGTATACTTTTATACTGTGATGCACTCATAGCAGTATAAGTCTAACAGGGCATTAGCAATACATTCTGCTACAGCAGCCTGACCTAGATGAAGACAGCTACACCAACAGATAGTCTGCTGTAGTCTACACACAACCATGCATTTGACAGAAACAGTTTGTTTGACAGCTCTAAAGGTAATGTGTTAACTTACATAAGCAAAAGAGCTCAGAATATCGTATTTAATCAGCACATAAAGAACACTTGTATCTTCTCATAGGGATATTTTGTAAATATACCTCAAAAAATAGCAGTAAAAATATTTTACTTCCTGGAGAGGAGAAAAATGACTATTTCCTACTTTGCAATACTTCACAGAAATAACTTAACAGAAACTGTACATTAAACTGCTCACTTCATCATAATTGTGAACTAGAATTTTCCTTCAGTTTCAAGTCTCAGCCTCAATTCAATAAGTAAATAATACTCTACATTAATTTGCATTTCAATGTGACATTTTTTAACATTTTAGAGTTATACAACAGTTCTTTATTCTGAGGGCTATAAATGGCTCCCACAATAATATCAAATAATTATGCCTGACTTTATCATTCAGCATCATCTACAGGTTTTTTATAACTTTGAGCCATCAAATAAATAAACTGCAAATAATGTAGCTGGTAAATCCAAATGGTTTTTCTGAGTTTTCCAAGATTTTTACTGCTGTTTTAACTGACTCTGCAGCCAGTAGTCTGCACAGACAACAGATACAATTCTGCATTGTTCAACAATAATCACATGTTTCCTGAAGTCTAACTACTGTGTGTTTTATCACTATTGATGATGGAAATAGAAGAATGTTCTGCTAAAAAAGTTGTCAAGTGGTTTGTAATATTGAAAGTCATGGTAAATTCTTTTTAATTGGCAAGTAGATTTTTAACATGAAAATAAGTGAGAGTTAACAATGAATGCTTTCAAACAAAATTCATCCTAAACATTCTCCTATTTTCTGTTTTTTGTTTTTTTTTTTCACTTGTCAGCACAGTCGAAAATGAAAGGTCTGAGTTAACTTTTAAATGTCAAGTTAATTTCAAAGGAAGTTAAATCTTAGAATTACCAAGATTAGAAAAGACCTCCAAGATCATCCAGGGCCTGGTTCTCTGGTTGTCTCACACATGCCATGTGATCTATCTCAAAATGATCTGCTCTATAACCTGGCACAATGATTTGGATGATGGGCCAGTAGCTCTCCAGGTAAGGTATGAAGAGATTATGAGCTAATTTCATGATGTTTTAGTATTGATTTTCAATTTTTTATCAAAATAGAAAGAAATTAAAGTATGAATGTTCAACCTTTTGGCTTGCCTGGGCTGCATTGAATGAAGAGGAATTGTCTTGGGCAGCACAAACATACATACTCTAAAAGTAATGCCTCCTATTCATTTTCAAGAAAACTACAACAGATACTGTATGCGAACTGCTGAGTTGAAGCCTGAACCACAGAACAAGCACCTGAAAGAAAGATCTGGTCAGTCTTGGGAGCACAGGTGAAGGCGATTCACCCATGTGACAGGAAGGTTTGGAGCCAGGCTCCACCCTTCTTAGACCTCATTGAAGGGCTGACTGACAATGAGGAAGGACCACTTGTTGGAGATCCCTCCTTTTTGAAGTTCCTTTCCTGTGAGCATACATCATTGGAGACAGGTAAGTTCTCATTTTTTTTTTCTTTTTTCTTTTTTTTTTTTTTGTAACACCTTCTTGTTCACACTAGTCTTTTTGTCTTTACAACCCTTATAGGTACAATGAGCACAGTAACTCTGTTTGGTAGACTAGATTTTCATCCCCAAAACATTGTTCTTCAGTATAGTCACCGCTATTAGCTATGTACTGTCAACAGCGATGAACTGTTTCATCAAAATATGCTCCACTGGAAGTAACCCACTATCACTGTCACCACTGCTGAAACACACTACCCACTGCTTCACTGTGCTGACACTCACTGGTTGGTCTCCGTGAGTGCTGATAAATGTCTGTGGGTGCAACATTTTTAGCATGGAGAAAATCAGTTCCACACCTTTGCTTTGTATGCATTTCTGTGTCAGAAGCCGTTCTGTCGGACTGCCCCTCTGCTGCCATCTGTCACGTGGCAACAAAATATAATAGAATATTCATGGGAACATTCAACTTCTTCTGCCATATCACCAACATCATAAAACAAAAAATAATACTTTTGGAGAAGTCCCTGTATAATATATACAATATAGTTAATGTACATAAATAACAAAACTTCTTAGAACTGTTAATGTTTTTATAAAAACATTAAAAAAAAAAAAAAGCAACAAAACCATAAAACTAGGGGGATATTTGACCTTGCTTTTGTGAAAACAGGGCATCAATCTAGTTCAGCGGCAGTGGTTACAGTACTTATTGAGTTCTCCTGGTGCTTTTCAGGGACTTTTGATGAAATTTTACTCTTCCTGTGCTTCATCCTTGATAATAATTGTCCAGTATGTCTGTACTGAAGTGACGACAAGAATATGGTGGCGTTGTGAAGTGAGGGATACCTTCCTCTGTAAAGAGATGTCTTAAAAAAGTCTGGTAGAGAGAGATGATCATATTTTTGAGTTGAATATCTGAGTGTAACTCAACGCATTCCATTTCAAAATTTGCAGGTAATATTTTTATGTTGACTGAAAATGGAGTCACACATAAATTGACAATTGTTGCATTTGTGAAACTTATTCTCAAATTCCTCAATCAAAATGGAAACCACAACTATTTATTTTTCACCACTCAGAGCACTCTGTTCAGCCAGTGTGTATAAAAGCGTACAACTATTTGCTATCACTTGAGTCAATGCTGCACTGTACCCTGCACCCTGGTTTCAGCCCAGACAGTACCAATCACACATTGGTGTTTGGCTGTTGTTGAGCAACGGATGCTCACCTAGGCAGGGCAAGATGCCTTGGCAGGGCAGAGGGCAAACACATTATGAGACGTGCTGGGCTGTGGGGGGCCCAGAGGCTGGAGGTTGGGCAGGTCTTGTATAAAGGTTGTGATCTGTTTCCAACATTTTAAAGTAGACTGAGGGCCTTTGGAACTACTTCTAGTTACTGTCTGTTATTACTGCAGTGTGAATCCTGTTGAGGATTAGGTTCAACTGGCAGTCAAGTAGACTGTCTACATTGTGGTTACTTGAAATTATTATTTTCCTTCTTGCATTATTTTTTTTTTTAACAGCTCAAAGCCTACAGAGTAGTCATTTCAAAGAAAGATCTCTAATAAGGAGCAGTACATTTGGTAATAAAAACAAGATAAAAACAGCCTCATGTCCAGAGGAACCTGTTATTGGCACAGGGTGAAAATTACAGGCTTCACACTAAGTATTTTGCTTTCTTTGTTCAAAAGAAAGCAAAAAGACTGTGTGGCAAAGAATTACACAGTATTACTGTATCTCTGCTCATTTAGAAAGTATAGGGCCAGGCAACAACCAACTAAGAAGAGACATTCAGAAACAAAGTTTCACTGAACCCCAAACAGACCTAATGTAATGCCACTGTGTTTGTGTTTTAATCACAAGCTAGTTTTGCCATATTCAGCCGCTCCGAGAAAATTAAATTGCTGGTACCTGGTGGGAAGAAATGCAACAAAGTCTTTCTTGTAGGTTCAGCAGTGTCTACAGAGAAGGCACAATCTCCCCATTCAACCATTTTGAATTCAGACAACCACTCTTCTACTAGCAAGTAAAGTTTAGTTGGCTATGAGCACAAGAACGAACACGCAATCAGTTGGGAAAACCACCAGCTGTTTGTGTGTTGAAGATCCGGGGATATTTTCAGAAAACTGTGAGATCTGTCTTAGTACTTCAGCCTCAGTAAGTCCAACACACTCTACGTACCATGCAGAAGTTATTTGTTGAGTGTGATTGGAGAGTCATGTGTTTACATGCAATGGCCAAAATACATGCTAATGTCATGTTCATTTAAATTAAGGTGTGTAATACCAATAAAGAAATAACTGATGTTTGTTGAAACATAAATATGGTTATTATGATCAGTATGCCTAAAAAGTAGTCTGGAAGCTGAAACATGAAAAGTTGATTGTTATGTTCATGTTTACAGAGGGTTTGTATATGCATTCCCAAAAATATAGTTATAAATATCATTATCCCTCATTATTCTTCACTGTTTTGAAACTTTCAATTGCAACCATCATTTTTCTAGATCTCAGTATGATGAACTTGTGTTTAGCCAGGCTGAGAATCTCAAGCGGTGAAGTTCATGAACTGTCTATGAAATGTAATGCAGAAGTGGAGAAAATTAAAAGCAGAAGTTGCAAGTTAGAAGTTGCCATCTACTGTCATACCAAACATGGATTGATCTGAAATATTGGTATCTAAGATGTTCTTTTTATGTATAACACAGAAAGTAACTGTCCTCTGAGTGTTCCTCTGAAAACTAAGCGTTCATAACAAAAGTGTAATACTGTTTACATTAAACTTTACCTCTAATATTACTGTTATAGACTTCCTGTACTCTGTGTTGGAGGTAGGTGAAAAAATTAATGTTGTCTACACTGAAATGATTCTCAGTTAAAAATGTATACTGTTTTAGTTGATGTAAACATAGTCACTGCAGCTTGAGCCTTCATTATTCCCACAAGGTTCTGTGGATAGAGCTTTGACACTGGGAAATTTCCCAGCAGTTCATATGGCTACTGCTTTACTTTTCTTGGCTCAAAAGTGAGGAAAAAAGCTGTGTGAAAACATCATGGGTTGTAGCTGAAATTACAGTGTCTCTTCAAACTCACTAAGTGCAGGACAAGGCAATTAGCTAGACAGGCTTAGGAGCATCTGGACATGCTGAGTGTGGGAGCTTCGCTGTACTTATTATATTATGGGCTACTCACTCTGACAGAATGGGTCACATCGTTTCCTTTCCAGAGGCAATGTCACAAAGAAGTCCAAAGGAAGAGGAGGTAGTAATAAGTATAGTGGAAGCAAAGATGTCACTGTGTGTAGAATAGTCCACAACAGAGTGTGAGGATGACATCTGCAGAGTTTTAGTGAGATCGCTTAGATATTGGAAGCAGTCTAGCTCCAATTTGTACCATCTGGTTCTTGAGGTTCTATTAACATATTTCCTGATGCTGTGATGACTCCATTAATACAACAACAGTGGTCTGGACTTCAACTCCCGTGTCTCTGGGGTAGTTTCAACTCAGCAGATCACCTCATTCTGTTTACTTCCACCAACATATACATTTGATGATGATGAACAAATATTCTTCATGATGGCAGAAGTTAGTTACAGAGAAATGAAATGTTCAGTCAGGGGGATTTTGATGTTTTCCCCCATTCATCTTGTAAGCACCAAAAACACTGTCAAAGGACAAGGAAATGCAGTAATCTGAGCACAAATCTTTTCCACCCAAAAACTAAAAAAACATTTTCTGTTGGCCCTTCTTGTTCTCAGTCTGATCAGAAGCCTGACCTGTATAGTAATACTCTAGATATCAATTCCAATTAAATTTGGACAAAAATGAAATCTTTCAATTGAATAGAAGCTACATAATTCACTGCTGTTAAGTGTAAGCTTTTTCATGCACTCCAGATCTGAGGAGTAGTAATGTCTCATATTATGTGTATGACAAGGCCAGAGAGTTCATATTTGCATAGTTTCATTGTGTTTGGATTAGAAGACTTCTCAAATAGCTAACTATCACCAAGTAAATGAATTTTTATTACAAAATTATGGGGAGGGAGACTTATAAAAAACACATTTCAAACTGGTTTAATGGTTCAATTCACATCTGTTGGAGTTTGGACCACACTAGTTTATAATTCATATTCAGAGTAACATTCATAACTCACAGTCTGAATGAATTGCTTTCACATTTCATGTTCATTTAGTAGAAAAATAGTTAAAATATTAATATTATATAATATCAAAATGACAATATTCAGCTGAGTTTTGTGGGTGCAGTGTAGATGAGATATCAAAGTCCATAAATAGATTTGTCTATGGGTTTCTAGAAGTTTGAAGAGCCAGTGTACAGTAATCTGTACCTTTAAGTATTTCATGCTGAACAGTAGATCTGTGAGCATTTTTAAGCTCTATGGCAAGATATATAGACATGTGTATGCAGCTCAGATGTATACAAAATGCCTGCAATTCCAATGGATAGCATTTAATTTTTCAAGGCAAAATTGTAGTTATGTATAAATACAGAGGCAGATTGAGGAATATGAAGGTGTATGTAGATATTTTTTTCCATACCCCACTCAATATGGGTGCTATCTTTTTTTGTTTGGTTGGTTGGACGGCTTTTTGTACATGCTGAAAGTGTGTCTCATCCTTTACTGGACAAATAAGATGGTTCAAGGAAAAGAGCAATTACTTACTGTCATTCTGCAGACAAAATTAAAGACATTCCCCACAACCACGAATCAACCTACTTCCCAAAAATAAGTCAGCAGAAGAAGGGAGATTTCTTTTCCTCATTAACACCATGCAACACTTGCTGAACTGATCAGCTTTCTCTAGAAGAAAGTGCTCACTGGTCACCAGTACCTAAAAGTAGTTAAGAACTGATGAACATGGCTTTAACATGTTGAGAGTAGTGTCAGGAACAGACTGTAATGCTGGTCCTTCAAGCTGGAAGATAACCACCACAAATAGATTATGTATATAGAAGACAGAGTCCTGCACCAAAAGACAAGGAAGAGAATTTTTCACAACTCTTTTCTTTTTCCTTGCAAAAATAGATTCGATTTCCAAAGAGATCGGATTAGGTGGTGTGTTTTCTTTTATGTTCTTTTTGATTTTACTGTATTTTTAAGACTATGAAACACATTACTCATGCATATCAAAATCCTTAAAAAAAAAAAATCAGCAAAAACCTTTATATGAGTATCAACAACCAAAACTTTTTCTCCCTTCAAGATGTTAAAAAAAAAAAAAACAAGCAGTGACCACAAATGGACCATGTTTGGTACTTTAAGAAAACTTCTTCATCGAGTAAATCTCTCACCATAGAATGTTCTTACGTGTTTTCCTGTGGGCTAAACTAAAAGGGACAGCGAAGGGAAATCATAAAATGGGAGTTCCAAAGGACATCTCAGATGATGAAGTCAAACTTTGACCAACCTGTATGTGCAACAAACATGTGAGACGTGAAGCAGAAAACATGCAAACAGAAAAGAGTAAGCAAATTCTTGCACTGAGATCTCCACAAGTGCCAAAACTCATGTCCAGAGCATACTGAATCTTGCAACACCTTATTTTTAGGTATCATGCCAACTCCTGGAACTTATCCTGGTTGTGGAAGTCTGGGTTTCTTTTGGCAATACCAAACAAGACCTGAAAGAAGTATAGTACTCAGTGTGCTGCACAGAGAATGAGACTTTCCATCTTTTCTGCTCAAATTTCTCCAGTTTTGGGTAGAATAATCAGGCAATTTTTTAATTTTTCTAGAGCAAGAAGAAAATAATTTATCTCTCTTCTGTAGAGACATGAGGAATATTGCAGTGCCATGCCAAACTACATTTTCTTTACACTGGGGAGCCAGGGTGCCCTCTGCTGAATTCAGGAGGCCATCAAGAGGAACCACACAAAGCACACCAGTTCCTTTTGAAAGAGAGTGAACACAAACTGTTCACTTCAAATTAGTCTTGATAGAAATTAAAATTTCGCTTAAAGCAATGAGAAAATTATGAGAGAAAATGCTGTGTAAGGCTAATGAAAACATCCATTACATCACACAAAATGAAAATTATTTTTCCCATCATTCTTAATTAAAGAAAAGACAGTGAAATGTAATGATCTTGGAGGAGAGGGGAATGCATTCTCACTTTCCTAAATGGACTGTGAGCAGCCAGTGAAATTTTAATGTAAAATAGCAACCTGTTTATTGATGAAAAGCCACCTCAGAAATTATGATATCTTTGGTTTACTATTCCTTGGTTGATTTCTGCAATAGTATCTCCTTGTATATGAAGAAAGAACAAGGATCTGGCACTACTACCTTTGCATTAAGTGAGGAGAGAACTCTCCAAGAACGCCAGTGTTCTTGTTACATGTGTCAACAGAAACATTCCTGATTTTACCAACAAATCTGTGAGTGTTTTGAGAGTGGTCTGGTTATAAGAGAACACTTCTTTGCAATAGCTCAAGTTCTGTCACTGAGAAGATTCAATGCAAGAAATCAGATAGGACTTCAAGCAGTATGCAGGATTTGTGTGGGGATATACAATGTAGCAAACTGAAATCAGTTTGTGACGGATAGCGAGGGCTCATTTATGCTCCTACTGGTCAGTGCTTTCAGCTGTAAGTAGGGTGTGTTGCAATACTTCATTTGTATCTTCTCCCACAGGAGGAGTGTGCAGAGAGTTGTGGTGAATGGAGTGAAACCCAGCTGGAGATTGGACACAGGTTCTATTCCCCAGGAGATGGTACTGGGGCCCATGCTGTTTAAAGTCTTTGCTGATGATCTGGACAAGGAGGCTGAGTGTACCGTCAGTAAATTTGCAGTCAACACCAAGTTGGCCAGAAGTATTGATTTGCTTGGGAGTATGATGGCCCTTCAGAGGGATTTGGACAGGTCAGATCACTGGGCTGAGGTCAATGGGATGAATTGGAGCAAGACCAAGGGCCAGGTCCTGCTCTTTGGCCACAGCAGCACCAGGCAGTGCTACAGGCTCAGGTCAGAGGGGGTGAAAGACTGTGTGGAAGAAATGGATCACGGTATGCTGGTAGATACCCAGCTGAACATGAGCCAGCAGTGTGCCCAGGCGGCCAAGAATGGGACATTAAGACAGGGATCTCTTGGGAAGAGTCCAGTGCAGGGCCACAAAGATGGTGAAGGGCCTGGAGGATCTCCCCTATGAAGAAATGCTAAGTGAACTGGGTCTCTTTAGCCTTGAGAAAAGAAGACTGAGAGGGGACCTGATCCAGGTTTATAAATATCTGAGGTGTGGGGGGCAAAGTGGCGAGGCCAGACTCTTTTCAGCAGTGTGTGGAGACAGGACAAGGGGGAAAGGAATAGCAACTGCAGCACAGGAGGTTCCGCACGAATGTGAGCAAGAACTTCTTTACGGTGAGGGTGACGGAGCACTGGCACAGGCTGCCCAGGGGGGTTGTGGAATCTCCTTCTCTGGAGATATTCAAGACCCACCTGGACGCCTACCTGTGCGACCTGGTGTAGGGAACCTGCTTTGGCAGGGGGGTTGGACTCAATGATCTCTTGAGATTCCTTCCAACCCCTGTGATTCTATGATTCTATAAATACATATTGAATAGAAATACATGATCTTTTCCAAGAAAAAAAGGGGCATCTATGATTTCCAAAATTTGGAAAATTCTGTAGAAGAAAATTTGTTTTCATAAATGTTTATCAAAACCAAATACCTCAAATTTTGTTTTCTCACATCCCCAATAAAAGATCTTTAGTTTAAAGACAAACATTTGTTACTATTGTTTATTTAGTAGAATTAGATTTTAAAGACAATCATTAGTTACTGTTGTTTATATAGTAGAGTAAGATTGGAACATGCAGTTGGTTCCAACCAATTTTACAACAAGAAATCTGAACAAAACATAAGAAAATGGCTAGATATAAGTCAAAGCAGTAGCTGGTATGAATATGTTTAAAGACAATATTTATCACTAAAACAAATTATATTTGTCACATACCTTTATACCACATCAATTCATATTTTTATGCATACAGGACACTCATACCCTGATGGAAAATTGTGAGGAAATTTTAAGAATTTACTTCCACAAAACTTTTTTTTTCTTTTTTTTTTTCTTTTATAACTCACAGTTATTTGACAGTTGCTGGAAGTTTCTGAACTTCTCAGCTATTTTTTCTCAAGAGCAGAAAACTGTGATGTTATAACAAAATAAATCTTTTTTTTAAGCTGGGTGTACCAAAACATATTAAATGGTTCTTTATCATAAAAGAATCAAATCATAATTGTTTTTGTTGTTATTATTAGTATTATTGTTCTACTCCTTTTTATTCTTTCCCACCTCCTCTTGTCTCTCACTATGTACAGTATGTTACGCTAGAAAACCCCTCTGTAGCAGTAACACATCCACAGTCAGCTCCATTTTCCTGATGATAGGAAACAAGACAGGCAGTGAAGCCCTGATCTTTTATAGTACTGCTGTTAAACATACGGAATATCTTTGTGTCTGCCTCACATACAAGTATATAAAGCAATAATAAAACAGTAAAAAAGAGACATAATTAAAACAATATTTGTACACCTTTATTTTATTTAATAATTAAAAAATGGAAAACTCAAAGTATTTGAAATACTTCTGTTGAAAATAGATCTCTTGAGAGTAGATCCAGGCCTTCTCACTGATACAGATATTTACCTAATTCCCTTCAAATGTTTTTAATAAGGATCCTGAGGACATCATGTCATTTGGGGGTAAAAAGATTTCTAGGATTTCTCTAGAGAAAAAAGAAGACAAAAACAATCTTAACATGAAAATGTTCTTCTAACCTGTGACGTTTTCTATGTAAATGTTATAATTCCTTGAAGACAAAGAATGGAATTAAATCCAGTTGGTGGCGGCCACGAGCAGTGTTCCCTTGCGCTCACTACTGGGGCCCCTTCTATCTAACACCTTCATTAATGATCTTAATGAGGGGATTGAGTGCACCCTCAGTAAGTTTGTAGGTGACATCAAGTTTTGAGGGACTGTTATACTGCCTGAGGGGAGAAGGGCACTTCAGAGGGACCTGGATAGACTGGATCAATGGTCCAAGGTTAACTGTATGAGTTTCAATAGGGCCAAGTGTCAAGTCCTGCACTTTGGACACAACAACCCCAGGCAACCCTACAGGGTTGGGGAGGAGTGGCTACCTAACGGAAAGGGACATTGGTGTGCTGATGGACAGTTGGCTGAATATGAGCCAGCAGTGTGCCCAGGAGGCCAAGAAGGCCAATGGCATCCTGACTGTANAGTGGCTACCTAACGGAAAGGGACATTGGTGTGCTGATGGACAGTTGGCTGAATATGAGCCAGCAGTGTGCCCAGGAGGCCAAGAAGGCCAATGGCATCCTGACTGTATCAGGGACGGTGTGGTGAGCAGCACTAGGGAACGAATCCTGCACCTGTATTCAGCATTGATGAGGTCTCCTCTCGAGTACTGTGCTCAGTTTTGGGCAACTCAGTGTAGAAAGGACATTGAGGCTCTGGAGCAGGTCCAAGGAAGGGCAACAAGGCTTGTGAAGGACGTAGAGAATATGCCCCGTGAAGAGTAACTGAAGGAACTGGGGCTGTTTAGTCTGTGGAAGAGAAGGCTGAGGGGAGACCTTATTGCTCTCTACAAATACCTGACAGGTGTTTCCAGAGAAAGTGGGGCTGGTCTCTTCTCATTGTTGACAGGTGAAAGGACAAGGGGAAATGGCATAAAAATAAATGGAGATAAAAACTCCAAGGGGTTTNAGGAAGGGCAACAAGGCTTGTGAAGGACGTAGAGAATATGCCCCGTGAAGAGTAACTGAAGGAACTGGGGCTGTTTAGTCTGTGGAAGAGAAGGCTGAGGGGAGACCTTATTGCTCTCTACAAATACCTGACAGGTGTTTCCAGAGAAAGTGGGGCTGGTCTCTTCTCATTGTTGACAGGTGAAAGGACAAGGGGAAATGGCATAAAAATAAATGGAGATAAAAACTCCAAGGGGTTTTACCAGGGGAGGTTTAGGTTAGATAATCAGGGAAAATTTTTTACAGAAATGGTTGTTAAGCACTGGAATAGGCTCCCCAGAGAGGTGGTTGGGTCACCATCCCTGGATGTGTTTAAAATCCATTTGGATGTGGTGCTCAGGGACATGATTTAGTGGTGTTTTGTTAGAGTTAGGGTAGTATGGTTAGGTTGTGGTTGGACTCGATGATCTTTAAGTTCTTTGCTAACCCGAATGATTCCATGATTCTAATTGTACTACCCTGTTGCCTTGAAAACGTGACATAAAAATTCCTCCTTAGCACAAGACTGTTGCATTAATATTCGTGTATGGTGGGTGAAGTGCAATATAACTAGAGTGGGTTTGAGCAGTAAATAGTGAATGCCTAATTTAGAGGGAAGTAAACAGGCCAGAAGTGTGGGCCAAGATACTTAATTAAACAAATATTTTATTCAAGATACCTTATTTCTCAGAAAATCTGTGATTTCATCAGGAATTTTACTGTCTGGATAAAAAAGATACATAAAAATAATATTCTAATAATACTGCTCTTTACAGCATTAAGACCTGTCCTCTATAGTACAGATAAAACACTTCCACTGACATCTTGACTCAAGTTTTCATTTGGGTTTATCTTCTTCCTTTTATTATTTTAACAACTTAGGCTCAATCAAAAACTTAAAATCTCCATGCCTAACAAAACAACAACAACAACAAAACAGACAAGCAAAAACAGGAAGCAGATGGGCTTATTGGAATGCAAGCCCAGAGAGTGGGCAGCTGAGAGTGCTGCTGAGAGTGGCAGCAAGGAAGGTGGGACAGAAACTTTAAGGGTAAGAGGCCCTGTTTCATGCTACGAGAACAAATAGAGCAGAGCAAGCGTGACCACAAGATGTTTGAGGTGGGTGATTACCTCTGGGTCCATCTGCTCCAACTCCTGCCCAAGCAGGGACGTTCAAAGCAGAAAACTCAGGACCTTATCAAGGCAGCTCCTATGGACCTCCAAGAAAGAGACACTGCCGCCTCTGGTCAGACTGTGCCATTGCTACACAAACCACACAACACGGAAGTGCTGCCTGGCGTTCAGGTGGTGTTAAGCAGTGTCTGCCACAAGTTCAGTGTCTACAAGAAATGTTCCTAGTGATGAGACATTACAGAAGTCAAACCACAGTGTCAGTTCTAGTCTTAAAAACAGCAATGTGGCCAAAGCTAAAGAAGAGGGCCTTACTTTATCTGCAGCTCCCAAGGAAAGCAGGGAGACCCGCTTATGCCTCTTACTGCTCTTTCATGGCACTATGTGCATCAGTATGACTCCAGTTTACACAGCTGCACAGTATCAGAACTAGCCTTGAGTCAGACCCTTAAGGAGGGTTAAAATACATTGCACTCCAAGCTAAAACAAAACTTCTGAGTTTGCATCAGGCTCCTCCAGAACAAAGGTTCTTCTTTCATTTAATGAACTCCATCTTGCACTTCAACTTCGTGGTGATGTAGCATAAACACCTCTCTGGATGAGTAACTACATAGAAAGCATTTTGACATTCAGGAAATGGAAATGTGATCTGAAAACCATTTTGGCTTCACTCAGTTATTAATCCTTTACTTAGTAAATGTTCATGTGAGGCGCCCTATGTTCTGTATGTATTTACCAGAACCAAGAAAAAGTAATGAAAATATATCTATTTGGAAGTGTTTAGAAGTCCATTATTAAATTAGAGAAAATGTTGAAGGATGACCATGTATGACATGTGTGAAAGGAGGTATCACAGATGCTGAAAATTTGCCAGATATGAATCTTAGGAAAATACTGCTTCTGTAGCTCTACTAATGTGACTACAGCTACCTCCATGAGCAAGAAGCAGAAATCTGTCTGCAGCGTGTAGATCTCTTATTTCAGTGTAGCTTTCATTCTGGTGTATATTTTCTGTTCAGATAATTTGACGCAGACTAAATGATCTGCATTTGATAGATACAGTAAAAATTCAACTTGACTTTACTGTAGAAGTTGAATTTGTCTGTTCCAACACTGATGACAGAAAGACTGTGCATATCTGTTATGTGTGGATAAGTAATAAGCGCATCATTTTCCTTTCCACCTCAATTTCTATACCATGATCTTCCACATTCCATTCAGAAAAATTCAAAGGCAACTTTAACAGGACAGGTGCTACCACAGAACATGGCTATTCTTCGTTCAGCACTGTGAGAGAATAATCCTTAAAAAGCCAATGAGACTAAATAGACCTGGATGCATAATACAAAAGAAAGAAACAAACAAAAAAAAAACCCTATAGCTCAGCCTATAAATACCTATGTGTTTATTTATTTATTTAATTAATTACATGAACTTAAAACAGATCAAGTATGTGCAAACAGCAGCATTCTTCTATAACTTCATACATTTGAAATGAGAATTTTCTTGTAAGAGAGAGAAGAGATGCATACTAAGCCCTCTCTGAAAGCAAATAAATATTAAAAATGGGGGGATAAGGTGACATCATTCTGCATGACTTCTTCAATTAGAATACTAAGTAATTTCTGGCTTAATCATTCACACTTGTTAATCTGTTCTCCAGAAGATTTAATAGACCTTTTTTTCTTGCACTTACTTTAAAAAAGTGTTTCTGAGCCTGATATTTTTTAAAGAGAATTTCAATTAGAAGTAGCCTTGTATTGAAAGAAAATCATGGTGTTGTTTTTTATTACTTTGTTTTTCAGCAGAAGATGACATTTGTATCTCAAATGAAAAACTGAAAGAAATAAGTAAGCATGATTCCTTTTATTTGCTTTTTATTGAGTTCTTCACATATAGGGATTGAATATAAGTTTTGTCATCAGCTGCAGTAGAAAAAAATGTAACCACATATATGCCATTTATCGCACAGATTGCCAGGTGCTTACCTTATAGTCTGTAAGAGAATCACTTTTATGTCTAATTACATATTTTAAGTGAATGAGGAGAAATTATGACGCTGTGCATTTCAAGAACGAAACCAGAGTAGAAATAATTAGTAATATTTCTATTAATTTAATTAGTAAGTTGTATGTATGTGTTTTAAATAGTGTTTTGCATGAGTAATTTTGATTCTATAATATTTTCTCTCTAGAAAGTGAAATTTTCCATAGTGAGAAAAGTATGACAATATAAAAATATCTAACCTGAAGTATGATAAACGCATCTAAAAAAGTCCCTCTCTTAACTCTTATTCATGAATATTGGCATGTTGGTGTAGCTTTATGTTTCCTGCCCTTTTGTACTCCAGTGTTTTCAAATCTAGACGACTGATGTGGTAAAGACCTCTCTAATGAAATCCCCATTTATTCTGAAATAAATACAGCAGTTAGTTACTACACCTTTCTTTAAAGTTTAGAGTAGGGAATAAAACAAAGGTAAGGCCAAATCTCCTTTCCAAACTCAAGCCAGGTATTATTTTTAGAAGCCGTTTTTTATTGAAGTCATTGCACACTATCAGCTCCAAAATCCTTTCAAACATTCAACAGGCCTCTCTGGCAGTTACTGCAGCTTCTAATCTTGTGCAGGATTTTGGCTGATTCCACAGTGTTTGTCAGTGTAACCATTTACAAGAATATATTGACCATAATCAGAGATGTCAGGTATACAGGGCTTTGCCAGAGCTGAACATATCCTGGATGGAACCACCCTGAACCAAATAAAAAATTATATATAAAAATGAAAACATGAAAAAAGAGGAAGAATATTTCTTCTGAACTGAAATGACAGTCACAGGAAAGACACAGGTGACTGAACAAAGGACAAGAGACAGCAGCAAGAGAAAAGAACATTTGGAGGAAAGAAAATATATCATTATATTGGAAAGGAACTGGATAGAATTTTGGTTCAAATTTTGAATAGTTTTAAATAAAATTCAGTAAGATAAGCAACTTTTAAATTAAATTTAGATAAATGTAAGAGAAACACCACAATCTCAACATATCTCTAAGGATATATTCAGTTATTCATTCTGTGAGATAGCTCAGAAACTGAAATAATAAACCCTCCACATAGGCCTGTGCATGGCAAAAGTAGGTAACGACAGTGCCTTTGAGTTGAATGCAGGCACTGTGAAACAGTAACAGGCAACAACAAAGGAAAATTGGCTCACCCCTTCTGACAAGCAGCAGCTCAAGCACAACCTCTATCCAGAGACGTTACTTCCTTGAATGCCAACTCATAAAGGAGGATGAGGAGGGGTGAATCCAGGTTCCACCCCTTTCGGTCACTCAGGTGCATTGCTTGATCCTGAGCTCCCTGGATTAGCCATGCCTTCTCACCTGGTGCTCTATCATTGGTTCAAGCTCTAGGCCTGGCAATACCACTGCACCCTGCAACATACTGCTCAGCATCCCCACATTGCAGATGAAGAACAAGTAAGAAAATTATGTATCAGAGCAAAATTAAAGATATATCATTCTGAGCTCTGTGCTTATGTCATTAAAGTGCCTCTGTCCAGCAATCTCTGTTTACACAGTGTCTGTCCCAAAGTAACAGAACAACATAATCTTGCAGACCTTGTGACATCCCTGTCATCCCTCTCTACTTTGTCCCTGGAGTGCTCACCATCTAGTGAAAGCTGAAACACTGCCATCTACTTTGCATATGATGATAATGCTTGAAAGACTCTGCAGAGCAGAAGTTATCTAGAGTTTTCCATAGTGCAGAAGGTTGTGCATTTGGCATCTGCACCTGGTGAAAAGCTGTTCAAGAGAAAAAGTACAGCCATTTTCCAATGTTTACAAAAGTGCCTCCTATAGAGAACTGTAGCTCCTGGCTTGGGATGAAGATGGGAACTATGTTACTTCTCCATGCTTTTTTTTTCAACACACAATACCATTATACCAGTTTAGATGGCTCTGCATTACTAAATATCTTGGGATGTAATTCTGTTTTAATTCATCCCTCTTCCCTCTTAACAATGGGCAAGATTTTCTAGTAATCACCTTCATTAAGTGTTATTGTATTTTGTTTTACAACAGAATGGGGGAAAATAAATAGATATATGTTCCAATTATACAAGAAAGTGCCCATATTGCTTCAGGCTGCTAAAATCAGTAATTCAGTCAACAACTTGTAAAGATTTCACTGGATTTTTGTTTCTAGTATTCTACTCCTTCTTATCAATCGTTTTTGTGGAGCCTCTTTATTTCCACTTGGACAGCATGGGAGAAATCCTAATCCCTCTGCAATGCCGAATATACCCATTGCTGCAAGCTTTTAATGTTCTGGTGAGCATGCAGCACACAGCACAAAATTGCTTGTTATGTTATAGTGTTACAAGCACAGTGTCTGTGCGATTTGCTTAATAAATCTATATTTCTATCTATGAGGCAGAGATCTGCTATCTACTTTTGAGCATTAAATCTTCAAGTAAAAAATGGATAAATTGAGCCTGGAATAATTCCAGCAGAGCCAGTAAAGTTATTCTCACAGCATCTGGCTCAGGAACTGTGAACTATATTTACCGGACCTGAAAACATGAATAATTTATTGTAGGAAGAAAACCAACACTTTTTAATTATTTACCACACTCTATGAGGAAAATAATCAGTGGATTACAACTAAATGTTAATTGTTTGGTAGAAAGTATAGTCACGCTGCATACAGAGATATGCAAGGCACAGTAGTAAGAAGCAGATACAAATACCAAGTAGAAAACTCAAATATGAGAGAAAAGAGAAAGTAGGTAGGTAAGCTGGCAGAGAGATCAGTTATGATAATAAATCCATTATGTCCACTTTGATTTAAAGTCAACCCTCTTGAAAATGGAGAGTCGCTCTGCTAAGGCGTGAGACGTCTTTGTTGAAGAAGGAAAAAGCCTCATTGAAGAAGCAAGCTAAAGTTCCTCATACCTTTGCTTGTTCTGCAGACTGAGGGAAAGTAAGGTCATGTGCTACCTCCAGGACTCATGGTCTGGATCCACTCCCACCCACCACAGCTGCTGCTGGATGGAGGAGGAAGCCAATAATTTAATTCCTGTTAGTAGTGGGTAAGAGGAATTGCATCCAGATTTGCTGCCAAGGTGAAAACCACAAGAAGCTTGCCAATTGTGGCAATTGGTTTCAGCCCCATCCTTCTCACCCGTCATTAAGTTACTAGACAGCTGGTAAGGTCAGGAGTTCGGATTTGGAAAAGATTTTTCACAAGTTCCCTAACCACACAGAACCTTTCCCCATTCTGTCCCTGGATATGAACTGTGGGTACTGGTGGGTACTGTAGGGTGTTTGGAGCAGACAGGGGACAAAATCCAGCTGCTTAACTGAGACATGCTGCAGCACTATCTCTCAGCTTAGCAGCTCACAGGGAGTGCACCTGAGTACCTTGATACTACGCTTCTCTTGCTTATCTTATCTTGACAAAAATAGTCAATATTTAGGATCCTGAGAGGAAAGGCACTACCTTTAGAGCCACCCATGTACTGGGTCTTCCTGCCAAGTAGTGTGGGCTGAAGGATCATGTAATTTTAAGAAAATTATGATTTCTGAATTTAATCATATGCTTGTGTCTGCATCTGGTTGTTTCTGTGTTTACGTCAGAGAGTCTGTGCCAAAACAAAGACCACAGGGTATGAAATCTTTGACAGCCTTATGAGTGTGTTAATATTCCAAGATAAATACATCTTCCTTTTACCAAGAGTCCAACCTCAAGCACTGACTGAGATGAATTTTTAGAGGGATATGTACTGAGTTGATCTAAAGGCTAAAAAGGACCCAGAGAGAATGTAGCAAAGTTTGTTGCACTGATTTTAAAGTTAAGATTCTTTTCTAGTATCACCCTACAGCTCCAGTTATAAAAATCTCACCCATTCTGTTGGTGACTAACAGAACTTCATCAAATTCAGCCTTAGCATACACACTCAATTTCCACCGAAATCAAGAGGCATTGTGCCCACTTACTCCATGGCCAAATTTGGTCTGGTGATCTGAAGAGTTCCAAAGTGGTTGTCACTGCAAAATAGATTAATATATATAACAAATTATTATTATTTGTATTATACTAATACTTGGAGTGGCCACCTAGATGTGAAGATCCTCACAGTGTTATGGTTTTCCCAAGGTTACTTGGCAAGCTTATGATGTTTGAAGTAGTTGTATGCCTGACTTCTTCAAGCAGGCTGCCAGTGGTTGCTCTTCCAGCTCCCACTCAGGTTCTGGCTAACACTCAAGGTTTGATTTGTGCTGGGGGCAGCTCCACTTACTCAATGTGAGAGTAACATGTAGGCTGTACACAATGGCCAGGAAGGGCTAATAGATCATTACAGTTGCTACTACCTACAGATTGCTGTGTTCTCTAGCCATCATCCTGTTGTACCAATTTTCTGTTATTTTTGAGTAAATTGTGGAATTAGTATGGGTCAAGCTTCCAAGCTGGAAGGTATAAATGTGTCAACTCCTCTAAAAGGTTTTGAAGGGGGTTCAATAGCAGCCAGACTGCCGAGGTATTTGTTCTTCCTGATGTAATATAGAGAATGCCTGCACTGTGATGAGGCAGGAAGGGTGAGCCTTCTCACTATTAGTGAGGTGACAGTTACAAGTCACGAGTTTGGAAAGTTGTGAGTTAGAAACCTCACTAAATCATGAATCCACATGTTCAGCAGAGTTCATACAAAATGGATTGAGATCTGTCTGGCTTGTTTGTTTTCTTTCCTAATAGGCTCCTAGAATAAAGTGTAGATCACAGAAAAACTCCTGTAGATTTGACAGGTCCAATGAAACCACAGTAGTTTCCTTTTACAGTTGTTTCTCCACAAATATTAGCTGAATACTTCGTGTGTTGAAGAATGTATCTCATACACTCTTTGGCAGGGCTGGAAGAAAATTTTGAGCTGAATTGCATCTTTCTGTCCAGTCTGTGTTCCCACACATTGTCCAGATCTGCATGATGCAGGCTGGATTTTCCATTAACATGGCTTGTAATCACTGTGGACATCTTCCTCTGAGAATCATTGGAGCACAGACAATCAGACTTTGCTTGCTGATGGACACTATTTCATCTGCAAAGGGTATATCCAGACATAGCACATGTAAGCCACTGCCAGCAGCAGCCCTGTGGTGATAGCCAGGACAAGGACCTGCCACAGGATTCTATTATTTCAGTCCTAGCTAAATTTGTCACTGTCTGAACTTAGTCACAGACGCACAGAATCATAAAGGCTGGAAAAGATCATCAAATCCTACTGTCACACCATCACCACCATAACCCCTAATCATGTCCCTCAGTGCCATATCTATCTATTTCTTGAACACCTCCAGGGATGGTGACTCCACCACCTCTCTGGGCAGCCCACTCCAGAACCTGACCACTCTTCTGGACAGTAAGTTTTTCCTCATGTCCAATCTGAACCTCCCCTGGAGCAACATGAGTCTGTTCCCTGTAGTCCTACTACTAGCTACATGGGAGAAGAGGCCAACCCCCACCTCACCACAACCTCCCTTCAGGTAATTGTAGAGAGCGATAAGGTCTCCCCTGAGCTTCCTCTTCAGAGAAAAATCTCAGTTTCCTCAGCTGCTTTCCATACAAACTGTGATCCAGACCTCTCATCACTTTCATTGCCCTTCTTTAGATTCACCTCAATGTTCTTCTTATAGGGAGGGGCCCTAAACTGAACACAGTACTAGAGGTGTGGGCCTCACCACTGCCATGTACAGTGCCAAGTCATGTCTTGGGCAGTGTGAAATCATTCACTACAGCTTTCAAATGACAACAATTTGATACATTTTTCCTCCACTAAGCCATCATCTTCTCTGGATCTTGATAATCTGATATTCTCTAACTAAAGCTGAGGTTTTTGTTCCCTTCAGATGACATAGTAGTCCTCAGTACAGTAAACTTTACCCAGTTCTAGGAGCACTTCCAACCAAATGATACCCAATAATAAACCATAGATCTTTCCACGGCAACATTCAGATGCAGTGAGCATTCAGCTGCTCTTATTTCCAACAAAAGTTTTTTCTTTGGTTTCTTATTTGGAAGAAGTGAAAAAAGAGGGATTCCGGAACCACTGTAAATACATTTCCCTAATGCCTTATTCTTCAGCTGAGATATGTACACCTGGCCTTTCAAACTAAATGGACATTGGTAATCTTCAGTGCAAAGCTGTCTCTGCTGCATTTTCTGTTTGTTGCCACAAGAAGCAGGATGACAGTTTGATTATATTTATGACATCTAAGAAGCCACCACTTTCCTTCTGTTACCAGAAGAACAAGGCAAATCACTTGCTTTGAAATAAAAGAGACTGAAAGTTCATTTTTAGTATGAGAGTTAATCAACAGCTCTTCATTAACCTTTTGTTTTAGAGATTAAAGGAAATTATCTCAGACTAAAAATATGTCATTATGCACTACTGTGCAAAAAATCAGTATTGCTTGCTAACACACTATTCAGGAACTGCAGTTAAAACTGAAAAGGGTACATGTCATGGTGCCGCATTTGCATTCACAACTGTTCGCTATGACTGACATACCTGAACTTCTTGTACCAGAACAGCCTTTCTTCAAAGTACATGGAAAATTCAAGGTGTGAGTCACACGTAACAAGTGACTCAAGAAAGAAGTGATTAATTTAAAGAGATCTCATTTAAATAATGGCTGCAGTGTATTTTAAAACTGGATTCAGACTTCGCTGCTAACTTAGAGCTCTCACTGACATCTATAAAGTGGACAGTAGATAGTGGAAATACTGTTGGTATATATATATTTTTTCTGGAATGTGAATTCAGCATTTTATTCTGTATTGACTTTAAACTGTTGATCATATAAAAAGTTCTTTTCGATGTTCCTTTTTTTTTAATCAGATTAATCGTTTTGGGAAGAAAAACCCTTCCTCTGTAACCAACAGAAAATTTCCCATCAGGAGAGGGAAGAATATGCCCATTACTAGTTTATTCCAGTCTGCTGTTTCTCACCAAAATTTCTTCTTGGCTGTGAAAAGAGAAGTAAGACTTGGAATGGCTGGAAAGGACTGTGGAGGTGATAATCCCTATGAAGATCATTAAATCTTCTATGCTATTAATAAATCTAGCAGTGCTATCTGGTAATTTTCTTCTCTTTAAGATAGTCAGAATTTATCAAGAGACTCTGCTGCTTAGAATGAATGTTCTTATTCTTAGCAAACCGATATTATTTATATAAAAATACATTTTAATTGTTCTGTAATTCTCAGAGTACTGAAATATTAACCTGATAAAATGAATAACATTTTTTCCATGATTTCCTCTTTCTGTCAACTTTACTGAGTACCTCATTATTTGGAACTTATAAATGATTTCTCAGCACTCTGGTATGTATTTTATTAAGTAAAATAAGTTGGTTTCTTATTCAGTAATAATTCAGAACTCAGAAAGATTATGTTTCAATATGAGCTCTAAAGCAACATGAAAGCTTTGAAGAATGACAGTAATTAATCCTGTTTCGTGTTATCAAGGGCAGGAACAAATGAATATGAAGAATAACATTTTTGCACAAAGTTAGTTTTGGTTTCTGCAGTCACTGCGTAGCAGTTGTCTAGAAAGGAATCTATTTCAGACATATTTTGCCATCCTGGCAAAAATAGATTTTTCAGTTTTAATGCAAAAAAGCCCAAAGCACTGCAAGAGAAAAATATAAAAAGAACATTTCCTGGAAAATGTGAGCTGGAAGCAGAGAAGGCCAATAGTTTATCATCTATCAACATAATTAACTTATTTTCTTCCAGTGAAGCTCAAGTCACTGGGTTCTAGAATTTTGCTCATTTAGAATTCTCTGATTTTAGTTTCCAGTGGTATTAATTTTTCAGTCTTGTCCTTTTATTTCCAAGCAGAAAGAAGCATGACCAAAACTTAATTATCTCCATCTGCAAATACATGCCTCTATTTTGTACTTCTACTCTCATTGCAGGCTAATAAATACCATTTAATATTTTCAAGATGATCTATTTAAAACATAATGAAGTGTATTTGAAGAAGTTTTTTTATCAGATTAAGACCATAGTATCTGCCAATCAAGTGGTACAAATCAAAGATGACCTCCACTCCTTATTTTTTTATTTTTCATCTCTGTGCCAAAATTTACCAGAAATACAATTCTGCTTGCAAAATGTGCAAACTATCCTCTTGTTAACTAGAATATTTATGTACAAAATAAACATTCAACTAAGAAATTAGATAAAAAGAAATGAGTTTTCCGTGTTCACATAAAAATGTTGTGGATATAACATCTTGTAACAATACACTTTTTGCTCATGTAGTATTTTTTCTGTCTCATAAAAGACAGAAAAATTAGTAAATATGGTACTTCCTGTGTTACTGCTGAAGTATGTAAATAATGACAGCTCAGCAAAGAGAAAGTATGATAAATGTATTTTTAACTCAGGTCATGGTAACCAATTTTTTAAACATAATATTTAATAAATAAACAACAGCTGATAGAGCAAGCTTCCTGAATATTGTTAGAACCTCTGCTCCTGACTGCAGGATTTCTTTTGTGGAACATCTCTCTTCCAACTATTTTCTCAAATCTATTTATTTTAAAATAATTATTTTACAAAACACATGTTAATTGTGAGCAATTGAATTTTTTAGCTATTCAGTAATGAACCACACAGTAAGAGTTACATCATTTCTGGTATTCTGATTAGTTTCAGCTAATTCATCTTGCACTGTTGCTGGTCCCAGATTACATGAATATGCAGGATTATTTCTGACAACAATACTTAAAATTCCCAATTTGCATGCTCTTCTCTTAAACAGGTTCCTTCAGGCCATTATGACCCTATTACCTGAGTGCATGTAGAAGTCCAATACAGATGACAGGAACATGATACATAACTGAAGACACAGACATTGCATGTTTTTGTACGTGTACATTCATTTCAGTTCACTAGGACTGTACAGCCCTTTTAAAAAAAATGTATTCCTTATTCTTAAGTATAGAACTATATAGAAGGACAGGCTATGGAGTGGAACCATTACAGGAACTTTGTGTGTAATATACAAGGGTGATGCTACAAAGGATGATGAACCAAATATCAGAATTGAGCTGTAGTGTTGTAACTGGTAAGAGCTGACAAAAATCTTCTGCACCTACTTTAGCATTGCAAAAATAAACAAAGAAAATAAGCTAGTTGAAAAACAATAAAACTTGCTTTGGTCAGGCTGAACTAGACGCCCTTCACAAGTCTGTTCCAGCAAGCATCAATAATCTTGATCAAAACTATGCTAAGCCAGAAAAAAGCTTTCTTCGTTAAAAAACATTTTTGTCAGCAGTGAGATTTTGTTCTTTGTACAGTTTTTCTGTTTGAATATTTTTATCCAAATGCAAATTTTTCCTTTTATATATACCATTCCTCATGAATTTTGTAGTTAGAAGGGAGAAACACATTCCTCAAAGGATCTCCTATGAGGTTTATTTTTCAGAATGCAGAGAGTAACTTGAACATGAGTATTACAAACTCACTTAAATTTAAACATGTGAATCATCACCAGAACAAGTCAGAAACTGAGTGTTAAAACACATCTATGTCTTACATTTGGATTGTAGATATGGAAACCAATGAGAAACGCCACCATTGCTCTTCTTTTGGTTTTGAGGAACAGAAGTCTTTGTGGTAAGATGAAGAGTTTCTATAGACTTAACCAGACAGAACCAGATAGCCACACTAGAAAAAGTTCTGAGGAATTCCTACAAGGTTATCTAAATAAGATATGGTTCCTACTCATCAAAAGTTATGAGCTTTCCAAAGCAGAGAGTAATTTGAGATATGAATATGAACTAGACATCCTCTTGGATAAACCATGCAGAAAACAATTTAAAATGCAAAGTTATTCTTTCATAAAGATGCTTAAGAAACTGCTGAGGTCCCTGGGTCTGTCCATCCCAGAGCAGGGCAGGCTGAGGGGAGGTCTGACGGCGGGTGCAGCTCTCACAGGGAGCGGAGGGGCAGCACTGAGCTCTGCTCTGTGTGACAGCGACAGGGCCCGAGGGAACGGCATGGAGCTGTGTCAGGGGAGGGGCAGCTGGGAGTTAGGGACAGGGTCTGCACCACAGGGCAGTGGAAATGGAATGGGCTGCACAGGGCAGTGGACATGGCCCCAAGTTGCTGGAGTTCAAGGAGAATTTTGACAATGCTCAAAGATATAGGATTTGAGTCGTGGGTGGTTCTATGTGGACCCAGAAGTTGGGTGTAATGGAATGTACTGGAATGGCCTACCCAGAGAGGTCGTGGAGTCGCTGTCCCTGGCAGTGCTCAAGAGGTGTCTGGACGAGGAGCTATGAGATATAGTGTAGTAGCTTGTGGTAGCAATGTTAATGGGTGGACAGTTGGACTAGGTGCTCTTGTAGGTCCTTTCTAACCTTGTGATTCTATGATTCCTGGAAAAATGAAGAGTTAACAAGGGCTAGCAAAACATGATATTTCTTCTACCTGAATTCTCAAAGTCGAAAGAAAGCAGATGAGGCCTTTGATGAACCTTACGTTGAATCATATAGTCCACATTACTGCACTGATACAGAATTCAGTTCACCCAGAGAGACGAAGACCACCTAAGGTTTTGAGAGCATGGTCTATCAAAATAAGAGTGATAAACCCCCAGCTTGACCATTTTTAAATAAATCTTTCATTGAAGATCTGTAGGAAAACTCCTATTTTTGTGCAGTCTAATCATGTCAGACTATCAAATGGTCCAAAAAACATGGCTACAAAAAAACTAGTAGCCTTGTAAAGAATCTTATTGCTCTGCCAGAACCAGTAAAATACAGACAAAATTTAACAGTGCTCTGACCACCTGAATCTCCTAAATATTTCTAGGCAAGCAAGCAGTTGACTTCAGGATTCACCTGTGTAGTGAAGTGGAAGAACCCCTGAGAGGGCTGAGGAGCAACATGGGAAACCCGTCTTGGAGGCCTATGGTTGCTCTGAGTTGCAATAGGAACAGATTCAATCTCTCAGTGTCTCATAGTTCAGAGTCTCTCTGAGTCTCTTCCATTTTCATTGCCCAGACTCTGGTGAAGATTAGACCAGGAGTAAATCTAGGGTTTTTTCTTAAATCTTTATAGTCATGTCTTTCACTCATATGACTACTGTTAATTGCTTTTCTTGAATTTGATCTCTTACTTTTACGCAAATAAAGAAAAATAGAATGAGGAGGAGAGAAGATAATTTGAGTTTCTAAAGCATACAGTTGGTGAAAGACATCTGGTATTTATCTATGTCATTAATTGACTTCACAGCTGAAGACTTCAAAGACAAGTTGCGTGAGAACTGGAAATTAAGTTATTAAAAAAATTATTTTTGTTTTAATTAAGGTGTTATATTTAGAAATTTCCACAAAACAGAATTTTAATATGTAATTTCAGCCTTGTAATATTATTCCAAGAAGAAATCAAAATATTCTCTCAATTTTGGTATTTTTCTTATATTTTCTAATTCGCTTAATAAAATGTTTTTCAAATGAGCTTTCCAGTTTCTGTTGAAAAATCAAAATATTCTCTTCAAATTTCTGAAATATTTCATACAATCATATTCTGTTTTAAGAGACTCTACTCCAAGCCACTAAGTGTCCATGTTGAAATGTGGAATGAATACCACTTTGTTTCACTGGAGAACTTTAGAAGATTTAAAAACTCTTTAAAGCAAAAAATCAATCAATAAATAAATAAACAAAAAAGAAAGAAATCTACAGATATCTGTGATGAGTGCTCCTGATCTTTACTGGTTGACATCACCGCAATTTCGTGTGTACAAATTGCAAACAAAAACAAATCTGATGTATGTTTGATTTGTCTTCGTTGGCTGATTCTTACTAGAATAAACGAGTACTGGTTGTTAGATGTGCTGTTGTCTTGTTTTGTTTCAAACAAGACAAAGCACATCAGTGTTTATTAACAGTTTGACCTTACAGAGTGTAATTAAAAAAATAATAAGAATGATTAAAAAGAGAAGTTATTTACCGCAGTGTTTAATCTTTCACAAGTAAAAAAAAAATAAAATCATTTTCAAGGAAAGCACAAGCAGTTTCCAATTCATTATTCTATTAGAAGTAAGAGTTTGCAAAATAGCAGTAGAAGCTCATTCACAGTTTCAACCTTAGTGGAAGCTAGTAGGCAGCCCTGGTATTTCAACTGCAGAACATAAAGGTTTCATATGATGTGCTGTTGTGATGTAGTAATTTTATGCTTCCCTCTTTGCAAATTTGGAAAGAAAATGTTAGAATCCAGTGTGTTCCCCTCACAAGAATGATCTGCGGAGCTTCTAGAAGCTTATTCCACATGTGCTTTTGATGCATGCCAGAAGCAGCAAATGCATGTCGTTATGATGGCTCTTTTGTTATCTACAGCTACAGAGAGCACAGAATAAAGCTGTGCTTTTGAAAGTTTGGAAAGAGTGTAATTGTTTTTCAAGATCTGTCTTAGCTGGAGGTGGGGAGAAGGAATAGACCACTCTGTGAGGGATTTTAAAGGAGTGTCTGGGATGAAAACACAGTCTTGAATTTAGAAGAGCTCTGAAGGTTTGTATCACGGAGAGTAGCTGTTGCCAGTTCTATGGTGTGTATATACAAACACACTGATGCATAGGTCTATGTTTTCAAAATGTCTCTTATCCAAGTTTGAAACCATACTTTTTGAAAAACATGCACACTTATCCCCCAGCTCTAAGTAGAATCATAGAATTATAGAATGGCTTAGGTTGGAAGGGACCCAGTTCTGAATACCTCCAGGGATGGGGCATCCACAGCTACTCTGGGCAGCCTGAAATACCTTTGAGTACTTCCAAGTACTTTTAAAGATACTGAGGTACTTTTAAAAATGGGGGCTGAGCACTTTATGAGTCTGAGTTTAGCTGTCAGCATGAAACATTTGAAAATCTGATTCTATGGAATGGAGGTGCACAGCAAGTATCGTAGTGTTTGCAATTATATGCTATGTACAGATGAACAGATAGGGAGGCACTTGATTGTGATTAAGCAGATCACATTCATTGCTAAAAGCAAATGTTAAGAAAAAACTTCTAAGAAAATCCAGCTGAATCCCAGTGAATGTCTGAAACCTGTGTTCATAGCAAATGTGTGCGGGCGGTCCTGAACTGTTTATGTATGCTGGCTGGGAGACAACAACACAACCAACTTCAGCTGCTGGAAACCAGATGAGAAGGTGCAGCAAGCTTAGCAGAATAAGGAACGTGTCTCTGGAAGGAAACATTACAAGAAAAAGCTACAGGTCGAAGTCTCATCACATGTAACACTTAGAGACCTTTCCTCAACTATTGTTCGACAAACTGCTTTCAAAGAGAATGATTTGTTAGAAAATAAAATAATTACCGAAATAATTACAGTGTAGTTCAACAAAAATAAAAGAATTGGGAAAAGTATTCCCATTATTTTATAGTATGTGTGTAAAATTTTAAGCTAGAAATGCCGGAAGATGAGGGCTGACACATTTAACCTATTTACAAGGTCTTTACTTTTCATCATATACTGTTTGCAAGAAAAAGGGAGAAGCAGAAAGTCTCACTGAAAATGTGTATTCCAAACAAACAAAAGAAGCAAACAACAAAACTGTACTCAGATTTCAGCTGCTATTGGGTTTCTTTGAATATTGTACTCTGACTAGTTAGGCATGAATTAAAGTGAACCAGCTCTCTTTCACTGATACTATGCATCCTCCAGTCTCTGTCCCTAGCCGAAGGTAGCTCTTTTGAAAGATGAGTCAACAGAGGAGTCATTCTTGATTGTTCAGTACCCTGTTAATGCACTTCGGAAATAAACTCAAATCGTCTTCTGGGAAAAGCCAAGCGCTGTAGTGACAAAGTGATATTTAGCTTGTGTCACTGAGAAAAGTTCAGTTCTCTAGAGAATGGAGAAGACAAAAGAAGTTTAATCTCCATGCCAACATGACTGCAGCCATAATTTAATTTGTTATCCAATGAGAGGAAAGAGTGTTTATTCTTTGTTTATTTTTCCCCTTCCTCTCCCCTC
>VXAB01004705.1:153304-178496 GCA_013399175.1 Odontophorus gujanensis | reverse complement strand
AGAAAGAAAGAAAGAATAAAAAAGGAGATAAGGAAAGATGAAGTAAAAAAAAGAAAAAATAAGAAAAAATGAGAAAAAATAGAGAAGTAGAGAAGGAGGGAAAGAAGAAAGAAAGATAGGAAAGAAAAGAGAGGACAGGAAGGAAGCAGGGGGAAAGGAAGGATCAGGAGAGGAAGCAAGAAGGGGGGACGGGCAGTGGAGGGGCAGTGGCAGTGACAGCCCCATGCCTGCAGTGCATCACCGGGCTGAAGCAGTGCCTCCCCACCACCCGGGCATGTCTTCCCCCCAGCACTGCTAATCCAGCCCCAGCTAATCCTCTCACAGGTCACCGGGAGCTCATTGCATTTTGTCCACTGCTCAAATGCGTCTAGAATTAATTAAAAACAAAAAAATACCAAAAACAAAAAACAAACAAAAAAACAAGAACAACAAAAAAAAAGCAACAGTAAATTCATCCCGTGGCAAAAGCACGTGGCTTGTTGCTCGGGGCGTGCATATGGGGCTGTGGGGCAAGCTGGGGGGTGATGGAGGGCAGGCAGCCTGGTGTGTGTCCAAATGCTCAGTTCCATAAAAAAGGAGGAGAGAAAGCCTATGTGGATGTAGGCAGTGTGGTCAGGAGGAGGATGTGGGCTGGGGACCAGGCTGGCTGAGCCACCTGCTCAGTCCTTTTAGCTTGCAGTGTCCACGGGGTGGTAAATATTAACTGTCAAAAGGAATTGTTAATAATAACCATCAGTATTAACTCTAAATGTCTCTTTTCCTCTTTCCATGGCTGAGCATCCCCAGCAGTGCTGAGTTTTACTTCCAGAGCCATTGCTCTGTTTGCTGAGTGAGGTGTGTGTGAATGGGGTGTTTGAAAAATCAGCTTTGGGTTTAAAAATGCTCATCTGGACAGCAGCAGGTGGATAAAAAGGACTTGGTGTACGAGATGCAGGCACACATCAATCTATTACCAGATCCTAGGAAGAATGGGCAGTTTGTTAATTTTCCTGCTGGGCTTCTTCAGTGATCCTCAAGTTTCAGGATGGATTTAGGGAGAATTTATGCAAAAGGAAAGCCAGCAGATCACTGCTGTCCGGGCTGATGCAGCTCGAGGCAGGCAGTGCCTGGCAATGCTCCCTGGTGCTGGCAGTGATGCTGGGCTGGCCGCCCAGCCCGGCCTGCATGTAATGGAAAGGGTGTGCTTGTCCCTGCCTGTCCCCAGGGCTCTTGCTGATTGCAGGGATCGAGCGCATCGATCGGGCCAGCGGGTACAAAACAGAGCACACAGCCACGAGTCGGGCACCTCTGGACTGGAGGAGTGGGGGTCTCAGAAGGGCACTGCTGGCAGCAAGGTGTCATCTCCCTTGACACGTCTCACATCATTAAATAGGGTTAATGATGGCAGGGGTAGTTTGGGAGCCACCTCTTTGGGGTGCTTGGGATGTAGCTTCTCTGTAATCACTTCTGTAGCGTGATGTGCCCCCTGTTGCCATCCCAAGAGGTGATAAGGGATAGCAGGATATGGCTGGCTCCCCCCACCATTGGACAAGTGCAAGTCCCTGACCCTGCAACTGAGCCATACCAATGGGATCAAACCGTCTCCTTGTTCCCCAGCAGCACTTCTTATTTCCTAAGACTCAGCCATCAAACCCTATCTGTGACCATAGATGGCTCCATGTCCCAGTGGACAGATTGGGAAAATTTTTCCCCAGGACATCTGCCCAGAGCGAGTGCCTTCCTGGGGCCATCTCCAACCAGCTGCACATTGGCCGTGTCCTCTCCCACACCCGGGCCAGGGAATGGAGGTTATATCCACATCTCTCTGTGTTTTCCCTCGACCCTAGAAGAGCTGGTGCTCAGGAGGTCGGGTGTCTGCTGCTGTGATGTGCTGGGCAGCGGTCCATCTGGCATGGGCGATGTGAACTGATGGAGCCGCTTTCAAGCATACCTTTATTAATATCTCTGAGGAAGGAGAGCAGCTTGGCCTCTCTGCTCTCCTCTCCAGCAACCTGACCCTGTTCTGACAGCAGAACTCACGAGGAATGCGAAGGGGAATGGTATTAAGAGAATCCAGTGCAGTCCAAGCTTTCTCATCTGCTGGTGTTGTTGATGTTTCCAGAAATGCTATGTCTCCCAGCAAAGTCTGCAGTGCAAAAGGACAAAATTTAAGACGTCTTCCTTCCTAACATGTGGTTTTGGGGAACAGCCTTACCATAGAAGCGAGGGAAAGGCAGTGAGGGAGGTCTTCACCCAGCATGCAGACACCACTTGATGGACCCCATTTTTGCCATGAGAGCTAATGGCCCTGTCTTTGTTTTCTCATTGCAGAGCCCCTCACGGGACACTTGTGGTGACGTGGCTGCCAAGACGTGGAAGCGTGGGACTTCTCTTCCACCACACCAGAATCTGGGGGGTGGGTAGGGGTGGGCCAGGGGGACCCTGGGAGTCGCTAGACCCTTCCCCTTCACTGTGGACTTGGCTCAGGGATGACTGCAGGCAGGGTCAACCCTTACAGCATCGTGTCCTCCGAGGAAGACGGACTGAGGTTGACCACCATGCCAGGGATTAATGGCTTTGGCAATGGGAAAATCCACACCAGGAGGAAATGCAGGAACAGGTTTGTAAAGAAGAACGGTCAGTGCAATGTGGAGTTCACCAACATGGATGACAAGCCACAGAGGTACATTGCAGACATGTTCACCACGTGTGTTGACATCCGTTGGAGGTACATGCTCTTGCTCTTCTCCCTGGCATTTCTGGTATCCTGGTTATTGTTTGGGCTGATTTTCTGGCTAATTGCACTCATTCACGGAGATCTAGAAAACCCAGGTGGAGATGATACCTTCAAGCCTTGCGTTCTGCAGGTCAATGGCTTTGTGGCTGCTTTTCTGTTCTCCATTGAGACCCAAACGACTATCGGTTATGGCTTCCGCTGTGTGACAGAGGAGTGCCCGCTCGCAGTCTTCATGGTGGTGGTTCAGTCCATCGTGGGCTGTATAATTGACTCTTTCATGATTGGTGCAATAATGGCAAAGATGGCCAGGCCCAAAAAAAGGGCCCAGACGTTACTTTTCAGCCATAACGCAGTAGTGGCAATGAGAGATGGCAAACTCTGCCTGATGTGGAGAGTTGGGAACCTCCGGAAAAGCCACATAGTAGAAGCCCATGTACGAGCTCAATTAATTAAGCCCAGAATCACAGAAGAAGGGGAGTACATCCCACTCGACCAAATAGACATCGATGTGGGGTTTGATAAAGGCTTGGACCGTATCTTCTTAGTGTCCCCCATTACCATTCTCCATGAGATCAATGAAGACAGCCCGCTGTTTGGGATCAGCCGCCAGGACTTGGAGACAGATGACTTTGAGATTGTGGTCATCCTCGAAGGCATGGTAGAAGCCACTGCGATGACAACACAAGCTCGGAGCTCCTACCTGGCCAGCGAGATCCTGTGGGGTCACCGCTTTGAGCCCGTCTTGTTTGAGGAGAAAAATCAATACAAAGTAGACTATTCCCACTTCCACAAAACTTATGAGGTCCCATCCACGCCCCGCTGCAGCGCCAAGGATTTGGTGGAGAACAAATTCCTGCTACCCAGCACCAACTCCTTCTGCTACGAGAACGAGCTGGCCTTCATGAGCCGTGATGAGGATGAGGAGGATGATGACAGTAGGGGTTTGGATGACCTGAGCCCAGACAACAGGCACGAGTTCGACCGGCTTCAGGCAACAATAGCATTGGATCAGAGGTCATACCGAAGGGAGTCAGAAATATGACTCTTGGTCCTCTCACTGACTTTTCCAAGGGTATTTTTTTTCCTCCTCTAATCTCTTCCCCTACAACCCGCTCAAATTATGCAGAACAATGCAAGTGCCATAGGAATGCTTGAGAAATTAGTCTTGTTCCTAGTTTTCAGTTTCATCGCAATAACCACTGAGCGGTCTGCAGGAGGGGACGGGGCAGGCACAGCACTCCCCATACCCTGGGGGGATGGGGGGATCCCGGGGCACGTGTGTCCCGTACTGGCTGCAGGGCTGGGCTCTCCCCATGGGGAATGTGCGAGCGTCTTCTTGGAGCCGAGATCCAAATAGAGGAAATATCAGGAAGCAAACCTTTATCTTACTTTTTTTTCCTTTTCTTTTTTTTTTAACTGAGCTGCAACAGAACAAAATTTACTCCTTCCGTCAGGCAGTATGATTCAGTTGCACAAGAATGACACTTGAAATACCATGCAACATTAGTGTACTTTTTAATTTGGGGAAAGGCAGGGGGAGGGATGCGAGAGGGTTTTTAATTTTTTTCAGCATAACCTTTGGGAGACTGTTTACCAAAATAATAATAACAATAATATTAATATTAGTAATAATAATAATATTAAATCTGAAAGAAATGATTTGGTATTTTTTAAAAGTGAGCAAGGGAATGAATAAGCCACTGGGCTCTCTTGAGTGGTGACTTGCTGGGTAGATGCAGGAGCTCAGAGCCAAGGCAGCATCTGATTTTGGGGTGGATTTTTTTTCCACTGGCACTGCTTCATAGGCAGAAAACAGATGTAAGTGGCTGCAGGTCCGTGGCAGTGAAAGCGAGTAGTGTAATTACCAGCAAAGTAGCTAATAAGGAAAAGCCAGACTGCTGTAGAGAGAACCCTTGTAAACACAATAATTAGCCACATTCTGGAAATATTGATCTTCAGGGTGGAAATTGGGCCTGGGGCGTCAGCTGCTGAAGTGCTGCGTCTCCAGTGGGGAATTCATAACTTCCACCAGAACTAGGATGATAAAATGAAAAGCACAAAAGGCAGATTGGAAAGCTCTCAAATTCAGGTATTTTCCCATTACGATGTGGTATTTTCTCCTTCAAAAAACCTTTTGAAATGTGGAGATCGAGGTGAAATGTGTCTTGCTGGGTTTCATCTCATGTAGCCCGGATGCAGGATGTGGGCAATGTCCATGCCACCTCTGCTGGACTGGGATTTATGAATTCCCCATTCACTGGAGAGTCCTGTTGGAGGAGGACTCTTATCCAAAACCAACAGATGCCAGTTGGGAAACCCACCGTGTCCTGCACATCACTCTGTCCCCACGTCCCAGCCTTGAGGTGGATCGTGCCTTAGAGATGCAAACACACACGCGCTCATCCCACGCCCATCCCACCCCATTCCCATTGCTCTGTCTCACCATCTGCTGCCCTTTGGGCTGGTCTTGTTTGCACGCTGGTTTGCCTTTTACTATCATAGAATCATAGGATCATTAAGGTTGGAAAAGACCACTAAGATTGCCAAGTCCAACCATCAACCCATCCACCACCATGCCACCAAACCAGATCCCTACTATGCCAAGAGGCAAACTGTGCCGTGCATGGGAAGCCTTCTCTCCCTTCGCAAGGAGGGAAGTTGAGAAGATGTAGCTTACTGCTCCCCTCATGCTGGAGCTGAGTATGGCTCCCTGTGCTGTAGAAAGGGCTAGGGGCCTGCACCCAGCTTCAGCTATAAGGGCTTGGAAGAGGGGTCTGCACCAGTACTTCAGCTCTGTGGGCTCCTTGCACTTCCCTCTCTCCATCCCACAACAGGCAGGCCACGTCCAGGCATTACAGCCCAGTCCAAATGCCAGCAGCACAGGCAGGATTTGTCCTCAGCCCTCAGCCCCATCTCATTTTTGCAGAGACTGTCCCAAATAGGGCTGTACCCAAAACTGGGGACATGCCGGGACATGCCATTGGGCACCGTCCACAACTTCAGTCTTTCCAATGAAGTGACACATTGCCATCCCATCACCGGTCCCTTTGCACCAACGGGGATGGTTTTGCCCCCCGTGTTTTGCCCCACAGCATCCAGGGGGGTGGGCAGGGCAACAGGGAGGGGGCAGAGAGATTTTGTGTGCGCACTACTTATTTATTTTTTTAAAGAAATGCTTTTAAGTGGTTTTAGGTTCTTTTGAATAAATAATAACTCTATTAAAAGGTGCACATCTTGCTGCTGTAGGATTCTCAGAGGGTTAATTTCTTTATATATATATATATCTTACGGTAAATATTTGTACAAAAAAAAAAAAGGAAAAAAAAAGAGAAATAGAGATGTCTTTAAGTAAATTATTGCTTTTAAAGGAACTTATATGATTGTACAGTGTTACCTGGGAGAGTAGAATAATATATACAGAAGTATTTTTAAACTACTGCATAGGGAGGTGGGGGGGGTGAGCCCAAAGAGGCCAATTTGTGGCTCTCCTTGACTCGTGTTGATATGTCCCCTCCCCAAACCCCACTGTGAGATCCTAGCTCTGGCAAGTCAATGTATCTGTATGGTACAGCCCTTGTTCCGGACATGGGTGCACTGGTACATGGTGTCAGATATTAATTTTGCCTATTGTGAGTGCTCAGAACTCCTGGTTGCTTTACGACCACCAAGGAGTGCAATGGAGGCTGCCCAGGTTGGTGGTTTTATTACATGCATTGTGAAAAAGAACTGGGAAAAATGGCAACAAAAAGCCCCAACGTGGTGGTTGCTCCAAGGAGTGGCTGAAATGCACTGGGATGCTCTCAGGGTCTGGGTTCTGGTGTGAAGACCCCAGGAGGGCTGCTCAGAGCTAAGATGGAGGACCCCTGAGCCAACCCTGGTTGAGACCATAGGATATGGCTGGCATTACACTGATCCTTGGAGGATGGAGGAGGGCAAGAAAGGCACGGCCCCACTCACCCACCTGGCAGCATCCTGAGCTACATGTCCATAGCCCCCAGCAGCCCTGGGTCAATGTGAGTGCTGGGTCCTCATAACCCAATGGAGTGCTCTTCTCTGTTAGGGCTGGGACAATCAGTGAGTGCTTCACCTCCCACGATGTGGTGTCTCCTCAACCTTCAATCCTTTTGTAGGAAGTGAATCCAGAGCCACCTTTTCTATCTTTAATAAGGCAGAACAGACACTTTTTATTTTTAAACCCTCCTGCTCTTTTCCTTTCTTTGTGTGCTGACAACCAAAAGAACCCCTCAATCCCACTCCATTGCCCGATTTGCATGCTTGAGTGCGTGGCCAGATCCTGCTCTGCCACCCCCCCAATTCAGGGATGCTGCCACAGGGGGTGGGCGCAGGGCTGGGCCTGGACATCCTCCAGCTGTGCACATCTGTCCCGCTGCCCCTGTCCCCAGGGTGGGTACCACCTCAGAAAAGTCCCATTTTCCCAAAACACTCACCTCAGGGCTCCTTCAGGCTCTGCCCCATGCAATGTGGGGACCGAGGTTGGCCCACAGTTTGGCAACTGGGAGTACTGGTTTCCCAGGGGTGAAAGGCAGCATCAGTTCGCTGGGGCCACAGTGACGTGCAGTGGTAGCGAAGTGATGGATGCAATGAAAGTCTCTGTACCTTCTCCACCTCCAGTGTTTCTCTGTCTCATTGCACATATATTTGAGATATATGTGACAATGTATATATATATTTGTAAAATGTATTTCAAATGACAAAAAAAAAACAAAAAACAAAAAACGAAAAACAACTGGCCAATTTTATGTTATTTTAAATATATTATATATATTATATATAAGAGTCTCCAAAAGATATAAATAGAATAGAGAAAATAATATAAATATGTAATAAATGTATTTTGATCTATTTAAAATATCTTGCGTCATGCTGTATATTTCAAAGACCATAGAGAACTGTCTGGCTGTAGAGTACTGGAAATGGGATTTACAGGCTGTCTGTTGTCATATCCTAAAGTATACATAGACCTTATATGTGCAGCAAACACTGAGCACTCCTCGGGGCCAGTGGGACTGCACTGCTTTGGGAGCTGGTTTGGTTAAAAATGGGTGGTTTGTAGGAGTTTTTCAGCAAACATCCCTCTTGCTGCACATACGTAGGAGAAAGAACCCAAGTTTGAGCCTCAGTCTTTGCCCAAAGGCTGGAAGTGCACTGGACTGTGGGGTGCACTTGGACAGGAAGGTTGCTGATGTTGGCTGAGTTGGTGTGATTTGGGTGAATGGGGAAACTGATCTGTGATGTTAAAGCAGCACAGCGAGCCCTACAAATGAGCTGTTCTGTTCATCCAGTGCTGGATGCTGCCCATGCAACCCGAAGACGGCTGCTGAGACAGCACAGGGAGCGGATGGCAGCAGCTCAGCCATGTGGGGAGCCCGGAGATGGGAAGGCATGACCAGGCAGAAGGAGCACAGCCATCCCAGGCAATCCCACAAATCTTTCCCAAACAACCTTGTCTGCCCTTGGACTGCATGAGGATCTGCTTCCTAAGGACACCACCTCCTCTGGAGACACCAAGTGACAGCTTAAATGCCTTTAATGGGATATCCTGGCCATGGGAAGGCAGAGTGAGCGTGCAGGATGCTGTGCACTGGGAGTTCATGGCAGGTGGGCAGGATGGGCCGCCTTGGGTAATATAAAGAAATTGTTAATCCTGATTTCTCCAACCGGTCATGCCACGAGGGATAGACAACCATGTGGCAACCAGCTCCCAGCCACTGCTTCTTGGCTGGACAGTTCCATCCCTCCCCTCACGGAGAGATTTTTGCTCATAACATAGAAAAATCGCTGCCAGCTGCTCACTGCAATCAGCACAGGTAGGGCTGGTGCTGGGCATGAGGTGGGAGCGCCATGCATTTAATTTATCAGGGGGAGACTGAGAGGTGACTTGATTACAGCATTTGTCATGGGGAGAAAACATGAGTCCAAGGAGGTAACTTAATCTACCGGAGAAAGGCATAATAACAGCCTCTTCCAGGAAGCTGAAGCCAGACAAATCTGTCTTAGAAACAAGGAGCGATCTTTTAATAATGATTAGCTATTAGAACAAGCCACCAATCTCTGTCTCTTAATGCCTTTAAATCTGCACCAGATGCTTTTCTGGAATCTTTTCTCTTGTGGAGGAGCAGAGCAGGAGAGGTTGGGGGCTGCAGATTGGCTGCAAAGTGACCTGGGGAGGGCATGGGGAAGCCCTGCAGGGCCCTGCCATGGATGAGCACCTTGCACCAATGTTGCTCTCGTGCAACACTGACTTGTCCCACAGCTGACAAATCCATCGCTCTGGTTGTGGAAGCATTTAATGATTCAGGAGACGGCAGCTCCCCAGGGAATGGTTTGCACTGCCTTGGTAATTCCTCTCTCGGTGGCTGCTGGCAGCAGAAATCCACAGGGAGCTGAGCTGAGGCTGGCACCACAGGGAATTATCCCAGGATGTTCAGTCCTTCCTTCGTTTCTGCTCTGGTAATCCTCATTGTCAGGGCAGGAGCAGGCAGGGATGCTGGCTGTCCCACAGGAATCCCCAATGGGATGAGAAGGGATGCTGTGCAGCCAGCAGAAAGGTTGGGGCTGTTTCTTAGATGGCAACCTCCACTTTTCATACTCGAGATGTCTTTAATTGCTAAAAACTCTCTCTTGTCTCACCATTGTCCTGCCCTCCTGCCTCTTCCCTTTGGGTTCCAGGCACTTGGGCAGCTCTCTATGCCAGCTCTGGGTTCGCACTGGGATGAGACTGATGAAGGTCAGTGCGCTGCTTGCTGGGCGGGGCTGGGGGAGCAGGGGCAGCCCCATGGCTCCTTATCCCAGACAGGGATGTGTCGGATGGGCTCCGATGTCTGGCAGAAGCATAACTGCAGCCGCCCAGCCCCTTTGGGTCAGGTCAGCACCAGGTACAAACTCTCTGAACCATATCCCTTGCATTCCCTATTGCATTCTTCCCAGCAGTGCTGAGGCACCACGTTTTGGAGGACTTTGCCTCACTTACCCCACAGCTAACACACCTCCTGCACGCAGCCTGGATGCATCCTCTCTCCTGGCTGCCTTACAGAATTCAGCCCCCCTAGCCCCTCTGCATTTGCCCCATCACCCACCCAAGCTGCCCCTTCACCAGCGCAGGCAGCCGGGAGCAGCTCGGGTACCACAGGGCGATACCCAGGGATGCTCGCCTGTAGCCATAGCAACGGAGCAGCATCTCTGCTCTCCTGCCAACAATTTGCTTTTTCATCCTGCATTAAGGTGGACCCTCTCCTTCTCCTTCCCCCAGCATCGAGAGCTCTCTCAGTGAGGGGTTTGCTCTCTTGCACCACGTTTCTCTCCATCCCACGCTGCTTTATCTCTCTGTATAACAGGGGGAGGAGGGGGCTGCCCCCACCCTCCTGCGGGGAGAACAGAAGCACAGCACCCGGAGTTTCTCCTTAACACACATTTATGAGTGTCAGTGGGACAAAATTAAGCGTTTCCTTATACTTGTTGTTAAAAGGTCACCGTCAAGGTTAAAATCTTAAATACTATTTTATTTTTTATTTGCAAAGGGCCTCTTTTAGCAGTAGCACGCTGGCTTCTTAATACAGCTTGAATTTTTCAACGCTGAATGTAATTACCACCCGTTAAGTACTTTGTTCACCTTTCACATTTCTCCCCTCTCGGGGAAGGCAAACACATGAGTCAGCATCCCTTTTTCTGACGGTTTTAGGCAGTTTCTGTGTGACAAGCCGTCGTGAATCAGCACAACGCTGCCAAGTTTGGGTCGCAAACGACTCAGCTCCCGGAGGGACTGAAGGAGAGACCCCCAGCTTCGGGGAAGGAACTCCACATGAGCACATTTGGAGGCAAATCAGGCATGGTGGTGCTGCTTTAAGGGAAGATGCACAGAAAGGCTGCAGAAGGGATGGGAAGGAAAGAGGAGCTATGTCCGGAGCCCCTTCCCCAGACATTTGATGCTGTCCTCTTCTTCCGGCTGGCACATTTATTTTGGCAATACCTCATGGGTGTGTAATGAAGCCCTCCCTTCCTTTGCTGCCTGATGACCCCGTGCAACTTGCTTGGGGCTGTCCCCTTCCAGAGCAGTATCCCTGCATATCGGGCTGCAGCACGCATGCAGGGACATTGGGAACAGCATCAGAGTGCCAGCAGTGGGGTGGCCCCACCACTCTGCTCCCTGGGGGCTTCCCCCCATCCTGGTGGGCTCGCTGTCCGTCTGGGTTCGTGGCTGACTCAGCCCCAGATGGCTGATGCTAGTGCTTATATAACGGCGTGTTTTGGTGGGGGACGCGGTGAGCGGTGAGGAGGTGGGCGCGGGGGCGAGGGAGGGAACAGTGCTAAAGATAAGCCTGGCAGTGCTGGCACTGCTTTGCCAGGGGAAGGGCTCTGGGGATCAGCATCCCTCTACCACCACCCAAAATCTGCTCCCAGGTACCCACTGCCACCACCGCTTGCCCTTGCGCAAGGTTGCCTCCCTAAAGCCACCCTCAGAGATCACAGATATCACCCCTCTTCCTTCAGACATCCTTCTATCCTGTTGTTTCCTTACCTGGGAGCACAGGGAAGTGGCTTTGGCTGCAGGGCTGCACCAAACAGCATAGAGTATCCTTCATCCATCCTCACTGCACCCTTCATCCCCACCACTCCCTCTCCCACACCCTAGGCTGCACTGCCGACCAGCACCGCAACAGAAAAATGATGGTTATTTCTCTTAAAGGGATGTTTTGGGCTACCTCTGACCTCTGTAGAAGTCTTCCTCTTTTGACCAGTTTACAAATGCAGTGTAAATGAAGAGATGACCCTTTGGGTTGGGGTTTTTCTTTTTTTTTTTTTTGGTTTGGTTTGGTTTTTTTTTCGAGGGGAGGGGTGGAAGTTTGGTTTTAGTGCTCTGAAGATTTGCTAAATAAAAACAGTTCTAAAAGGAAGGGTGTCCCAGGTGATGGCTTTTCTCATGCAGGTGTATGGGGGCCTCAGGCTGTATGATCAACCTTTGCAGCCCATGGTCCGTGTTGCACCCATCCCCCAGCACCGGGGCTGACCATCACAGAGGGGGTGGTTTTGATTTGAATGGAACTGTCCTATCCCAACCACAATGGGGATGGTTCTGGGTTTGATCCCCAGGACCTCTCCCCAGGACCCTCCCACTGTGGAAGGGTCCCCTGGAGCAGCCCCACACTAGACATTGTCCATTGATCACTCCATCCCACAGCACTGCAATGCTGTGCGGGGGCGACGGCGAGAACAGGCGCTGGGTGTCAGCGGGAGGCAGTGCTCAGATGGTGGGGGGAAGTCCGTGGCTCCTGATAATTAGGAGAAAAACTAAATAAATCTCATTGCCAAGACAATATAAAGGGGGTGAAACTCAGGCCTGGGCTCCTGCCAGCGATGTATTTGCAGCACGCTCCATCCCATGTTGAATAGGAAGAGAGAGGACTTGTCCCCTGGCTAGGTCATGGTGCCCGGCCTATGATGGCCATGGTGTCAGTGTGTGGTGGCACTGCTGGTCATGGTGGGGCACTGAGGCTGTGCACTGGGTATCCAGGTACCCCTTCCCAGGCCAGCTCCAGCATTGCTCCCCAGGGCAGGTATCCACACTGCAGCCCCCAGCACAGATACAGGTTTACACGGGGCAGGAATCTGGAGATTATGTGACCAGAGTCTGACCAGCCAAAAATTGTTAAAAATCAGAATATCCTTTGCTGAAATCCAGCTTAAGAGTCAAACCAATCATCCAAACCATCTGCCTCAGCACTGAAGATAATACTACTTTTATTGTTTCCGTAAGCTGCTAAGCAGCTTTTCAGCAAGAAAAACCCACTCTGCTGGGACATTGGCTGCAGTGGGACAGCCCCACAGCCTGAGCGGGGCACGGTGCGGTGACATTGGGATGTGGTGCATAGAGGGCAGCCCAGAGTGGTGGTGGGCCATGAGGAACTGCTTGTGCTTGGCTGCTGTCACCTTCACAGAAAATGGACTGCAGCACCAGCTCCCCTCCAAGACGTCCCCAAATGTCTCCGGAGGCTCCGGCAGCCGAGGGTGATGTGTGCCAGCCCTGTAACTGGAGCTGCCCCCACTGCTGCCCACCTGACCTTCTCCCCGAGGTATTCTTAGCCCAGGCACAGCCACCAGCTTTCTATCTGCGAGCTGTCCCCAGCCTTGGGTCGGGGTCAGGGAGGAAAGGGGACCTGTGTGTGTGATCCTTTGGCTTCCCAGTGGATGGGCTGTGCTGGAGGCTTCCATTGCTCTGTTCCTGGGCAATGTCCATGCCCTGCAGGGAACAACAAGTCCTGCCTCTTCCATGGATGCAGCTGCTGCACAGATTTCCCTCTCCCCGACCCTCTCCCCTTTCCCCAGGCCTTCTCTCCCGCAGTCTCTCAGGCTGAGGGCTCTATTCCCATCACTGACACAAGCATCATTTATTGTACCCTTAGCTGGCATCCTTCCTGGTGTAGAATTAACGTCCCCTTGGCCCCTGGATTTCAAAACAGGGCACGCACGGTGATGGAATGGTCCGAGTCATGTTGTTGCCCCCTGCCTGGATGAAGCAGGACACGTGCTTGAGTTGAAGACATGTCAGGGATGACAACTCATTGCTGCCCATGAGTCTTCTGTGAGCCGGGTGAGCTCTGCACTCTGTCCCCCCAAGGACCCTCCTGGCTCCTTAGCTGCTCTGTGTGGTCTCCAGTCCTAACCCTCCCCACTGCCCAGATCTCGCCCCAGGGACCTGGTTTGCAGTCAACACTGACTCCTAATTAGAGTGAGCCGCAATTAACATCAGAGCCACAGAGAAGCCCCAGCCTGTCAGTCTTGGCTGCCTCATGGCATTACCCCACGAGGTCTCTGACACTTTCCCTAATAAACCCAGAAAAGCACAGTGCTTTGAGGGGTGCACACCACACTCCTGTGCATCACCCCCCTGTGCAGTGTGGGCAGATCCATTAAATGGCAGCAGGATTTCATCCAGAAGAGCAGCAGAGCCGTTTTCTATATGGAAGGGCTGAATGGTGGTATCTGCAATTTCCCGTGTGTGTGTGTTTGCATACTTTCTGTGCACAGAGATGTGACACTTGCGCTGACAGAGCAGAGGATGGTGCTTTGCGCCCGCGTCCCTTCTGCTGTGCTTCCAGTCCTACAGAAGAACAGAGGCCCTTTGATCTCAGCTTCACAGACATCCAAGCAGCTGAAAGGCACTGCTAGGGCCAGTCCCTTGGCACTGTGTTAGGCTCAACGCAAGCCTAGCCAGAGGGGTCCATAGATTTCCATATGCCACAAGCCATAACGCAGCCCCCGGAGCCACAGCATCAACGTAAATCATCTGCTGTGTGCACGACAGCGTGCCACACAACCACACAGGGCAGCAGGGAGGGCAAAATGTGCACTGTGTCCCTGCTAGACATGGGAACTCGCTGCTGCTGGGCCAGCATCCATCCCTGCTCCCACCTTCACCCCCCAGCCCCTACTGCAGTGTGCTTGGCTCCCTCTGGCCCATGTCACACCGCAGGGCTCAGGTCCACCCTGGCCTTGTGCATGGCCCCGGGGTCCTCACACCTCATTGCAGTTCTGCTTCCCTCGGAGCTTCCTCTGCATGCTCCCTGGGCTTTGATTAACTGCAGGCTCATCTCTCTCTGCAACCCCCTGGGAAATGAATGCCTCCGGTGATGCACATCATTTCCAGGCACCGGAGGAAGCAGGGGGTGAACCTGCTGGTGGTGGTCACACTCATTGCTGAGGCTGTGGATGAGGCTGGGAAGGGTTCTGCAAGCAAGGTGCCCCCATGTCACTAAGGATGCTGAATCCAGCGTGATGTCCCTGAATCCTGCTGGCTGCTGTGCACAGGGAACATACCACGAAGCCACAGCACTGAGAGGGAACAGAGGCAAAATCACCCTATGTGAGCATCCCTCAGGCTGAGCAGGAGCATGCACCCAACCCCTGTCTCAAGCCCAGGTGTCCTGGAGCTTTTGAAAGCCTGGGAATGAAGTTTGAGTTTCCCCAAAATGTGCAGGGACTCTAAACATCTATTGTTGTCTGAGCTTGCTGAGATTTGGCCGCTGTGATAAAAGAGCTTGCTCAGGGTTATCTCAACCAGGAGTCTGATGGTTCCTTATGGACAGCATGGCAAATTGGATGCAAACTGGGCTCAAACATCCCAGTATGGAAACCACATGGGAAAGAGGCAACCTCAGTGATGGAGACTGGTCATTGTCAAGCCCTTTGTGCATCACCTCGGTCACCTCCCTTAATACTCATGATTCTATATCACCAAAAACTGGTTGCCAGGTCCTAATCAACCTAATCAGGTCCTAATGTCAAGGCAACACCGTGGGTTTTAACCCCCAGATACGCACCAGTGCAGGAGGATGGGAGGAACCCATATCCCTTGAGCATGAGCTGAGTTGGGAGGAGCAGACCCAGGCAGCAGAGCACGGTGCCCGGCCTCCAGCCAGCCTGCTCACTGCTCCATGGAAGCACACACACACGGCACCGGGACGGGCAGTGCCAAGCACTCCTCGGGCACCATCACCTGATCTCCGCATCCCTCTCCAAGCCTGGACAAAAATAAATCCGGGAGCACTGCCGTGGAGCCACATTGGCAAGATTCGGGCTGAGTTGTCCCAGTGGTAGTGCTGGTTCCCAGCGAGCGATGGAGCAGAAATGCAGATATCCTCCTCGCCGGTCTCCTGCTGCAGAAAGAGCATGGCTCAGCCTCCGGCCGGAGGTGCTTATACCCCCAGCCCTCATCCAAGCAGAAAATGACATGTTTTTTCCCCCCGTGTGCATTCTCTTGTTGATGGAAGGTTCCTTCCTCGTGGGTGAGGCTGAAGTTTCCACATGGGTTGTTTTTCTTCACTGCAAGTTTTTGTTAAAGTAGAAGGGAGAAAATGCTCTCACTTGCAATTTGGAAACAAAAGGCCCAAACCCCAGCCCCTGGTTCTGGCCGAGCATGCTACCCTTCCCTGCTGTGCAGCATCCTCTTGCTGTGTAAAACTGGCATCTCCTTGCAGCTACTACATTGTTCCCAAGCACGCAAACAAATGCCCATGGAAGGTCATGCTGAGGCTGGCCAACCTTATTGCAGATGTGACTTACTTATGGTGACACTTGGTGCCAAGGATACAAAGCAATGTGGTGGCTTCAGCAGGGACACCACAGAGTCCCATTGCTAATAAGGAGGACTGATAATTTGGGATCTTTGTATTCATCAGCTGAGACTTTCCAGCAGCAGGGAGATGCTGCATACTGGGCTGCCTCTCTTCCTTCTCCACCTGCAACCCTCCAGGCACAGAGCCTGGCTGAGCACAGCCCATTCCCACCCTCTTTGTGAAGGTTTAGCCACCGGAGCCTCCTGCCAGCAGAACTTGGGATGTTGGCTTCAGCAGCACCTCTGGTGCTCCAGGAGGTCAAGTGGCTTCCAGAGAAAATGGAGACATCAAAGTCCCACACAAACATTCTCCTTCCAAACAGCCCAGCGTGCTCACTGCATGGTATGGCAATAAAGCAGGAGATAAAGATCTGAGTAGAAAACAAAGAGAGGAGGCTGCAGGAACACAGCCATGGAGAAGGCAGGAGCCCAGCTCCTTGGCATCCCTTCCCTACTGCTGCCCTTGCTCTTGAGCCTGCCTCCATCTTTGCATGGCTCAGCTCTACAAAACACCCATCTCCTGGTGCTCACTGCACCCTGCCCTGGTCACATGGATGAGGACTTGAACTCTTGAACATCCATCAGAATCTCCTGCTTCCCATCACAGCACACTGAGAAACCAGGAGGCAGCAGGGGAAGCAGCTCCCCTCATCCCACCGTGGTCATGGAACAAAAATCCTGCCTGACCCCACAGAGTTGGCTTTGGTCCCTCTCCCCCTGGTCTGAATCCTCTCACACCAACCCCCGTTCCACCCCCCAGGCCATACCTGGTTCTTCTGAAGGCGTCATGACTTCAGTGCCTATTTATATCCAGCCCACTGCTAAGGGAAAGCAGAGTTGACACACTGGCTTTTGTAGAGAGAAAAAAAAATATATTAAAAAAAAAAAAGCCCCCAAAATAAAAAATAAAAAAAGCATTTTTCTTATTGTGTGGGAAAAGATCCACGGGTTGGGTTTTCTTTTTCTTCCCCCTTCACTTGGAGATCTCCCAAAGCAAACAAGTGCGGTTAACTGGAAAATAGGATGATTCACCAGTCCCCTGGGCAGATGGTACCCGGGTCCTCTATTCTCCAGCTCCTGGCAAGGGAAAATGCCCCCTATAAAACTTAAAATAGATGATCCTGTATTCATCATGGGATCTGTTTTGCAAAGCCAGCATGTCTTGAGTGACCTTCTTCACGCACCCACACTGTGTGGTGCTCAGCTCCAGTTCGGGGCATGCAGGGACCAACTGGGACACAGGAGGAGTCCACAGGCAGCACCCTTCCTGGAGATGCCCAAAACCCAGAGGTGCATAGGGTCACATCCCCAAATAAAGAGATGGAATAGCCTTGAGCCGCTCTGGGAGCTGCAGTAAAGCTGCTGCCATGTGCCGAGGCGTCTCCTCCTCTGAGCATCTGCTGCACAGTGCCCTTGCCATGGGGTGGTTGGAGGATGCTGACTCATGGAAACACTGGTCAGGAGGTCCCCGTGGGTGAGCGAGCAGTGGGACCAGAGCAATGAAGCAACGTTTATCTTCCCTGCAGCCTCCAGTGTGTGCCACTGGGAGACCATTTGCTTGGCGGTGTGATTCAGATCCCATCTGGACAGTGCAGGGATCAGCTGCCCTTCCCCAAGACAGGAGCTGCCCCCTACTCCTTCCTCTCACGGGCAATGGGACTGATTGGGTTTATCCACCCTTATCGTGTTTCTGTTAGACATGTCCACACACTGAACCCTCACTTCCAGGCAGTCTCGTCTCAGTGGCATCCTATGCCAGTGAGGGGCTTTTGGGGGGTGTTGGGGCCCACCCCCTGTGCCTGAGCCCTTTCAAGGCAGGAGCTGTGGCGGTGGTGGTGGGATGGTGCTGGGAAGCAGAAAGGCTGAGGAGAGCTGCATTCAGGCTCTGCCTTTCCATGCCCGGGCATCGGGACAGCACAGGAGCCCACAGCACAGTCGAGAGGCCAAATTCCCAGCACTTGAAAAATTTCTTCTTGGAAGCTTCTTGGCTGCTCGAGGCCCAGGCTATTTCTGGCCGTGTTCAGCAGGAGTGTTTTTCTCTTCCTTGGTAGCGAGACAGGGATGAGGAGCACAGAGCTCAGCTCTGCCTCCTGCGGACAGCCCTGCTGCCCTGGCAGTGCCACCCCAGCTCTCCTGGCCACAGTCCTCCTTCTAAGAGGACACTTAATACAGAAGGAGGAAGGATTTTTAAGCGAGTCAGAGATTATAAGTCTGAAAACAAGTGGTGGAGGATAGTGGTGCCACCTCATCCACACTGCCACAGCTGCTCGGGGTGTTTTTATCAGCACTTCTCTCTGCCTGTTGCCTTGATGTTTTAACATTGCACTCACTCCCTTCAGTCCCTGGGTGGGCAGCAGCCTGCTGCTTGGCACCCACTGATCCTCCTCTGCCCAGCGACGGCATTGGGTTACACCTGGGCATACCTGGAGAGGGACTGATTGGGGGGAATCCTGTTTGTGATGCCAAATATCTGGAATAAATCATGCTGGTTTTAGAAAAGAAAAGAAAAGAAAAGAAAAGAAAAGAAAAGAAAAGAAAAGAAAAGAAAAGAAAAGAAAAGAAAAGAAAAGAAAAGAAAAGAAAAGAAAAGAAAAGAAAAGAAAAGAAAAGAAAAGAAAAGAAAAGAAAAGAAAAGAAAAGAAAAGAGAAGAAAAAGAGAAGGGGAAAAAAAAACAGCCCCAAGGTGTACTGGCTTGGTAGAGATGTGGACAGCCTGAGGGCAGGAGGAGTTCAACTCTGTGGGATGGGGGTGAGGAATGCTGCTCCTCTGACCCCTCTGCTCTCATAGAGGGGCTGAGAAATGCTGGCCCCACAGCCATCTCTGATTGTGCACGGATATTCTGCCGAGGAAGAGTCGACCCAGGAGGGTTAACCCTCTGCCCCCAGTCCACCCACTGGAGTGGTCCCTGGCACCTGGAGCAGGGTGGGTGGCCTCTGGTCCCCTGGAAAGGGATGAGATGTCCACTGCAAGCTGCTGCATGGGGAGCTGGCTGAGCTGCAAGCACCCAGGGCTGGGATTTGGGATTGCCAGGATCCATGCTGGCCACAGACTTGCCGTGGCCTGGCTGCAGATCAGAGTATAGATCCCAGACTGCCCAGAAATTCACTCCAAAGTCAGCCCACAGACTCCTCGCTCAGCTCCAGCCCTCAGCTGAACCACAGCAAACCTGGTGGGCACCAATTAATGGCTTTGAAGAGCAAATGGAGGGCCTCTTTGGCCAAACTCCCAACTCAGACACTGCTTGAGAGCACTGCTGTTGTGACCTCCTTGGAGACAAGGACCACCTTATGTCCCTGTTGTAGCCCTTTACCTTTAACACAAGCCCCTAGCCTGGGAAATATGGGCATACAGGATCACCCCACCTGACAGCATCCCCCCACTCATGTCCCCACTCCACCAACCTCCTGCCTCTCCCCTACATGGAAGTTTGCTATTTTTCCCCCGATAACAAGCCCAGGGTCTAACTGGAGCTGCCCTGCAGCACTTCAGCCTCCCAGCATCAATCCATCTCCCGGGTTCAGTGTCACAAGTGCATCATGGAAAACAGTATTGATCCAGCAAGGTGGTGACTTAATTTGAGGGCTCTAATGAGGCAGTGATTTAACCTTATTACGCAAAGGTAAGGGGCCCCGTGTTGGGGCCAGCCTGGTGCAGCTGCTGCCCAGCTCCTCATGCAGGAAGGTGCCTCCAAGGGCACAGCAGTCCTAGGAAAGGTCTGGGTCTGTTATGTCAGCACCAGGTTGTAGCCATGGCTGGAGCATGCACTGTCTTCATCACATTCAGGGATGGAGCAGAGAGAAGCTCAGATCCAGCATCAGACTTGCTCTTTAGTGCTTCCTTCCAGCTCCTGGCTTTTCCATCCCCACTTGCATCTAGGAAGCCACTTAGTGTTGAGTTAATGCACGGTCTAAAAACAGCACGTCCTGGCTTCATGAGAGGGCAAAAACCCCAGGGGACAATGCCCATTAGGCAGACTGAAAGTCTCCACTGACTCCTCAGCATCCCTCATCCAACACTTTAACTCGATTTCCCCACTAATGCACCATGCTAACAGAATCACCCCCAACCCAGATGGATTTGCCTCCCTTCCTTCAGGTCACACGATCCATGGACATCCCCTTCAGGCCCTCAGGGCTCCCGGGATGCAGCAGGGCAGAATGGAGTCTCCCTAGGAGCAGAGCCCCAGATGGGTCCCAAAGCAGCAGGGAGGGATATGAGGGCAGCTGGAAGCTCCTTGCTTGTGAGCAGCCAGAGAGCTGTCCTGTGGGCTGGCGACACATCCTTGGTGGCCTGAGGCTGCTCACACTCACAATGCTTACACCAGTGGCTCAGTTCTACAGACCATCAGGATGATGACTTTCATTCTGAGCCCTCTGCTGTTGATGACAATTATTTTCCATCCATGCTAGCCATGAGATCACAGTGTCCCTGTGTCCCTCTGCACCATGCTGAGCCCAGAGCTCTGATCAGGACCCACCACCACTCTCTGTCCCTCCAGAAGCATGTCCTCTCCTCAGCTGGAAGCAGGTGCAGCCTCCTGATAACCTTCTTTCTGTCCACAAAGGAAGTGAGGCACGAGAACAACCTTGGGCAGCAGCCCTGCTCCCACCACTCCGAACTGAGACTTGCAGATGTTTCTCTGCTCTCTCCCTGAGAAAGCAAGACACCACGAACAGAAAACAGATGCACACATCTCCCCAGCGCAATGATTCCATGGATGGCTCAGTAAGCAGAAAGGATTCCCTTCTCACTGCTGACAGAGGCAGGACACAGGCAGTAGGTGCAACTGTCCTAGACACCAGAGCTGTCCTGGCCAGCTAAAAGGGGCCTTAGCACAAGCACGGTGGGTTATTGTTCTTACCAATTGAGGTGGGTGCTGGTATTTGTGGGACATCACAGAGTTAAGCCATACTATGAGATCTTGGTGTAACCAACCTCGGTACCTGTGCAGGTACTGCCTCACAGGACTGGAAACAACACCTCTTCCAATCCCTATGATTGTATGCTTGTAGGACAAGTGTATTTGGAGTGTATTTCTGGCTCTCCTGCACCAGGAGATGTGGTGGGACTCGGAGCCACCGTGCCCACTGCTGGGTAACCCCAAGCCCAGCCCACTCACCGTTGCAGGCTGAAGCAGTCAGAGATTCAGACACGTCCCCCCCCACGCCATCCCCTCACCACCTCCCCATGCAGCCCCGAGCGTCACCGCGTGCGGAGGAGAAGGGTGGGCTGTCACCGAACAGCTCCACGTGGGCAGCTCCGCACGCCGCAGGAGGGGTGAAGCTAACAGGGATGAAACCCCACGATCTCTCCCACGGTGACTGGATGCTTCGTTAGCTGCAGAGGAATGCCAAACGGAAAGCATGGGGGAAGCAGGGAGTGGGGAGAAAAAGAGGTTGGAGAGCTGCTGTCCCCTGCCCTTTCCCACTCTTTGACATGCAAATTGCTTTCCCTTTCCAAGGAGCAGTGAAAAACCTCAACATCTTGCCAGGGATGGAGGGAGCTGGCTAAGCCAGCCCCGAATTGTGCAAATTGTGCACCACACGCTCCAGCTCAAGTCCCCAGCAACCCCCTGTTCTCAACTCAGTCAGTGCTGGGATTTCTTTGCAGCAACAGGGATTGCAAATAGGTTGCTGGGAGAGACGGATGCCAAAGGAGAAAGGTTAAAGAGACACTGCACTCCGAGGGGAAAATGACGGATCCAATTCAGCGTCGCATTTTCTAAAACAGTCTCATTAGATCCTGAGCAAAATGCACGCAAGCAATTCTGCAAGGAGAAACTAAAGGCTTGAGAGGAGCGAGAGAAAGGATGAATGAACAAAAAACAGGAAGACTGCACAGGTTTCAGTCCCTGACATTCACCTGCCCCACTCTTACTGCCCAAGCACTTTTCTTCCCAATGTATCCTTGGGAAAGGTTGGAATAGGGGGTGAGAGGTTGACAACTATTGGTTCTCTCAATGGATCTCAAGAAATAAAAAGAATGGGAGCAACTAGAAATTCCCAAGGTGAGAAAAAAAATCCATCATTAATTAGTGGGTCCCCAGGGGGGGGCTGGAATGGAGATGTCGAGCTGAATTCAATTACAGAGCTGGTCAGAATCAGGCAGGAGATGTGGCTCCTTTCACTGTGTCAATTAACGAGGTGGTTGGGAATGATGGACTCGCTGCCCCATGAGTCCAAGCGTGCCTCCATCCGGCACTGCCTGATGGCCCCGCAGCTCCTACTGTGAACAGATGGGCCATGGGCAGTGCAGGGCTGCCAGAAGGCATCCGTACAGCCTGGGCACTCACTGACACCGAGCCTTGAGCCCTCTGCTGAGATCGCTGTGCTCGGCAGGAAGGTGGCATCGTTAGCGGTAATTAATTTGCAGCCCCCTGCCCCCCTTCTCCCCCCCATCCTTCCCTTTTGGGTTGCTCAAGCAGAACTGAGTGCAGTGCCTCGCTGCATCCCTGGGCTTGGGGCACGGCCTGCAGCTCGCTCCTGAGGTTTGGGTAAATCATTGCTGGAGCACCTGTTCATCATCTGCCTTAGAGAGCTGGGAATTAGCTGGCCACAGTCTCCCATGCCCTGTGAAAGGATGATGGGGTCTTGAGGTGCAGCATCGCATCCCACAGATCTTGCTGGGGGTTGGAAGCAAGCCCCATTTATACCAGCTGGCCTACTGAAAGTTGGAGGGGATGAGAGCAAAAAGCAGGTGCCAAAGAACAGCATTAACTTTCCCTTCCTGCCTCCCACCCTGGGTTTGAGCATTCCCACTTTACATCCTTCCATCATTTGCCTTGCAAGACCATCACACAGCCTTGCAGAGCTGTCCTGGCCAAGCTGTTACTTCCTCGTTCCTCCTGCACCTTGATCCTGTCCCTGCAGCCCATTTTTAACACCGACACTGAGAGAACATAATAAACCAGCAGCAATCTGCAGCTCGAGCAATGCAAAAGCAAAGCACGGGGATATGCTCAGGAACAGGCAGAGAGGAGTCATTACACGATGCTTTCCAACGCAAAGCAGTGGACATGTGTCAGAGCAAACAGGCAGGAGAAACCACGGAGAAAAGCTGCAATAAAACTTCAGGTTCAGGTGTGCAGGGCTCAGAGCACGGCCCCGCAGCACTGATGCTGAGCACAGGGCAGAGGTGTGTGCCTGGCTGCAGCCCCTGCTGGGCAGGTGGCAGGGACATGGCCTTTGCTGTAGGGCCAGAACACATCAAAGGAACCTCCACAGTGCTGCCACATCCTCCTCCTCCCTGGGAGAACCCTCCAGCCCTCCCAGCTCAGCCACCTGCTCTGATCAAAGGAGCAGCACTGTGTTCCTACCCGCACCATTTTACACTTGAAAGGGATCTCTCTTTCTTCAGATATCCCTCCAAGCACTGGAAACACCCTTTTTTCCAGTACTTCTTACTACTTTATTTTTCCTTTAGAAAACGTTTATTCTATCAAACAGCCTCTGTTACAACACGTGCAGCTGATTTCTTCTTTATTTCTCACTCTCTTGATCCCTCACACCTGACCTGTCCCCGGGACACTGTTCTTCCCCCAACAGAAGCAAGAAAACCAAAGCCACAGAGGTCAGGTTCCCCTCTGCCAGCACAGGACTCCTAGCAGTGAGGATGGGTCTGACCCTGAGCAATGCATGTCTTAGCCCAGAGCAGGAGCACTACAAAGTCAGCTGAAAAAGAGGTGCTGTAAGGGCTCATGTATATACCCGTATATATCCACAGAGCTGGAGCCTCCTTCCTTGTTGGTGCTGATGCGGCGTGGCCAGCACCTGGGGAAGGAGAGCCTCAGGAGATGGGCTAATTAATGGCAAGTTAATGGATGGCTGTTCATCAGTGGAAGGGGCTGAGCAGGGTGGTGTGCTGCTGGAAGAACTTCTCTGAGGCTTTAGGAGGGAGGAAGGAGCCAAGAACAAAGGTTCTGTGTAATGTCAGCAAGGCCTGGAGTGGGAGGAATTTCTATTTCTCATGTTCTTGGCTTATTTACAAAGATTCCCAAAGCTCCTGCAATGAATGGATGAGCAACGCTTCATTCCCTGTCCTGGACCATGGGCCCAGCAGTAACCCAGCAGTGCGTGGGGACAGGAGCTTATCTGCTTTGGCTCCAAGTATTGCCCCCAGCCCCACCTTCCAGACAGAGCATGTCAGGCAAGCCTGAAGCTCTGGGGACCACAACTCAAGCTCTGTGATATCTCCATCGCTGTTGGATTGGAAATGAGAGGTCTGGCTGTAATGCAGGGCTCTAGGAAAGAGCAGGGAGTGGAAATACTGTGCTCTTTCTACCTGGAAGCTTTTGAGTTTCACGAATCGTTTTTCCACTCCATGCTTCAAGGCACTTCCAGCATCCCTCCCCTTCTTTCTGTGCCTTCCTTTAAAGCTCAGAGGGTATCGAAGTGGCCTGGAGCTGGAAGAACAGAGCCCCATCTGAGATGCTATGAAATTCTCCTCTCTCAATAGGCTCAGAGAGGTTCCGGAGCTGAGCAGCACCATGTGCCAGAGCTGTCAGTGGGAATAAAGGAGGGGAGAAAGGCACAGGCACGTGCTGTACCCGCTGGCTCTGACTAAACCCTCAGGCTTTGTTTGCTTGGTCTCTCCAGCCCTCATAAAAGTCAAATGAGCTTTGTGCCAGAGTCGGAGGGAACAGAGAGAACTGGGATGAGCGAGACAGAGTGGGCCATCATCTCCTGCCTGTATCCATCTATGGGCCCAGGGGAGCCCTTGCAGTTCTCTTACAGGAATTGGCTTGGGGCTCCTGCAGTTTTACCCCTCTATGGCCATAAAAAGGCAACCAGAATAGATTGGTTCTGGAGAGAGGTGAAGCTGAGCAGGGTCTGACAGCCTCACCATTCCCTTCAGCCCTTGTACCCCATCACTCTCCAGGATGCCAGGCACAATCCAAGGGTGCCGAGATGAGGAGTGATAGGACAGGCAGCACAAACCCTCAGAACTGTTCCTCCACTCTGCGAACTGCAGCAGAAGCAGCAAGATTTCTCCATCAGAAGGAAAGTGAAGAGAGGGATGTGCTTAGCAGGGAGGTGTAAAGGAAAACCCTATGTTACAAAATCCTGTTTTACAAGGCCCAGCTTGTCCTGCTTGCCCCAGGATTGCCACGCACATGCAGTGCCTGGTGGGTACCAACCCAGTGGTCGCTGCCCCATTGGGTATTTGGATGCTGGGAGTCAGCTCCCAGGTAACACGTGGGGGCTTTTATTTGAAAACAGCTCCTTTTATTATTATCCTTCCTCCCACTGCAAGAGGCAAAGAGAAAAGAGGCAGGGAGAGGGAGCGTCGTTTGACAAGCTGAAAACTTTTCTGGGGGAAAAAATATGAATAAGTGGGGGGGGGGGGG
>VXAB01004705.1:130496-153279 GCA_013399175.1 Odontophorus gujanensis | reverse complement strand
GGGGGAGGGAGGAAAGGAGGATTAAAAGTACAAGTCACTGTATGAGGAAGGAAAAACAAAGTCAAAAGGCTGAGGGCTGACTCAGTGTGGGGCAGGGTTTGTGAGGGATACTCTTGTCTTTTGGAAATCAGTGATCCAAAGGGCTCTGTGTGTAAAGTTATTGACTGGCTGCATTATACTCACTTATCCCCCATTAGGCAGAAGGCTTTGGTTGGACCTCAAAACAGCCTGGAATGAGAGTAACTCTACCCTGCCCTTATAAAAAGGTTTCCATCTCCAGGGAATACAAAGTGCTCCATCAGCCCCTGGGCTGGGGGCAGTGGGACAGGTGATGGGGGTGGGGGGGCGGAGGAGAACCCTTCTACTGCACAAATCCATAGGATCTCTGTTATGTGAGCAGAGCAAGAAGAGCTTTTCCTTCCAAGGACTGAATATACTTAGCCTATCCCAGAACAAGTAGCAATTCCCTTCCCACTAAACTTACACTACTTTGGCTTCAAATAAATTTCCTCTCCCTACCAGCCGAGTCCTGGCTGTGTCTCAGAGAGATGCACAAGAGCCAAAGGCTCTCCAGGTCAGAAGGGCTGAGTGTGCCTGGGTCTCAGCAGAGCTCCAGGAAATTCTCTCTGGTAGAGCAGACTTGCAAAGTTTTTGTTCCTTTCTGCCCCCACTTTGGTTTCCCACCCCCTCAGCTGTACTGATGCAACTGCTTGTGGATCTGTGGGGAAATCAGACCACATAAATGATCTTATTTAATATACATATACGTATCTTTTTTTAATACTTTCACTTGAATCACTTCAGCAGAACAGGTTCCTCACAGCCCTTAGTCCCAGAGCAGCACCAAGTTTGGAGATGAGATGGGAAGGAGCTCCCAGGGGTGAGAAGTGGAGAGGGCATCACCACCACTTCCTGCTGCCCCAGGGTTCTGCTATGGGGCCACCCATGCTGCATTACCCCAGTGACCCCACAAGCCAAGCCAGCTCCACCCAGATGTCCCTGCAGCTGGTGTAGGGGATCCATATACTCCCTTGCTGTAGAGATGCCTTGCTTTGTGTCCCAGACCTCTCTGTCTTGTGCCAATTCACTTCCAGCACAGCAAAAACAGATCCACTAAAACTACTGCTTCTCATGGAGCTAAAGATTGGGTTTGTTGTAAAGCACAAGGATATTGCAGCTCCCTCCAAAGGAAACTGAGTCAATAGAAAGCACAGGGCTTCTAACTCAGTCCAGGAGCTGAGAGCTGGGCTGATTGTGTTTGTTGTGTTGGAAATAGCTGTGTCCCAACTCTAACTGCTCAAACAGGGATCTGCCAAACTTGTCTGCATATTTCTCATGCCCTGTAAACAGTGCATCTGAGAGGCACCTTCTTTATGGGCCTGACACAGGGTATGACTTAACCAGCTGTGACAGGAGTGATCCTATTTATAGAAGGAACTCATCCTCTCGTTCAATGAAATGTTTGGGAAAAAGTTTCAAAAATGAAATAGAAATGACCCCTGAGTTCCTACATCTAGTAATGGAAATTACAGCTGCTGACCTGGCCAGGATGGGCAGCATTTAGCTGCTTCCTCAGTGTCACCCACCACATCGCAGATCAGCTTCCCCCATTGCAACATCCTTCTCTGCTTGGCACTCCTGGAGCATTTCAAATCTGGATCCCCAGCCCCAGGAAGTTCAACCCAAGCTTTAGAATCATAGAGTCCTTTGGGTTGGAAAAAATCTCTCAGATCACCAAGTCAACTCTAAGTCTTCCCATGGTGACAACAAACCATGTCCCTCAGAGCCACATCTCCAAGCTTCTTGAACACTTCCAGGGCTGATGACCCCACCACCTCCCTGGGCAGCTTGTGCCAATAAACACTCTGTCAGAGAGCTACAGATTAGTCTTTTCTTTGTTTCCCCAGTGGGTTTTTCTACCATCTCAAGGACTGCCCACCTGTCGGGCCACCATTTGGCCATTACCCTTTTGAAGATCTGCAGTCAACCCCTGCCAGAAGCCACTCAAGGTGCACTGCTCTACGTTGAGCCATGCTGGCAGGCAGCATGCATGCCAGGCATCTCCAGCTCCAGGTGGCTACGATGAGTCAGAGCTGGTCACCTTTTTCCCTGCGGTGCAATTGTAGCATGCCCTGACAGCATCAGCTGGCTTTTATCACCGCTCCCCATCACAGCTGTCAGTCCTGAAGACAATGGAAGGTGTGTGGAGGGGGAGGAATTGAGCATCTCCATGCTCTGCTGGCTTCCCAGGATGATGCCAAAGTGGCGAGTGAAGAGTTTTGACGAGCAGCCTGCTGCCGCGGGAGGATTAGCAAGGACGTCAGTGAGTGTGGCAGCACTAAAATTAAAAAGCAAGAGTTGTTGAGCTTCTCTGCTCCTGTTTTGCAGGGAAGGGCTTGGCTGAGGGTGATGAGAGCTCTACAGGGCCGCTGGGTGCTGGAAACCTGTTCTGTGTGCATGGGGAGCACCGGAGCTGCTCCAGGAGGACTGTAGAGAAGCAACACTGCTGTGGTTTGGGTCCCTTCAGTGCAAAGTCACCCACTGAGGGTAGGAGAAGCTCTTCTTCAGCTCACACATTGCTGTGGCAGTGGCAAAGAGAAGGAAGGAAAGGCGATGCTCAAAGCACAGCCCAGAGACATTTAGAGAACAGAACACACGAGTGAATGAGAAGACCAAATGTTGCCAGCTGCGCTCTCTCAGGGGGTGGCTGTGCCTCCCTCCGGCATATCACGGCTTCCCCATCCCCTGGGCTCATTGGGGACAGCACCCACAGGCATCCTTCTGCAGGCACCCACAGGATGCTCTGCTCCCCCCCTCCCATACCTCCCCAGCACGATGCTGATGGAACTGCCAGCAGCATCCAGTGGGCAGTGCCCAGGGTCTCTTTGCATTCAGCTCTACCTCATTTCATTGCTTTGTTTGTTCGTTTATCCACTGCCTCTCAGCAGGCTTGCACCTGTTGTCTCCATCTTACACTGACCACCAAAGCTCCCCAGTGCAGGGATCAGCATTTTGTTGTTTGTGCAGCACATAGTGCAAGGACTTTGATGCATTCTAGGTACTGTATCCATCCCCCTTAAACCAGAGATAGGGAACAGACACTGTGTTGATTATTTTCCAGATGACAAATGCTGGGTTCAAGGCAACATGATCTGACAAAGGACTCATGAAATCTGTGGGCACTCTCAGAGCAGGGTCTGCTCCTCCTGAATCTCAAAACAGTGCCTGAAGCAAGAGCCCAGCCCTCCCTCCAGCACACAATTGTGACAGTCTGTTTCCTTAAAGTGCACAGTGCTGAGGTATTATGCAAAATAAATTGGCTCGGTCTGTGCAGGACCGGGTACAATGGGTTTCTAAATTAAATCCTTCTAAATGGAAATGGTAAGACAGGTGTGAAAGGAGATACCTACAGGCTGGAAAGCTTCATCAGAAATGAACATTGCTGAACAGGCCAGATAGAGTCATTTTGGCAAGAATAGTATTGTGTGGCTGCAAAACTGCAAGAAAACGGCTATTACCTTGATGCTCCCCAGCAAGCTGCTGTGCCCATGTTACAGATGTACTCTTGCACTGTGCTACGATGCTCCTGAGGCCCTGCTGCAGTGGCTGAAGAAGGTCCTGTATGGTCACAGCATAGGACTTTCCATCCAGCCCTGCCAGGTGATGGCATTTCATTTCCACTGTGTTCCTCTGGAAGTGACACATGGAGGAAAGAACGTGTCCAGCATCAGGGCAAAAGCCATGCAATCAGCAGAAAGGGAGGAAGTTTAAAAATTAATCAGGCTTAAAGTGCTGTCAAATTTTTCCTCCTCTCTCCCTGTACAGACACGCAGCTATCACCAGAGATTAAAACTGATTGACTGACCAGGTCAGGGTAGAGAACATGGGATAATAAGGCAGTTTCCCAGTAATTGGCATAGACTGAGAAAAATCCTCATGCCAAGCATTCTGTGAAATGAAAAGGCACAGTGCATTCATCATCTGCTGGGGCCAGAGGAGCTGAGCAGGAGCTGAGCACAAACTCGGCACAGGGCAGACAGGACACAGCTTCCCCTCCCCTTGGTGGGACCGTGCAAACCAAACCTGCCGAGCTTTCAAAGCATGTCTCAGACTCCCCTAGAAAACAATTCACAGATCTCTCCCTCTACCCCTCCTCCTCTGCAGCTAGTTCCTGTTCCTTCGCTATGAAAAGTTTGGTTGTCTTCTCCTTTTTCTGGCTGAATCTTTCCACAGCAGTTAGCTGCCATGGTGATAGAAGTTAGAGAAATTAGTAAGAAGAAGAGTCATAATTAACAATTGACTGACAGTCCCATCTGACCCGAGACAGTAGCTGAAAGCTGCCTCCCACTTCAATCTGCTTGCCACAAAACAGCCAGGAACACACAGATTTGCTAGCCAAGGTGGTTTGGCTACTTGGCTGTATTCCCACAGTGGCTGTCCTTAGCTGATTTGGTGCACAGAGCATCAGCGAGGATGTGTCACCATTGCCCTCTTCTGGATCCACAATCCCATCTGCTCCAAAGTTTGGGAGGTGCCACTGTTGGGCGATGACAGTGCAGGGGGATGACTCCAAGGGGACAGCTCTGCAGGTCACTGCTGGTGCCTCATGGAGGTGTCTGGCAGGACTTCATCCTAAGATCTCAAAGTTCTGCATCTCACCTTCCAGCATGGTGGCCACGCTGCAGTGTAGATTCACAGCAGCCAGTGGACTCAAATGGACAGTGGAGGCAGAACTTTGTCACTTAGCCACCAAACATATTGCTAACTCAAGATCTTAGTGAATGTGTACCACTACTAGCTGAGATGTTGGTGGTTCCAAACCTCCAGGAAACACAGGCATTTCAGGCTCTAATGAAAGAAGATGTGTGCTTAAGCTGAAGGACTCCTGGCCACAGAACGCTGTAGAAGCTGAAAATGTATATAAACTTAGGCGAGTCTGGGAAACTTTGTGGAAGAGAAGTCCACTGAGGGTTACTAATTACATTGAACTTCTAACCATTTATATAAGCTATGCTTCCAAATGAAATGAATATTTATGGAAGAAGATTCTTCCTGGTCCTTCCTGGGCACTCACCACTGGACTACATCTGACAGGATACTCAATCAGATGGCCCTTTGCTGACCCCGTATAAGTACACTCCTGTTTTTATGAATATGGAAAAGCACACAGATCTAATCAGGGGTCAGGTCCTGAGCTGCTGCTCCCAGGTTTTTTCAGCTTGAGGCAGACAGAGACTCAGTAATTGCTCAGCAGCACACTTGGGGCCTGGCCCACCATCAGACTCCTGAGATCTGGTGTTTTTGTAATGCACAAAATTATGCAGAAACTGTCCTGCTTTATATGGGGAAGAAAATTAGTTGGACCCAATGAAGCATGCTGCTTGTGAACTGAGCAAGGCAAATGTTCACATTCTGCTGGGAAGTGTTTCTCCCCTTGTCTGGAGTACTTGCAGTATCACAACACAGAGCATCACAACTAATTGATACCGGAATGTTGGATGCTGTCAACACCCAAACACTGAAAGTAGGCAAAAATCAGGGTACAGAGCTATTCAGCAGCTTGACACGCAGCAGACTTTAGAGTCAAGAGCATGGGGTCTGTGAGGATATGGTAGGAGGACATGTACATACCCTAGCTAAGGATATAGGGGATATAGTGGGAGTGGTTCAGTGGGTTGCTGGCTGGACTTGATGTTCTTAGAGGTCTTTTCCAACCTTAATGATTCTCTGTTTCTATGAAAGGTGGCACACAGACTTCTTAGATCAAGGGATGGCTCAGAAGATTGTAAGTGTCATTGACACTGATCTAGCAGAAGGGGCTACTCAGAAAAGTAAGAATGGAAAGCAAGGTTTTCAGTTCCAAGGTGGTCAGCCCCAGCTGAAGCCCTAAGTCTGAACAGTGAATTAGAAGGAGCCAAGCTCACAGCGGGAATATCACAATGATGTCTCCAGTGTGTCCCTGCCAAATGAAGACCAGAAGCTGTACAGCAGAGCTCTGGAGAGGAACCTGCAGCACACATATAAAAGATCTTCCTTAGGGTCTGCAGGACTGAGCAGGTGCCTGGCAGATAGATCCAGACTGAGCCTGGATTCCTAACTCCTGCTGAAGCTTTAGTACATGCACATTCACACAGGACAAAAGACATGCCTGCTCATGGTTTACTGCTTTCCAGTGATTGCAACAGTCATTGCCTGCCCCAGCAAAACTACATTCTCCATTCATGTTCGGGGAGCTCTTGGATAGCAGAAACTGTGCAAGTGCAGAGCGTTACCTTGTCAGCATCCTGCAAGAGCACACCAGCACCGTTTAACCTTCCCTCGAATCCGGTGGCAGGTCGCAGCGATTGGTGGGTCTCTCGTGTGTGTGACTGTGAGTCACCGAGTATAGCTGATCTTCATCTCCATCTATTGTTGTAAATGACTTGGAGCTGCCTACAGACAATCCTTCAGAATGCAGAACAATGGAGAGCCTGCACATCTGAAGAAAGCCTCCTCTGCATGGCAACTTATTGCCATCGTAACCAGCATAAACAAGAGCAATTAAGACAATTTCAGAGCATCACCTCCTCCCTGTGGGGTCTTAATGAGAGCACGCTCAGAAGGGGGCTGGAGCAGAAACAGGCAAAGGCTGGGAGTTAGTTTGTGTGGGAAAGGAAGGATAGGAGAGCTTTCAATTCATAGGACTGCTTCCTCTCCACCCCATTGCATCGTGCAAAGGGCAAGGAGGGGGAGATTAAAGCAGCTCTGTGGTAGATAGAAAAGGCTTAGGGAAGTAGAGGTTTTCTGCTGTCTGACCCTCACATTGGGTGTTAAGACCCTGCATGGGTAATTGGACATCTTTTCTGACATACCCAGGTAACAATAAGGAGTCAGAATGGGTGAGTGCCATGCACATCACCCTCTATGTAACATGGAGTATGTAAGTAGAACAGAGTTCAGAGCCATTGTTCTTGGTGAAAAACAGGCTTAGATGGACTGACGGACTTTCAGAAGCAGAATGTTTAGGAAGAAAATCTTCTAAAGATTATTCCAGAAAATAAATACAAGCCTCAATACCGTGCCGTTGGAGTAACGTATGGGTCGCTTGCTGACGCTCCGTAACGCTTTGCTGTATGCTGGAGGTACACCAGCATTTCAATGACTGCAAAGCACTTAGTGGGTGGCTGTGCAGTAAGGAGAGGAGGAAACTAACTGGGAAGCTCTCCTATGAGAAAACTGACAGCAGATGAGAGCTTGTGTATTAGAGGAACTAATAAATACTCCGGGAAAGCAGAGGAGATGGCTCCTATCAGCTTGGTGATAACACCTCTTGTTTTGTCAATCTGGCCCCTCGCAATGGAGAACAAATGGATGAAGCTATAAAGCAGAGCTTCCATTAAGGTTTTCATATTATCTAATACTGCAGGAGCTTTATTATTTTCAATTGACTCTTTTCACAGAAGTCAGAAGCTAGGCTCCTACATTCTAACAGTACATAAATAGCCCTGATGGAAGCATAACAGGAGCTCGGTTAGGATGTACCCAGTACAGCAAATGATAAATCACAGACTCAAATAATTAATGACCAGAGAGGATCACCCATTCAATCTGATAACCTGTACGTAAAACAGCTGCAGGATTTCATCCAGTTACTCCTGCAACAAGCTCACGAGTTCCTGATTAATGTGTGTGGAATAACAGCTACCCGTGCCCCAGGTGGACCACTAAACTTACCCCAGAGCCAGAATGGTTCTTTCCGTTCTTCGCAGAGACAATCTTTTCCTTTCATCTCGAAATTTGCTATCACAGATTTAACTGTCTGCTTAAAAAGAAAGAAAAAAAGAAAGAAAGAAACAAAAGAGAAAAGAACATTAACTTGAAGAGAGAACAGAGGAGCTAAATCTGAGACCTCTTATCTTTCTGATGCCTAAGTGCTGGATAATTGGAAGTGCTGTCTGAACCGTGAACCTCTTGCTAACCTCAGGCTGTCTTTTCCTTTCTGCTTTGCTAGCACATCAGAGCCCTGCTTCTAGGGTCTCAGAAGATATCTGAAATCTTCCAACCTTCAGTGGAGAGAGATTCTGCAGAACATTCCTACAAGCCAGCAGGAAGTAAGCACTTTGCAAATGGAGAAACCCACTCTCTCCATGATCAGGAGCAGTCCGTCAGCACAGCCTCGCTCAACCAGGCAGCATGGACCGAATTTCCCTGAGCTAAGACATGTGACAGCCATAGCTCAAACCCTCTCAGCCAAAGGACTTCGCATCATCAGGTGAGTCTTCAGGATGAGCATGTGAAATAGTCACACCACTCTGAATAGCATTTCAGGAACCTGGAGCTATCTGATGTGGTTCTCCTTGTCTTATGCTGGTTCTGGGTGTGCCAGGTCAGATGTGTGTGCAGAGATGGTGTTCACCTGCAAAAAGTTAACATGAGTGCACTAAGAGAAATAACTTTTAGAGGCTGCTGGTGTTCAGGACAAGGCAGTATTCCCCCATGGATATCTTATTTAGGTACTGCCTGGAGGGGAACTAGTGAGCACTCAGCAATTCTGAACATCAGGTTACATATTTAGGAACCTCATTACAAATGCCTTCTAAAAAAAATAGCAAAAAGGCCATTTGGCAGAAAAACATTGAGATGTGAACAGAGGAATCTGTTCCCCACCACTGACTCACCAAGGGACACGGAGCAAGTCTCCTTATTTCTCAGTGACTCAAATGCTCCTTCGTAAAATAAGGCCATTGGAAAAGTGGGTGCAGCATTTCTGTAGTGCCCTGTTGGTACCTGGTTTGTGCCTGCTGGGCTGAGCTGTGCAGGAGTCCTCAGTTCAGCAAAAGGGCTATAAGGTGGCATCAGTGTTAATTAACCAGTGCCTCATAATGTTCTGATATCTGGAAGGGCAGAGCAGTGTTATTATTGTTAGGATGATGACCACTGTTTTTCTTATTAAGAGGAAATTAGAAATAGGAAGTGGTTATAATCATCATTTTGGACACCATTCCAGTGGCATTACTCTCAACGGGGTGTCAGGATTAGAATGTGATAGCCAAGCAAATGTCATCCTGCAATTCCTTTAGTGAGCCAACAAATCCCCACTACCTCCCTCATTTCCCAACATGGATCAGCTCCCTCTTTCTGAGGTCCATCATAACATGAACAAAGGCAGCCAAGTGGCATTGCTAGCATCCAAATGATAGAATGAGATTTGGAAAACCCCATCTTCTCTAGAGATGAAGACAATATGCTTGCATTGTTCCAGAGGAGAAGAATTTCCCAGATAAAGATTTATCCCTTTCCCCATCTCCTGCTTTAAGGTCAAGTGCTGTGGCTCGTTCCACGACCACCAATTTTTGCTGATCCAGACAAGGAGAGATGCTGCCTTTGATATCCACTTGCTTTTTTCTGCACCAAAAACCAATGGAGCGCGCTTTGTTTGGGAACGGCTTGCACCAGGATTCATAAAAAGCCACCGTTGACGTGACAGACCTTGTTATTGAGTTGGAGCCAAATCTTGAGGTCCTTGCCTGAAGGATCAGGAGGATTGGAACCCAGGACTGTTATTAGCCTTGACATCATCAACTCCTGACATGGGATAGTTTTCCAGTGAACTTGCTTGAGATTGTTTAGAAATGTCAAGTGGCCGAGCCACGAGGACACAAGAACGAGGTGTCAGATTCGCCCAATTGCACAGGAGAATTTCAGTCCTCCCCTCTGCTCTCGCTGGCGATGGCAGTGCTGCTGACAACGTATGTCAGGGTTACACAGCGCTATCAGTCCTCCTCCAGCACAGCCATCGTTGTCAGCACAGCGTGTGCGTGGGCTCCCTGCTAAGCAGGAGCAGCAGGGTCTCTATGTAACCTCAGAGGCCACGATAACGCTTTTTCAGCACTGATTGTATCATGGTGGATGAAGCAAACCTGTTGAAGTAGAGGTCAGACAATGTGACAGCTATCTGGCCTAGAGGGGTAGCAATCCCCACGTGCTTTCTCATTCTTCACAGAAGCAAGACTTTCGTGTTTGAACTCCAGAACACTGAGGACGGTGTGTTGAAACCTCTGGCCAAACTCTTTCTCCACACTGGGACCAGCTTCTGTGTTCTCCCTCATGCTTGCAGAGCACCTCAGCTCACCACGGTTTAACTCGACCTCCTTAGCATCCTTCTCCTTTCTCCTCTGTCTTCAGTGTTCCCTGGGAACACCTACAGCCTGAATTACACAGCGATCTCACTCCTGTGCTCGTGAATTCAAACCACTGTTCTGACACCAGTCAAGGTCTAACAGATAAGCATTTATGCCTCCAAAAACCTTACACCATGGATATGCCATCATTCAGCAACACGCTGTTTCATGCAGATAAACAAACGCAAATAATAAGGGGTCGGAACGCTTTCCTTACTGATCCTACACCCACCCATCTATCTTGCCATCTCTCCTCAACTTCCGTAATTCTCGAGAGCGCCGCTCATTACTGCACTACAGGGACTCATCCAAAATGCTTTAAGATGCCAAAACCAATCATGGACGGTTCACCCTTCTTTCCATTAGGGAAGACAAAAGTTTGAAATTCAAGGGGAGGGCTGCAATCTCCCCTGCTGATTGGCTGCACGATGCCTTCTCACCCACACGTCCCGCTTGGTAACATTTCCAAATATTTTTGTGCAAGCTGAAAACAATTGTGTTGGAGGGGAAGAGAAGGCCTGCTAATACCCTATCGGTTTCACATTCTTAGGAGAGTTCCCAGCCCACCAATCTGCCGCCCTATATCAGGCAATCAACCTTCAGCTGGAAACTTTACCCTGGCTCTACCTATTGTCCAACGTTTTCCTTCCTGCCAGATGATTGGAAGCGCACCAGCTGTTAATTTTACACCTGCTGTTTGTTAATATCCCTGGGTGACCTTTCCGAGCTAGCGGAGGGGATTTCTTGGTGGAGAGATGCACATACATGCATGTGGCAGCAGACAGAAAGGGAACAGGAAGGGGCCTCCTGATGAATGATGAGGGATTAAAATAGCTCTTGCTGGGGCCAAAGTAGGATATTGGACAGCAAGAATGATGAAGTGGATGTTTAAAACAGATTGAGGTGTTGAGCTCAGCACGGAGGGCAAAATAGCGTTATCGGATCCCTTCCTCTTTCCAGCTCTCTCCTTGTGCCCAGAGTGCTGAGCAATGCAACCCCAGAACTCCTTACAAAAGAGGAATGTCTCCTCGAGATGCTGAAGTTAACGTCTGTAAAGTCAGAAAACTTTTCAATTTGAGAATGGGAAAGGCATGTGTGCCCCATGGCCCTGTTCGTCTCCTCCTTACCTTGGTGTAACTGATCTTAATGCTATCTCTGGAAGTGATTAATCACCCCAAAGAGGGATGTGTCAGTGCATCATAAGCTGGAAAAACCATTGGCTTGGCAGGCCTGAATTCTAGCTGCCCCGAGGAAGTCGCAGGTGCTCAGATATCACCACAATTGGCTTCAATATTCTGGTTAGGTTCAACTGATCTAACTTCCGTTAGAACTCTGGTTATTAAAAGTGATTTATTGGGCCAAACATGGATCAGTGGAGAAAACGACCATGTGCCATAGCCATGGCATCTCGAGGTTTCCAACAGCAACACCTCAGGTCTAGCTGGTACAGAGCTGCAGGGAGTGGAGTTAAACAAGTAGGAGCAAAAGATGCCACATTTCTCTCCAAGAGAACACAGAGTATGGAATAAATGTCTGAACACAGTGCTGGATGTCTGCTGAGTGGTAGAAGATGTTCAGGGACAGGCAGAGCAGAAAGCCTCACAGAGGAGAAATCTTGGCAAGATCGTGATATGCCTCTCAGAAGAAAGGATGCTTCTGACTAATTGTTCTGCTATGGAGTTCTTGTGACTCCTGGTCCTGTGACTTTCAGGCCACCACTTTCTAAGCGCTCTTGACCAGAAATGCAGAGGCAGCTGCAACCAGCCTGATGCACTGCAGGCACCGTCGGCAGGGATCTGTGTCAAGTTTCTCCAAACTGGATTTGTAAACTAGCTATCTGAAAAATATATGGATGGATGGATGGATGGATGGATGGATGGATGGATGGATGGATGGATGGATGGATGGATAGATAGATACATAGATAGATAGATAGATAGATAGATAGATAGATAGATAGATAGATAGATAGATAGATAGGTAGATAGATAGACAGACCGACAGAGAGACAGACAGATAATCTCCCATCTAGACAGATATTCTCCCAAAACTATAATTTAGTGAATGAAACAAAGCTTTGAAGATCAAGGATGGCAGACGAGCTTCTCTCTGCAACCTCACAAACATCCCTCTGCATCCCTGGATCCAATTCTGTCCTTGGCCAACTCAGTTTAGAAAAGGCTTTGTTTTTCTTGGGCTGTTTTTGTTTACAGCCGCTTGGTCTGGGCAGAGTTCAGCAGCAGCTGAATGCAGCCCAGGCTCTCCCAAGTGTAAGTTCTCCAGTGAAACATCTGGTTACAAGGCAAGGTCAAGCGGGCCTGGAATGGAAGAGGGCCACAGACTCTGCCGAGACGCAGCCAGCTGGGAAAAGAACAGGCTTTTCTTGGTAAGCTTGAGGATTAGGCTGGGAAAAGTAGAAGAAAAAGAAAGAAAGGAACAGATACTGCAAAAAAGCCAGGGATCATGAGGTTGGCTCTTGTGCTGGTTGGAAGTCAAGACCACCTACTACTTGAATTGCTGAGTCTGATTTAGTGAGAATTAAGTTGCTTCCAAATAGGCAGAAGGTCTCTCTTCAAGTCTCTCATCTGTACATATTTACTTATGTATGTATATTAATTTCTCCCTTTCCCACTGTCCTGGAATTGCTTTGAATATGTGCTTCAAGCAGAAGATCTTCCTCCCATTCTAATCTCTCTGTTATTTACCTCTCATGATTGTGCTACAGCTGGAAGGATAAAGAAGGACCTGACCTGCAGCACACTGTACATCTTGATCCCCTTTTCTTTTGATCATAAGTTCTTTAGGACAAGGACCACCCAGCTGCTCTGTGTTTGCACAGCACCTAACACTACTGGTGCCCAAGTCAAGGTCTGGTTGCAATAACAACACAAATAAGCATTGTTCATGAAAGCACAAAAGCTACTGAGAAAAAAAGAACCCATTCAGGAAGCATAGAGAATGAATCCTTCCCCGCAGCCCCAGGGAGTGCTAATCTAAAATTTAGGATTTCCTTGTTTTTAAAGTCTCTCATTCCTCTGAACAAGAATCAGGAAAACTTCCACGTGAACCCAAAGAACTACCAAGCACACAGAACACCTAACAAGGGAGAGAGCTTACAGAACTCTGACCAATTCATGGACCTCTAAAAAATAGTGGGAAAAGATGAAACTCACACTTCAGTTTTTCTACTGCATCAAGTGACCAGCTGTAGTAACAATAATCCCTATACATGACTTTCAGAGGGAACCAGGTGGAGAATAATTGTCTGAGCACGGAACCAAGTACTATTTCTGAGCAACACTTCCCTTCGGCACCTTCAATAAATCTCTCAGCATTTTTGTGCTTGAGCATCCTTCTCCACAAGGATAAGGACAATAGCAGACATTCACCTACTTCACTGGGTAATGAATGATTCAGATGGCTCTCATCGACCTCTTCAAGTCCTATACACAGTATCCGATGTGCCATGCAGCAGTTCACATCAGCCAGAAAGCTATCATCTCTTAATGGGATGGAGTTTCAAGGGTGATAGACAGGGCAAAGCCTGTGGAAGAATCAGGACTTGGAAACTGGGGCCTTCATGCACAAGAAAGAAAGGACTTCAAATGTGAACTTGAAAGCCAACCAATATATCAAAAGATCATTGTGCTTCTTGTGCACATAATCTGATGCCTAATTTGCATGCACCACTTGTGTGTCCTAATCCCAGCTTTCCAGAGGATGCTGTCCCATCTCGGATCCTACCAGCAGATGGACTGCATCTGCCCAAATGAAAGGCACAGCTTCACTCCACTCAGATTTTTCCCATCAAACCACAGCTGTTGGATGCAGTTGTATGCTGGCCCCTGACTTGTAAAGCCTTTGCTCTAAATGCACAGATTTTCATTTACAAGCTTGTTACCACTTCAGTCACCCTTTAGGCTGCCTGGACACGAGCAAGCTGTGAGCTGAAGTCACTGTGCTACAGAGAAGCAGTCAGTACTTTTCAGCACATAGAACTGCTGGCATTTTCCTGGCTCAGATCTCACATACTGTGAGAAAAAACATGCAGAATTGCCAGGTATTAAGTCAGTATGGCACATCTGGCCTGGGGCTTCACCCAGACATGCTTGTTTGGGACAGTTCTCACTTGAATACAGGATTCCAACTTTGAAAATTTCAGTGTAACCCTATTAAAACTCAACTGAGTGACTTTGCAGCTTCCTACACCCCTCATCCTATTGGTAGGATCCAATGAGATGTTGCTCTGCCCCTCTGCTATCTGCAATAGTATTGGTGGAGTAAAAGGAAACCCGGTCCTGTGCTTTTCCCAAATAGTCTGAGGGTAACACAAGAAGTGTATTCCGTGCCCTAAACAACAATAATGAGGGCATGGAGAAATCCCCTAAATAATGATGATGAGAGCATAAAGAATCACACCCTACTGCCATTCCTCAGGCAAGAAAAGGGGTTCATGTGGGTACCCCTCCATTGCCTTCCCCTGCCAACGGTTTCAGAGTGTGGACCAAAAAACACCCACTGCAGCTGGGTGGCTGCCCAATATGTTGAACGCAAGCTGAGCCACCCTTCTACAGGCCAGCCCCTCAATTGTAAAATCTTCAGCAAGGAAAACAGTCCCTGTGAGTTTGTTCCCTCTCTGGGTATTCACAGCAGGGATAAGCGAGGCCTCATCTATAATCACCTAAAAACATCACATGATTCATGCTCTCTCAGTACAACAGCTGAGCACGCTGCAGGATACACAGCAACATACATTGGTGATGCACCATTACCCACTTTCCCATTGCAAGCCCTGTTGAAATGTTGCCATCAAATTATTTCAACTGATCAAAGTAGGAAAAAAAATAGAGTATTAAAGCCCCAGATAACAAATTAATAAGAATAAAAGCATGTAGGTGAGAATTAAGAAGGCATTAACATTCTGATGGCATCTGCTGCCTAAATTAAACGACAGGAAAAAAAAAAGGAAAAAAAAACGAGTTCAGCTGACGCTCAGGATCAGGACAAATAGTTCTCAAATGGAAATTACAGTTTTGAAAATGATGCGCCAAAAAAGGATCCAATTTAGGACATTTCTGATTTGTGAAGTTCTTTCCCCAGGTGGAGATCTCCAGCTTGGCTGGAGGGCTGGTAACATGGTTGGGAAGATGCTGGAGTTCCTGCATCCTGCAGCAGGCCCAGGCTGGCCTGCAGCCCATCTGGCCACTGCCTTGTCACACCTCCAGTCCCTCTGGGGATCTGTCCCCTCTTGGAATTGGACCATGAGGATGAGATGTGCAGACACCAGCATGGAAAAAGAAGAGGAACAAGACCTGGATTTTCAAAGGAGCTCAGTGCTAAATTACGTGGCTAATCACATCCGTAATTTACATGAGCAGTTACTGTGACAACTAATCGAGAACGTCGTAAGTAGCCAGTTGAGCATGTAATGATCTGAGTTATATGCACCATTGTGTCTCCTTGGCACACCAAATTAGGTGTGCATGCACATTTCGCATGCCCCAAGGACTCGTGCCTCAACACAGAGCCCTGATTTCCCAGCACAAACATGATCCCAGCAGCCCAGCACGGCACAGACAGTTTATGCCACGCAAAGTGCTGGCACAAGCTCTGTGGCCCAGGTTGGAATGGATCCTCAGACAGCTAATTAATTTTTACTGCTCCTTTGTGAACTGTAAATTACCCTTCCTTTCCTAGATTTCTGTCCCATTTTTCCCTGCCTTTCTCTAGTGAAGCACTAAAAAGGGAAAAGTGCCAATAATGGGCTGTCGTTGTGATAAAAGCAGCCACGACTCACTCACGCTTTGAACAGTGCTCTGCTTATGACCAGAATACAAAAGCAATTGGGTTTAAAGAAACCATCCAGAGATAATGACTTTTCCTGGAGATGGGAGAATAGGAGGAATATTTAAAGCAAAAGAGTGTGGGGGAGGGGAGTCACTGTTTGTTTCTGCAGGACAAACACAGCCAAGTTCCCCTCCCGTACACGGTTAAAACCAAGATAAATAATCTTCACTTAAAGACCAAATTCATCAGTATTGCCTGCGCAAGAGCAAGGGGAAACTGCTTACAAGGCTGAACGCTAACAGCCTCGCCTTCTAACTCAGACTGGAAAGAAAAGGCTCTGTGAGAAAGAGTGACCTTCAGGCCACACACACACACGGCAGTCCTCAGAGAGAAGACCCCCAAGCAAATGGAGCTGGAGCTTTTCACTGCTGCTGAGGCCCCGCTCAGTGCCTAGAGAGTCACAGAACAGTTGGGTTGGAAGGGACCTTAAAGATTATGGAATGGTTGGGTTGAAAGGGATCTCACAGCCCCCAGCCCCACGCGTGCCGTGGGCTGCCTGCAACCCACAGCTCAGAATGCCCAGGGCCCATCCATGGCCTCGGGCACCTCTAGGGATGGGGTACTCACTGCTATGGGAGCAGTGCCAGCGCCTCACCGCCCTCTGAGTAAAATATTTCCTTCTCACATCTGACCTGAATGCCCTTTCTTTTAGTTTAAAGCCACCCCCATTGTCCTGTTGCTATCAGCCCATGTAGAGCTGTTGGCTTTCTCATTGGATCCAGATTGCACCAACTAGCACCTCCAAGACAGGGTTGCAGCAAATTCTCTTTGATGATGCCACTGGCATCCAAATGTGTCACTCTTGGCCACAACACCCACCAAGGGTACAGATCCCAGCACACCTGAGATGAACTTTGCACAGGCTCCGATGAAACTCAGCATGGTGAGAATCTCTTCGCCCTTGTGTCAGGACACCAGTATTTGCATTAAATCTGTGGGTAAAAGAAAAGTATTACAGGAATTTTCTTGTGGTTTCATCTACCAGAAGCCCCTTGAAAGGCCACAACCACAAGAACATATGGAAGATCTCCATGTCCATGCTGTGAAGATGCTGCAGGAATGAGAACACAGCATTTCTGGGGTGCCTTATGGGGCCTTCAGTGTATTAGATCCCTGTATTGCAAAACACCACATTCCTCAGCTCTGACAGAGCCTCTTTTATCTCAGCTGCAGATTCCTGAGTCAAAATCGCTGCCAGATGACTGTGCACAGTGAGTTAATGGCCACAAACCTGAGTGTCTCTTGCCTCAAGTCATTTATCCATAGCATCAATGACGTTATCCTGTTCAGCCCATATTTACTACAGCTACAAACTGATTCAGAGAAACCTGGAGTACAGGATTAATCATTACTCTTGGGATGTTGAAAATGGATACCAGAACGGACTTCCAAATTAGGTATCTAAAAGTCCTGCATCTCCCAGGAGAGCCCCATTACATCTCTCTCTTCGTTCTAATGGAATCTATAGCATGTGAGCACGGCTTGCCTCCCACAGGCCCTCCCTCGTAATTAGCCCCCAGCTCAGATTGCTGCGCTCCGTAATGGCTGGAGAACCACTTTCTTCAGGCCACGGAGATGTACAGAGGAAATGCTTCTTGCAAAATGCAAGTCAACCACAGCCAGTGGGTCTGGGCCATGGTGGAGGGATACAGAAATGGCTGCTGCTTTTTTTTTTTTTTGCCTCAGAAATAGAACCCACTAAAAATAGCAGTTCCTCAGGAACAAGACTGCCTGAAAATAGCTGTTTCTCAGGAGCAGGGCTGGCTGCTTCTGAAAGAAGCAGCTATTAATGTATAATTGTCCCTGAGGCTGGTTTCTGAGAAAATGCTGTACATACAGAGGGCTGTAATGAGATATGTTTGCAGGCAGGAAACATAGGCACCCGCTCTTGTCACAGGTCCTGTACACTCCTGTAGCTCGCACAAGTGCACGTGGCTCAGTGAGTTCAGGCACAGTTTGATCCAGCATGGCACTGGGAGGTGTTTTCTCCATGCTGGTTAAAGCAGTGCTGTGGGATGCTCTCATGATCTGGCCTAGTAAGTGACAAAACCTCCATCAGCTCTAACCAAAATGACAGCGGCTCCTCACCAGGACTTAGAAAGCTTTGCAGACCAGAGCCAGCTTTGAAACTGCACTGCTCTCCTTCCACGCCAGAGTTTTGTTGAGCTGTGGATTGTGCAATGTACTTCTAATTCCCTGCTCTGCTCAGTGCTTACGGTTTTCCCATGCAGTTGCTACAGGGCCATAAATCTTCTGGAGAACAGTCCTACATTTTCACCACTCTAATGTTGCCTTATAATAAGGAAAGAGAACTTGCTTTTGGGGTTGGTTGTTGGGTTGGTTATTCCCTAAAACGTCCCACTCCTCCCTCTCAACTCACCATGGGTTCAACGGTGCACTTCTTGTAGCTCCATTTCCCTTCCTGGTACTGACAGCCAACCCCTGCACAGAGGACATCTCTTTTTCTCCTTTTCTTATGGAAAACTCCAGATGAGCAAAAGAAGCAGAGGTTAAAAAAGGTCCAGAGCAAGTGAACTTTGCAAAGCAGCAGCTTTAGGGAAAGTACAGGGGTCTCTGGCTGATTGCTCTTGCCATTTCTCTCCTACAATACCAGTGCCAGAAACTATAGTCTCTTGTGTTGAAAGCATGCTTGAATCCCAAAGGCTGGGTGGGAGCGGGCTGCATCATCACTGGATGGAAATCTATAGACTGCTTCTTCCAAGCTATGTTTTTAACGTTCCTTCAAATAGTCTCCTCAATTCACTAATGATCTGATGCTCTAACATCCTCTAACAGCAGAAGCTGCCCTCTGGAGGAGGTGTAAGGCCACCGAGGAGCCTAAGGCAGTTCTTTCAGCTCGAGAAATTGCTCTCTTTGTCCTGACCAAATTCCAGCAAAAGTAATGGCACTCTGTCTGCAATTACAGCAGGCTACAATTTTCATTATGGAAACTACCTTTAGTGCTGTGAACTGATCTTCCCCTTCCCCGTTGCTGAGTGGTATTGTTGGTGTTGTTATATAATCTAAGCTGCAAACATAAAATGAAACATCTATCATATACATGCATATATACACACACAGTCCTTAGCTCTTTGCGTTGTTAAAATTTCCAAAAATGCCTTGGGACCCTCAAAGCAAACAGCCCATGAAAGATGGAGTGCTTGGCATCATTTCTGCTTGATAGCAGCAGAGTGAGGATATTTTGCAGCTCAGATCGGTTTGATTAAGCAAGCATTTTGTTGCAGCTCATGCAGCGCTCATTAAAGAATACTCTACTTTTGTATAACATTTATCATCCAAGAATCTCATCATGTTTTACACAATGTAATTAATTAAACTTTATGGCTCCCTTCGGAGAGGGATGAGGAAAATGGAGAGTTGCCTTAATCCATCATTGAAATGCAGCAGACCCTGTGTTAGAGGAAAGCAGCTGTTCCACCAACAGCATACAACAGCTTTAGGACAAGAAAAGATCTCCAGGCAAGTCACCCAGGGAGTGTACTACACACTTTATGTTTGCCTGCATTGTGTGTTTCCACTTCAGGTTAAATCCCAGCTCTCTCAGGAAAGAGGGGAATTTCAACACCACCACTCTCGGAACTCCAGGTTTATTTCTGCATTGAGGCACGCCTTGTCTCTCTAATGCACCTAGTGAAGCTCCAGCCCTGCTGAAAACCGGGGGCACCACAGCCCTGCCCAGAGCCAAGTAAGGCAGGAGATACAAAGCCATGCACCACAAACTGCATCTCGCAGTGCTGGTATGCTGCACAAGCCGGTGCTTAAAGGGAGGGAGAGCAAAGTCCCCTTAATCCCTCGCTTACTTTCCTCTCCCCTCCCCACCAGTAAATCTACACCTGTTAAAGGTCACCCTGACATGAAATATATTGCAGCTCTCTGCTCCAGCTCAGCTCCCCGTCCCAGCCTCGCCATCCCGTGGTGTGCACTGTGGAGCAGCAGAGGGACAGTGCTGACTGTGACCTGCATGAATGTCAGAGCCGCAGATGAAATCCCACCCGACTCCTAGCTGATCTTTGCAGAGGAATTCCTTCCTCACCACGGCTCTAAGCTGCTTTCTCACCACGTATATAGGATGACATGGCTGCTATCAGACAGATTTATGCCTCCTCCACCACCCTTCAGAAAGTTGGAATCGGATCGGGTGCAAGCTGTGAAGGGGGTGTAAGGAGTTGTTTGGTTGGGAGTGAAGTATGACAACAAAGTGCAGAGATACATGTGGGGAGAGAATGATGCAAAGAAGCACATGTACGTCCTCACTGCATCACAGAGCAGCACTGAGAAGAGAATGGTTTGAAGCACAGGTATCATACTGACTCACCAACTAATCCAACACAGCTGCAAATCCAGTAACAGTGACAACATCGTTTTCCTTGGAGAATTACTGGAGAAAAATGCATGGTGTAGCTCTGCAGATGTGCAAGTATCAAACTGAAAAGTCTGGGCTACATATGCAGTGACAATCTGCTGGTGGAGGCTGAGCTGTGGCTCTCCCATAACCCAACCAACCTCCTGACTTCTTCAGGTCTTCTAGGAGATGCTTAGCTCACCCAGTGGTAAAAAAGTGAGATGTAAACGATCACTGTCCTTCTTGACTCCTGAGTACTTGCTTCAATCTGACATCTTCTTGCTATCTCACTGTCACTAAGGGACCACAGCCATCAGGAACCCCAGACACAAGCACACCCAGGTGTGGTCAGTGGAAGACACACTGGGCTGAACTGGACTCTGGCTGTATTCTGAGATCTGCAGAAAGCAACATCAGTGGGTATCTCAGTGGGGCTGTGGGAGTGACGACATCCCAGATACATGAGTGCTTTTGGTATGGATTAAGACTCGTGTCAGCAGCTAGCAGAGATGTCAATAAAACGTCAGAAAAAAAAGTCAATAGCCATTGACTGCTTCAGCTGGGAAAGCCAGCCAGACAATTTCTGCACGAGGCTGTGCAAGTGCTCTGGATTTTCGTCACAGAGGCAGCAAGGGAAGAAAGAAAGGAAAGGCACAAGGATTGTGCTGGAGCAACTGAGAGTGGATGCAAAGAAAACTGTAACAAGGTGATTTTTAAGCCCCTGTCACGTTATTTAATTGGTCTCCAAACTCTCCCCAGATAATAGGAGCCCCATTTTCACAACTCTCCTGCTGGGCTACTCACACATATTTGAAAACAGGCACGGTGGTAAGTTGGGATTCATCACACTGACCTTCCCCATGCTCAGGAATGCAGGCACAGATGGAAGATGTATTCAGCCCTGCCCTTTGGGATTCATACCACCATGGTGTTCCCAGTGGGTACATGCCTTTCCTCTTTTCAGCATGAAGGAACTGATTTTTACTGGTCCCTGGGTTTATTTTCATGTTTGTCTTTGGGAAGCAGGCAGCCTCAGATACAGCTGTCGCTGACGCAGATTTATCTTAGTGAAAATTCCTGCTTTGGTTTTGCAAGTGTTTTATAATTAACGTAAATTATTTTACTACACTTTACTACTGATAGCATATAATTATCTCCCCACAGGTATATATTTAGGGAACCAGCAGACTGATCTAGGACCTACGAAATAAAGTGCTTTTGCAACTGTCACCATGTAAGCAAAGGCCAGCAAGATGGGACCACAGGAGGTGGGCAGTCCTAAACACACAGCTTAAATTTCCCCATTTGGAGAAGGTAATCATAACATTCAATCGCACATTTCATCAGAGAAGTATGCCTCAATAATTAAGTGCTGTGAAGGAGAAAAGAGCGATGTACAAGCTAAACTATTAATTATTGGTAAGCAATCTTTTTTGTAAAGTGTTTTGAGGTTGACTATGGAAAATACCTCTGCAATAACACAGAGCAAGCAATCCTCTTACAGTCATATGGTCATTCTCTCAATCGCTCCTGCTGGGTCAGTCCTTAGGTATCATTATCAGTGCGAGGGAATTCATTTTCCTGAGAAAATCCGGCCATGGAGGAGTTCCCAAACTCATCTCTCTCCCCATTCCCCCCAGCAGCCAGCTTTCACTGCAAGCTCTTCTTGAGATGAACCAGGCTGAGACCTATACAGAGTAGCAGCACTGCTCCCACTGCATCAAACTGCTCTTGCAGCTTGAAAAAAAAAAAAACAGATCGGATCAAGCTGCCTTTTCCCCAAGTTACCAACTGATAAAACATGCCGCTCTCCATTGAGCTGGCACTGCTTGTATTCCATGATTTCTTTTTCTCCTTGATGGCTGCAGCCACTCAGCCTGTGATAGTGGGAAGACATCGGCTTGAAATAACTGTTTGGGAGCCAAGAAGCATCCTATGCCAAACCGCGTGTGTCAGAACTTTATCTGTCCGCTTGTGTAGGTTTGATCCCTTATTAAAAGCACGGGGCGCTTTGTCATCAGTTTGAGTGGGCGCAGGATCAGGGAGGTAAATCCTCGTCTCTTGACCTTCCTGAAGGCCACCCTGTGCTACTTTATGTGGCTACAGAGACTGTGTCTGCATCTGCCTACAGCACTGCTGACCACCCGGGCCTGGTGAGACCCTGCGTTTTCAAAGGGTGCCACGCAGGCTGAAAATATGACGCAGCCCCTGAGATCTTCGAGTCTGAGGGAGGTCGTGTTCTGCTTTCTTGCTTCTCCTTTCAATGAAGAGCGTTACTTAACTTTTCAATCCACAACTGAATCTTTGGAGTGAAAGCTGCGGTATTATGTGCTACGGTTGCTACAGGAGAAAGGAAACCTCTTTCGTATTTACTGACGTTCTTTGCAAAATACTCTTGGTTTTTGCCTGTTTT
>VXAB01004705.1:101963-130488 GCA_013399175.1 Odontophorus gujanensis | reverse complement strand
TTTTTTTTTTTTTTTTTTTTTTTTTTTTTTTTTTTTTTTGAATGATGTACTCCCTATTATTTCCATGCCATTACTTATAAACTTCACAGCACTTTCTGCAGGGAACTTGAGCAAGATGAAAACCTCAGGGCAACAATCCATTAGGCTTTTATTTTTATAGGCTGGATTAAATCTTCGTGAAACTGGTAGATTTAACTGCATTCCTTTATTTAGGGTCGCTGAAGGAGACATTAAGTCTGTGTTTCTACCCACAGTGCAAGATGGCTCGTGCACCTGAAGGCTCAGAGGGGACAGTCTTGGGCAGGATATTAAAAGGAAAGAGATTTTGTGTGGATGGACAATATGAATCAGGTGGAGAAGACAGAAAGAGAGCGTGTTGAAACAGGCAGGGAACGGAAGCTTCAAGCAGCCTGAACAATCACTGATACAAAACCTGGACTGAACACAAGAAACAGAGGGGTTTGGGGTCACGGTGCTGCCGGGAACAGGTGTGGAGCTGGAAGCAAGGAAGCTGGCCCTCAGCTGTGTGATTTCTTCTGTGTTCAGGAAAGGAGGGCTGAGAGCATTCTTGTAAGCACACAGAAATACAACAGAAATACCTTTCTTCATCACTCCTCCTCCTCCAATCTGAATCAACCAGTGAGACCTTGAATGTTAGCCAGCAGCACAGGTCAAAGGCAGGAAACGTGCTGCAGAGCCTCCCACACATCTGCACCATTTAACTCTTCCCACTTGGTTTGGGACTCAGATGGCACGAAGGCAACAGCTCATCTCCCTCAAACTACCAGAGCAGGCAGTTCGGGCTGAGGTTCAGGACACTGCTGTCCCTAATTGCTTTGGAGATGGATCCTTTTTATGGCCTTCCATTCTTATCGTAACAAATCAAACTTCCCCAGGCTTTGCTGTAAGCAGTTTGAACAATGCTGTGTGCTCCGCAGGGAACTCTTCGAAATGAGGCAGCTGCCATTGGCTTTTCTCCTGCAGGTGAATTTATCTGCCTTGCATGAGTAATCCTATTTAAAACTACAGGTTGCCTTGCAAGAATGAGGGAAACAAGTCTAAAGCACATTTTTATGCAAGTGCTGCAAAAGGGCCACCTAGCAGTTCATGAGGGGACACTTCTGCAATGAAACTGCAGTTGCCAGTAACTGCAATAATAGAATGAAGGATAATTTAATAAAGGGATTTTTAACTCATTTAACAGTGACTACATTCAGAACACTTTCTTCAAGTGGTCATGCACACTGTGCTTTCCTAATTCTACTTTCTGTTAATAAGCAAAAGAAAAAAGCAGGCAGCAGCCTCCTCCTCCTGCTTTTATCGTTCTGTTAACAGGGGAGCACTGCTCAATGTAAGCACATTGATTGTGGTAAGATGAAGGGCTAAGATGCAAGCTGGACATCCCGACCAGACTCAGAGTAACGTGAATCACAGAGTGCCATCTCAAAACGGCAGCAGCCAGCTCCTTTAATACCAGGTAACACAAGCCTAAGACCAAATGCAAGAACCCTTCAATGACCGCGGGAAATCCTATGGGACGGGGCTCTGCAACGTTTACACGGGAGCTGCGCATCCTGAATTTGGCCTCCACCATCTCTGCTCTGTTGAAGCACAGCGCGGTGCAGCTTTAGCACCCTGCAGGTCTCGCGTGCTCCCCGCACGCCCTCTCCCCCCGCAGGATCCCTTTTCCGCTCAAGTCCAGCGCAGCAAAGGAACCGCTGCGATGGGAAACCTCTAGAGGTCGGGCGAGCTCCCAGCCTCGCTGCACGGCTCGCTGCCTGCCAGTGACACCTGCCGGGCCCCGCGGCGTCACGAAGCCCCTCGCGACGGACTCGTGGGGGAGTGGGGGCGGCTGCGAGAGACGGAGCTCGGAGATGGACGTGGAGCCGCTGCAGCGGGGCACGGGGCGCAGCAATGGGGATGGCACAGTGCGGCATCTCTGCGGGGAGGGGACAGGGGTGTTAGGGGTGGGCAGCGTGGGGACAGAACCAGTCCTGTGCCTAAAGGGAGCGGATAAAAAAGAGAGCGACTTTTTACACGGTCTGATGGTGATGGGACAGTGGGGACGGTTTTAAACTAAGGTCAGCTGGTTCGCTCAGAGGGCGGTGCCCTTCTCCCTGGAGGAGCCTGAGGCCGTGGGCGGGCCGTGGGCAGCCACGTTGGGGGCAGCCAGCCCACGGCTGGGGCTGGGGGATTGCCGTGAGATCCCATCCTCCCCAACCGCGCCGCGACTCCGTTACGATCCCGCTCAACCCGCGCCCTCCAGCCCCGCCCCGCCACACCCAACATGGCGGCACCCCTTCCCCACCCGCCGCCCCTCCTCCCGTCAGCCCCTGCGCCGCGCCCCCTTCCCGCCTCGCCCCGCGCCGGCGCACAGCACGCCAACATGGCGCAGCCGCCGGGTGAGTGCTGCGGGACGCCAAGGTGACCGCGCCTCCTCGCCGCGCTCTGACCGCGCTCTGTCTCTCTGTCCCGCAGTTCCCCTCAAGGAAATGAAGCTGATGGACGTCAAGCTGGGCCAGCTGCCCGCCTGGTTCGCCATGAGGGACTTCACCCCCGGCGGCATCGTGGGCGCCTTCCGCAGGGGTGAGCGGGGAGTGGGGGAGGGGAGCCCTGCGGGGTTATACATCCGAGGCGTAAAAAGAACAAATGCAGGTGTTTCTGCGCTGTGTATATGTTAATATTGAAGAAGTGGGTAATTCTGAGGTAGGTGAGACTCTAAAGCTGCAGGAACGTGTAGAGAGTGATCATTTCTGCTTTTTCTTTTTTCTTTTTTTGNAACGGCAGCAGCCAGCTCCTTTAATACCAGGTAACACAAGCCTAAGACCAAATGCAAGAACCCTTCAATGACTGCGGGAAATCCTATGGGACGGGGCTCTGCAACGTTTACACGGGAGCTGCGCATCCTGAATTTGGCCTCCACCATCTCTGCTCTGTTGAAGCACAGCGCGGTGCAGCTTTAGCACCCTGCAGGTCTCGCGTGCTCCCCGCACGCCCTCTCCCCCCGCAGGATCCCTTTTCCGCTCAAGTCCAGCGCAGCAAAGGAACCGCTGCGATGGGAAACCTCTAGAGGTCGGGCGAGCTCCCAGCCTCGCTGCACGGCTCGCTGCCTGCCAGTGACACCTGCCGGGCCCCGCGGCGTCACGAAGCCCCTCGCGACGGACTCGTGGGGGAGTGGGGGCGGCTGCGAGAGACGGAGCTCGGAGATGGACGTGGAGCCGCTGCAGCGGGGCACGGGGCGCAGCAATGGGGATGGCACAGTGCGGCATCTCTGCGGGGAGGGGACAGGGGTGTTAGGGGTGGGCAGCGTGGGGACAGAACCAGTCCTGTGCCTAAAGGGAGCGGATAAAAAAGAGAGCGACTTTTTACACGGTCTGATGGTGATGGGACAGTGGGGACGGTTTTAAACTAAGGTCAGCTGGTTCGCTCAGAGGGCGGTGCCCTTCTCCCTGGAGGAGCCCGAGGCCGTGGGCGGGCCGTGGGCAGCCACGTTNTCTGCTTTTTCTTTTTTCTTTTTTTGGCTTAGCACTGTGCTTAACGAACGCACTGCTTTCTCTCATTGATTCTGAGACCCTGGGATGTTTCATCAGAAACGCTTTCCTGAAGCCTTAGTGCAACCAGCACTTTTCTTTCAGAAAAACACAAGCCTCATCCGGCTGCTGTGAAAGCAACCTCTCTTCTCTGCAGGTTATGACAGGTATTACAATAAATACATCAACGTGAAGAAAGGGGGCCTTGGTGGGATCAGTATGGCACTTGCTGGGTACGTTGTCATCAGCTACATCTGGAGCTACAGCCACGTGAGTAAGTAAAAACAGCATGGCTGAATGCACGTAGTGCAGCTTGGGGCAATGAAAACAGTAAACATGTAACTGCTTTTAGAAACTAAGCCAAAGAAATTAAACCAAACTGTCACCACTTCAGTCTGATGCTGTCTGGGCAACCAAATTGAATGCTTCTAATCAATGATCAGATAACCCATACGTCCTTGGTGATGAAGGAAGTGTAGATCTCACTGCCTCTCTGGCCTGATAGTGCTTAGAAACTGCACACCTACATGTTCGTGTGTTTTGTGTGTGAAATCCATGGATTATTTTTTTTCTTGCAACTTCTTGTTGTTTTGCTTTGATACAGAGCATGACCGGCACAGGAAGTATCACTGAGGCACAGAGTTCAGAAAGTGAAGGAGCAGCTTGTGGCCACTGGGACATTTATCCTGACAGAAGGCAACTAAACTGTTGTTCATTTAAAAAAAAACAACAACAAGCCTCTACTATTATGACCAATAATAAAGTGCATACACTTTACACTTACTGAACTGAGGCTGTCATGGATGGTTTGTTAATTTTACTACATGGATGAGTTTGGTTTTCTCAACTTTTCACCTCACAAGGATAAGTTTAGGAGATGTTTCTGCTACCTGGGCTGCATTATGAACTGGGGAAGGTATGACAACTGATTTGTATTTAACTTTGATTGATAAGAAGCAACCCAGTGCTTCTTAGTTCTAGCTGTTAAAGGTTGGGAAACTAGCTGAAAGGATATAATATTTTAAAGAATGTCTGAGCTTTTAGAGGCTTGGTGCAGCTGTGTACTTCTCATTCTTCCCATGGTTGTCACCTGGGACCCACAAGCATTTGGGCACTTTTCCACCATCTCAGACTGGCTCAGGTTTGTTACCTGTTAATCTGTTTCTATCAAAACTAGAGCTACGTTCATTACTAAGAGAGGATGGAAGGTTACTTGGAGTGGGTATAAGCCTAAAAGAACTGTAGTATCATGGAAGTCCATTGAAAAGGGAAAGCTGCTTGTTACTTTAAATGCAGTGGTACATGCACCAATGTAGTGTAAAGGAGCAGCTGTGGATTTGGCCCCAGCTGATAAACTTCCATGATTTGCACTAAGCAAGTGCATCTTATGAAGTTTGTCACTGCATCTGGGTGTTGCAGGTACAGTCTGTAGTATACTTTTCATAATAGGAGCAAGAATGAAAGCCACTGGCTAAAGGAATACCAACAAATCTCTTGAGCTTTATCAATAACAGGAAGGCTTTTCAGTTGCAGAAAACATCCTTCCAGGGAGTGAAGACTTTAAATCTCCCTGAACTAGATGGGAATGGTAACTAGATACAAGGGTTTGTTCCCTTTCCATGCACCTAGTTACGTGCAGGTATCATCTTAGTTTGGTTAGTATCAGCATGAAGGGACACAACATACTATGGAAATTCTTAACACTTTGTTGAACCGTCATCACTTTGTCTTGACACTTCTATTCCGACTCACTCTGAATACCCACAGTGAAACAATGGCTGCCATTCAAACTAACATAGGCTCTGGTCAGTTTTCCCATGTTAACCTCATTAAGATAAATAAATCACAGACAGCTTCTTCCATTCATACGTTTCAATAAGAACAACATATAAAGGCAGTCAGCAAACGAGAGGGGTTATAATCAATAAGGCTCACATTGTAGGTGCAAGTTGTTGGTTTTCTTTTTAATTCACATTTTATCATTGGCCCTTTTGAAATAGTCATCTCACAAAAGGAGTGGGTTTTGGCTTGCAGATGTATGTTCTCAGGAGAATGTTCTACCACTTTCAAAAGCAGCGTTCCATAAAAATACACAGCTCCACTTCTTGGTCTTCTCTAGGCTATGGAAATACCTGTTTGGTGTGAGCTGAATGACAGGGGCTGAGAAAAGGCTCTTCTGTTCCTACACTTTAAACTGTGTTCATTTCCCTATGTGCTTTTTGCAAATGGAAAATGAGCACAGATGTGAATTTCCTAAAATCACTGCTCCTCACTATTTGGCCAACTACAGAGATGCCAATTTATTCTTCCCAAATCAGTTCTCACCCAGAAGATTAATTAATAACCTTCAGTGTAGCAAGAAACACAGAAACAAAGCAACTGGACAAGAGTTTTACAGCCTGGTACATGTGAGGCATTAAATCAATCACCAGGACAAGCTTACTGACTACAAGTCTGGATCTAGGAACACAACTTTACTCTTTAAGAGCAGGACAGCAGAATTCCTCACTGAAGGGAAAGCATTCAGGTATTAATTTTCCCAGTCAGTCTTTCTGCTTCCACAGGGAGTGCTGAAACACTGCAGCTTCCCTAAAGAGAAGTGGCAGAAGGAAGACACTTTAAAAAACACACCTGGGTGAGATGCATTTACATAGAACGCTGCACCGTTGAGGGGTTTGCATATCTTGTTTGCTTTTAGATCTACCTTTCAGCAGGGCTCAATGAAAGTAAACGGAGGCCAAAATCTATTTTAAAAAGGTTAAAACATAAAAAAAGTTGTGGACAATTACAAAAATGTTGCTTAGCAGCAGCCAGCCTCTGACCAGTTCTTTCAGTAATGGCATTAAAAAAAACCAACCTGATTAATAGTTCAAGAAATAGTGCAAGGCAGAAACCTTTTCTCAGTGTTAATAGCTCCCTTGCACTCTTCCTTCTGCTCTTTCACTGTCCACTGAGAAAGGCCAGATGTCCTTTGGTGCATCTGTTGGCATAGTGACCTTTTTCACCACACTAAAAAAGAAAAAGAAGAAAGAGAGAGAAGCTTTTAGGGTTACAGTTTTTTTTCTCTAGCTGCCTTTAACAATGCACCCAGTAACTGTTCAATTCCAAAGCTTTTCCATGTGTGAAAGATGCAGAGTTCAGTCAGTGAAGTGAAACTTGGTGTCAAAAGAGCCATGACTTATGGGTTATTTCCACTCCTTGGAGCAAAAGCTGCTTCTGGACTGGGATCATCCAGTATCAGATCCTAGTGCACTACTGCAATGAGCTGTAACATGCAAGGTGAATTTCATTATGTGAGTCTTTCAACACTACTCCACTTAATATGTACTGCAATTGGGATTTATACTGGGGGTTCAGCTGATCCTGGATTAGACAGTTAAAAGTGCATCTAAACAAGAAATTTGTGACTTTGCACATTAGGGCTATTCAAAGCCAGAGAGAAACATCAGCCTCTGACATTACAGCATTCTCCACTGTAGAGGAAATGTTAAGTCACAGCCTGAAATGGTGATTGAGAACGTGGTGGGAAAGCAGAGCCAACCCAGGGGAGCTCAGGTGCATGCAATGTACCTGAGCAACTGGAAGGGGTGGAGCCAGGACCCACCCCTTCCCAGACTTTATTTAAGAGTTGGCAGTAGAGGTAAGGGTACTTTGCTAGAAATCCCTGCCTACTTGAGGCCTTCCAAAGGTAAGCAGATTTTCTTTCTTTGTTTCTGTGTCCACAGCAGCTGCGTTCAGGCTTGTTCTTGTTTGCTGCAGCCTAGGATTGTGGCACTTTGCTATTGCTGCTGTACTTTCCATCATGTTATAGCATTACAATATTACATCCCCACGTATAGTTTACTTGCTTCCTTAAATCCTTGCTGGGTAGTGCTTATTTACTGGAGAGAAAGTAGCCTCAGAGATGAGACTTCTGAAAGCTGTAGCTGCAGAAGATGGGACTTGACACAGCTTCTTAATATCTCTGTCCAATCACAGTAACTGCTGCCCAAGCAAGTAACCAGCAGCATGAGACAGTCCAGCTGATGTGTGCTCTTACTATTTGAGTGTAGTACCCCTGCTCTCCCTCTTCATCCTTCCCTTCTGAATTACCTTGTAACAGGTGACCTGCTCCAGGGGCCGGGGTCCTCTGTTCCCAGTGTTGTTATTTTGAGACTGCATGACTCCAATGACTTGGGGTGTCCTCTGTTAGTTAGGAGAAGAGTTCTGACTCATTAAGCACATAAGGGTAATGATCTTTATGGTTATTTTCTTAACAAGAGAAAAGAACACCCCACATATTGAACGATCCGTTTTCCTCCAAATCTGTGTGGGTGATCTGCCAGCTGGAGCACCAGAGAGAAGAAACTAAAAGCACAGAATATAAAACACAGCAATCCTGCTTTTCTCTGAAAAGCAGGCTTAGAGAATTGGTTTGGGGCTGTTAAAGTATCACTGCCATCACTGAGATGTCATGCAGACTACAAAAGCTGGCAGACTGTTGCATAACCACACATGACATGCTTCTCTGTTACACAGGAGTGTTCTGTGACTAGATCTTTGTGTTACATTGCAGCATTCATAACACTTCTGTTACTGTAATGGCTCTTATTTTATGCACTATGGAAAATGTTTTGAGGGTGGATGTGTATAGGATGCAGGGGAGTTGTGTACCTTTTGCTGTGTTTGTGCTGGCTGAGGCAGTGGTGGTTGCTCTGTGGTTCCCATAGGTAGTTCAAATCGAGGGCTGGTTTAAGCAGAAACAAAGAAAAATAAAGATTCTCAAATCATATGCCAACACTTTTGCATCAGTTCAGTAAAAAGAAAACCTCTAAACAACAAAACAAACATTCAGCTAATTAAATTAGGTTTATGGAAAACAGACCTTCCTTCCCCAACTCTCATTTTGATGCTTGGTATTTATGCATACTAAAACAATGCCAGTAACCAAAAGTCTTCTGTGATATAAGCCCATGCAATACCACTATGGCATCTGAGCACCACTTCAGTGCCCTACTGGTAATGTGCTGAGGAAGACATGCACCACATCCTTCAAGTGAAAATAGTACAACAAAGTGTTGGCCATCTTTCTAGAACCACTGGGAAGCACTAGAGCACCCCCAGTTTGACATACATCAGGTGATAGTGGAAACATCATTAAAGAACAAGCTTGGAAACATACTCACTGCATGAATTTACAGGTAGGCCCTTCTGGACAGAATCCTACTAGGTAATTCACACAGATGACTCTCCGAGTGTGCCGATGTCTGCAGAGTGGACCTGCAAAATAAAGCTCAATGGTTCATGTACCATATATATGCACTCCAACATTCAGCAGCAGCAGGTACACAAAGCAGAGCATGCAAAGAAAAAATAGCAACACCCTACCCTTCATTTATAGCCACAGAAGCAGCAACTATGCAACATACATACCATGTTTACAGAAGCCTCTGTCATACCAGGGACAGTCTTTGATCTTAGATTCCGGGTCAATGTGCAAGAATGGACATTCTTTGTTACTGCATTCCCCTGTACCAAAGGCAAACACACTTCTTAGTCAACGGTGCAGGTTCAAGATCAAATCACTCCTAAAACATTACCTGGCTCATGTAGCTCCCGCAAAGCTGTTACCAGCATTCATAAGTTCAGGCAGCACAGTCTTATTGCCTGACTTAACCTAGAGGATGAATGCCAACCACTCACCCCTAGTGAGAGAAGTTCTGCCAGACTGGATTACTTATGTGTGCTTTTAAAAACAATGCGGAACTGATTTTGAAAGAGCAGTCATGATAACAAAAAACAAATGTTTAGTGCACCAAAAGCGTGGAGAAACTACAAATTGCACACTAACCTCAATCCAAGGAAACCTACAAGACTGTAAGTTTCTGACAGCAAGTTGCCTCATTATGTCCAGATCTCCAGAGCTGGAAAGCAAGTGCATAAAAGTTTTGCACCCCCATGCCCTCTGCTGCTCATCAACTCCCCAAAACAAGAGTCATGCAAAGACCACCTGCTTAGCCTATTCAACTCATACTAAAAAAGAGAACATAAAGTACAAAACCCAGTAACAATGTGAACTTCCTCCCTCTTCCCCAAGGTGACAAGCTCGTGAGAGAGAAGACATCTACAACACATGGCGGATTTAGGGGAATAAAAAAAAGAGATAAGCGGTCCTGAAAAAAATACAACTGAACAGTGTCAGCAGATACAGAAGATCTGAAGCATTCTGAAGACAGAATAAGAGAGATGTACCAGGATCTTCTTCACCAGACTCCCACACTTGCAAGAAACACTAAGTAGGAGCTACAACGCTTCTTACCAAATTTGGAGTAGAAGTAACACTCAGGCATCTTGGTCATGTCATACTCGTGCAGAAACTCACATTGGTCGCCCTTTTTGCATAGTCCTCGTAGCCAGTGTTTGCAAACAACAGTCTTTTCCCCACTGATGTGCCTGAATGGGCACATACCTCCTACACAAGGATTGGACATGGAAAACGAAAAAGAGGAACAGTTAAAATCTGCAGCACAAGCAGGGACACAGCAACAGCAGTGCTTTGCTTTCATATACAAGAGGGGTTTCTAAAGAATTCAGTTTTTCTTATGACTTCAGTTTTTTACAGCAATGACAAACAGGGACACCCAGACAAGTCCTTTTCTACCCTCTAACGAGCTGAGCACTGTAGTCCCCAGCTTTTAATCCCATCAACCACAACTTATGGATGCTGTAACAGCAGCATCCACGACAAGTGCCACACAATTTGTGGAGTTAACCCAATAACCTTCATTTTTATCCTCTCTCAGCCTTCATCTTAACAAAAGCCACGAGTATCAGTGCTGGCAAATCTGATTCTCCTCCCTGCTATACGAGTACTGGAAATATAACTTGCCTTTCCCACATGCTGCCTTTAAAAAAAATTCACAGACAGCTGCACCTGATTCTGTGGAGAGAAGAAAAACAGAACAAATGTTAACAAACTTTCATAGAAGCTTTCAAAGTATTTGCTTTCTGGAGAAATGTAAAACAGCATTTTTGTTTGAGAAAGTTACATTCCTGCATGAATTGTCTGGCCATCACAGATATTTGTATTCTCCTCAGTAAATACACAGCAGGGGAATTCACAGAAACTCAAAAGTTCTGTTTGGACCTTCAGTCTTAGGTTCTGCTGGCTGGGCAGTTGCGATTAAACTAACGTGTGCTTAGAGCCCTGGCAACTCTAGCCTGAAACAATCAGTACTGAGCTATCCCTCACTGACCAACAGGAATCACGGCATTCAAAGGAGTGACATGAGGTCAGCAGCACTGACACTGAACATCAGCAAACTTCTGAGTCTCCCAGGACTACCTGTATCAGTTGACAGGTTGGAAAAGGTGTCTACGATGACTCAGTCCAACCAGCCCACCCTGACCATGGCCACATCTCTGTGATTCTCGAACACCTCCACAGATGGTGACTGTACCACCTCCCTGGGCAGCCTGTTCCAATGCATTACCACTCTTTTGGAGATGAAACATTTTCTAATACCGAACCTGAACCCCTCCCAGCACAACTTGAAGCCATCACTTCTCATCCTATCACTGTTTCTTGGGAGCAGAGGCCGACCCTCACCTCACCTCAACCTCCTTTCAGGAGTTGGAGACTACGAGTGGTGAGGTCTCCCCTGAGTCCCCCTCATCTCCAGCCCAAACCAGGAGGCCGCAGGAAACCGTTCTGACACCAAAATGAGAATACACCTAAACCTTCCCAGCCACCAAAACACCTCATCTATCAAAAGGGTAATAAAACAACAGCGTGGGAGTGCAGTGTTTATTCACACGAACGCCTCGAACTTCTATCCCAGCTTGGCACAAACTACGGCTACACACACAAAGCACCCGGCCCGGGGCAGAACCTCGTGGGGCAGCAGGGGCTGAAGGGACACGGGGACACCCCCCCACCCCCACCCCGGGACAGGGACAGAGACGGCCCCGCACCCCGGGGAGGAAAGGCCGCGCCCGGCGCCCACACGCACTGTCCATGCCGGGAAAGGGCAGCGGTTGCGCCCCCAGCTGCTGCTCCACCGCCAGCTCCAGGTCGAACTTGATGTGGTCCACGCTGGCGATGAGCTCCTGCATGGTGGCAGCCGGGGGGCGACGGCACCGGGAGGGAAGGGGGGGAATGGTGGGGGCCGGCTGCGGCCAGGCCCGGCCCGGCCTGGCCCGGCCCAGCCTGCTTCGCTTCGGCAGTGCCTCAAGAGTGAAGGCGGCCGCGAGCGCCCCGCGCCGCGCCGCCCGNGCCTCAAGGGTGAAGGCGCCCGCGCGCGCCCCGCGGCGCGCCGCCCGTCCGTCCCGGAGGATGCCGGGAGACCACGTCCGGCTCCGGCCGCCCGGCAGGCAGCGCGCCGGCGGGGCTCTCCGCCAATCGGGTGGCGGCGCGGCGCTCCGGACGCGCCCCTTCCGGCCGCGCTGGCGCGGTGGCGCTACGGTGGCCGCGAAGGGGGCGGTGCCGCGCGTCGGGCGGGTTCCGCCGCGCTCCCGCTATGAGGCCCGCGCGGCTCCTCCTCCTCTTCCCTGCCGTCGCTTGGCGGTGCTCCCGGGCTGCTGCTCCGCCGCCTCTCGGTGCGTTCCGGTCCCCGAGCCTGGGCCTCCCGTTGCGGCGGGGGCTGAGCTCGTCGCGGGCGCCCCCTGAGGTGCGCGGTGCGGGTGGGGGGGAAGGTGAAGCGGGCGGTGAGGATGAAGATGAGGGCGTGGAGTTTGGGACGCTGTCTACAAAGTTCTCTTCTAGAAAATATTACCACAAAACCACGTCGGAGTTTCGGAACTTAAAGCTTGAAGAGGATGGGGAGGAGGAAGAGGAAAGGAGGCTCTGGCGTGGCCGCAGGAACACTCCGTACTGGTACTTCTTGAGGTGCAAGGCCCTCATCAAGGAGGACAAGGTTTGCTCTTTGCTCATTTGGGTTTTAATAATGCTTGCTCCTTGTGAATTAACACGCTTTTGTGTTAGGATTAGAACAGCTCACCTGGGAGGGGCTTGTGGAGTTCATTGATTCCCTCTGCCTGACCATCTCAGGGCTAGGATAAGTTTAAAGTTGTAACTGGAAGATGTGCTCTGATGCTTTGTGTAGTAGCTAGGTTGTGGTACTGGGCAGATGCTTCCCCTTTCCTACTCCTGCCTTCCTTTTACTGTTGATCCTCTGTGCTCGGCTCTGTTGAGACCACACCTTAAGTATTGCATTCAGTTTCGGACCAATCACTACAAAAAAGGCATGGAGGCCCTGGAGTATGCCCAGAGAAGGGTAATGAAGCTGTGAAGGGCGTGGAGCACAAGTCTTCAGGGAACTGGGATTGTTCAGTCTGCAGAATGGGAGACTCCAAGGAGACCTCATCACTTGCTGCTCCTTGGAAGGAGGTTGTTGTGAGGTGGGGGGCTGGCCTCTGCTCCCAGGTAACAGTGATAGGATGAGATGTGATGACCTCAAGTTGTGCCAGGAGAGGTTTGGGTTGGATATTAGGAAATATATCTTCTTGGAAAGAGTGGTATTGCATTGGAACAGACTGTCCAGGGAGGTGGTGGAGTCAGCGTCCCTGGAGGTGTTTGAGAACCATGGAGATGTGGCACTGTGGGACTGACAGTTAGGACTTGATCTTAGAGGTCTTTTCCAATTCTGTTATCGTACACGCTTCATTATCATCTACGGGGGGGAAAAAAAAAGAAGGAGAATGAGAATTTATGAAGAATTCTGTGCTCAGTAGAATTTCTGACTGCAGCTGAGACTGTTCATATCCTTTGTAACTGATTCTCTTGTTGCCTTATAATGCATTTTCCTTTTTTTTGTAGCTAGCAGAGGCCCTGGAGCTGTTTGAGGTGCAGATGCTGAAGGAAGAGCGAGTAAAGCCAGAAGAAAGCAATTACACAGTTCTAATTGGTGGCTGTGGCAGGGTTGGCTACGTGAAAAAGGCTTTCAGACTCTACAATGATGTAGGTTTATATTCTCTCTTCTCTCAAATCTTCACTAGGTCCTCTCAGCTAAATCTGTTTCTAGCATTTGCTCTCCAAAATGCCTTTGAGCTAGTGTTTACCTTTGCATGGCCTGAAGCCCTTAAAACCAAGTTATGAAATTCTGGAACTCTTTTCTGTGTCTTCTCTTAGATGAAAAAGCGAGGCTTAACTCCTTCCGATCCCACGTACACAGCACTGTTCAATGCCTGTGCTGAATCACCATGGAAAGACTCAGGCCTGCAGAGTGCTCTCAAACTACGGCAGCAGCTGAAGAGCAAAAACCAGGAGTTGAACCTGTTCAGTTACCATGCACTGCTGAAAGTCTGTGCCCTGTGCTCAGATCTCAGGATGTGTTTTGATGTACTGAAGGTAAGTATGTGACTTTTCTTGTATTGAGTGTATTCTGCTCTAGTTAAAGCTCTTGGAAGTTGCCGTGTTGCACTATCACATTGAAGTTATTTCATTTTTGCAGTGATAATTACCGACCAAATGTTTAAATTTCATTGACCTTTGGTCTCATACAATTAAATGACCTTGTTACTTAGTGAGTTTAAGTACATAAAACGAGGCAGCTACAGGCATCAACAGCTGTGACAGACTGTTTGAGTACCTGGGAAGTCTAATGCTCTCTCTCCTGTTCTAGGAAATGATACACAAGGGCCACGTTCCTACAGCTGAGACCTTCAGCTTCCTTCTAATGAGCTGCATAAAGGACAGTGAAAGTGGCTTCCGATACGCCTTACAGGTTTGTCTTTATGTACTAAACGTCAAGGAAAAATGTACTGAGGACAGCAGTTTCACAGAGCTGATGAAATGAGGAGCTCAGCTCCTCCTGGGGCAAATTCTACAAATCAAACATCCTTCAGGATGTATTATAAGCTGTTGAGGAACCCTAGATGACCTCACAGAGATGTACCAGCTTGATGTGGCTGTTCACTGCCCACTAGCATCTCACCTCATCACGTTGTATGGTCATGTTCCTTTTCTGCAGGTAGATGCTGTAAATATGCGTACAATCTGCTAGAAATACTTCTGTTACTTGCTATTACATGTTTGATGTTCCTCTTCCCCTCTTCAGATTTGGAGACAAATGACTAAATTGGGAATAAAGGCCAGTAGCCACAGTTACAATTTGATGCTGCGTGCTGCAAGAGACTGTGGAATAGGTGATCCAGCTGTGGCTTCTAAAGTATTGCTCAGACCTATTGATGAGAACTCATCTCAACTAAGGCTTGCACCTGGCAGGCAGAAGGTGAAGAATCAGAGGAAGAAGGGAGAGGAGTCTGTTCCAACTGTCCAGTTGGATGTCGAGGCCATGGAAAAGCAAATATTTCAGGAAAGTTCAGTACAGCCTGAAGAACTGATTATGCAACAAAACAAAGATGTGAATCAGGCTGAAATTAAACCAGTACCAACTGGTCTTGACAGCCCTAATGTACATCACAGCAGGACTGGAGCACTGATGAGGAGAGGCCAAGATGAGATGCAGCAGGAACAAGCATGCCTAAGCCAGAAGCTGCAGTTCTGCAACCTGCCCAACTTGCTGGATTCACAGATACCTGATGCAGCCGTGGTTTCCTTGGGGGTGGTATCCACACCATCTGACAGACTGTCTTTGATGGGAGATGTGGAGGGCTTCTTGAACAAAATGAAAAAGGACAATGCAGAACCTGACATTAAAACGTTTACTTTACTGGCGGAGCTGGTGGAACCCCAGAGCCCATCAGAATCCTCTTTGCTGGCACTCCTTGATGAGCATGAATTGCAAGTAGATGTGACATTCTTTAACACTTTAATAAGGAAGAAAAGTAAACGTGGAGATCTAGAGGGAGCAAAGGTGAGGAACTCAGAACCCTGCTGCTGCCTTCTTGCCCCAGGCCTCCAGTGATGCCTGTGTTTCACTGTGAGACCTGTTTCTCTGTGCACAAGAGGAGAAACTGGGAATCTTACACTGTTTTTTCACTAACTAGTGCTATGGTGGAACTTCTTGGAAATTGATGTCAACTCTTGTATCTTACAGAGCCTGCTGCCAGCTCTTGCAAAGAGGAGAATATCACCTAACCTCCAGACATTTTGCAGCTTGGCGATTGCTTGCCACCAACAGAAAGATGGACTGCAGTTACTCTCAGATTTGAAGGTAATAGAAAGAAATAAATAACAGTTCCCCTGCTTAGAGTTCAAACTGCGGGAAGGAAGAGGCAAGCCAATGAAAGCTTTAATTCTTCCAGAATGACCTGCTGAGGTTTCTGTGGTGAGGTCTCATTCCCTAAAAATGCAACTGTAGAGCAGCTGCTGGCACCTTTGATGCTCTGTCCTGTAGCTATGCTGGGACAGGAGTGAGCTCAGGGGAAGAGGTGGCTGGCACTGTAGGAAGCTGCTGTTGGGTCAGTCTGGAAGTCCTGTGCTAATTGGCAGCTCACCACCCTTGTTGTTTCCAGAGGTCCGGAGTAACTCCTAACAAGTTCATCTACAGTGCTCTTATTTCTGCTGCTGTGAAGCAGCTGGATTACAGCTACCTCACAGAGATCCTGCGAGACATGAGGAATAATGAAGTACCTCCCAACGAAGTTATCATACGCCAGCTGGAATTTGCAGCACAGTACCCTCCGAAGTTTGACCGGGTGAGTTAGCAGTGTCTGGTCACAGGGTGAAGAACACCAGCATGGGAGGGGAATGTAAGTGGCTGCTGCCCTAGGATTTTTCCTGTGGTAATGTCCTATGGTTTCTCAATAGCTATTTTTTAATAGCAGCTTGTAGCTATTGCACACTGGTATTACGTGAATTCTGTTCTCATAGAAGCTTGTTCTGTTGGATTTTTATTTGCAGTATAAGTCAAAGAACCCATACTTGGAGAAGATTGATGGTTTTCGTGGCTACTACTACCGGTGGTTAAAAGTAATGGCAGGAGAGGAGACCCCACACCCCTGGGAAAAATACAGAACAGCGAAGCGTCCCACAGATGAAACTAAGGAAGAGGCTGTGCAGGGGCAGGTAGGGCACAGTGCTCCAGCTGACCACTAAGTACAGCATGCTGCACATGCTGGAAGAACTTGGACTTTGTTCCCTTAAACTCCTTCCTTGCAGTAAAGCTGTGCTGTAGTTCCAGGCACTTGAGTTCTTGTTGTATGCACTAAATAAAATACTTGTCCTGTTCTAAGGAGAAGCAAATATTTTGTCAGTGGATTTCTGTAAACTGCAGAGAATTACATAGCGTACAGTTTGTTAAACTACAGCCTAACAACAAGTCAAGGGAGAAATGAATACAAATTTAACAGGGGTTTAGTTCAGTGCTACTTTTGTCTTTCCTCCATTCTTCTGTGTATTTGAACATTGCTGGCATTCCTGACTAGATCTATGCACTAATTTGAGGTTAAAAACCGTAGTAGAGAATTCCAGTGAAGTTTACTTTTACTACTCATCAAGAGATCTTGCTGGAGAATGCTACTATTTCCTTTCCCTGCAACCTTTTAAATTCTCTTACTTGAGGAGAAAATTGATAGGATTTTGTTGAACAACTCACATATAGAATGCTTCATGGGAGATAAAGTCACCTTAAAAACCAAACACCTTCACAACAAGGGCACAGTATTGCCAAAAGATTGGTCCACTCTCTCAGGAAGGCAGTCTTTATTTTAAAATAAGCAGATACACAAAAAGCTACTCCAAAACTACATCCTTTGTATGTATGATCCAGGTGAATTTGCCATTTTAACTGCAATACAGCTACCTTCTGTGTGATTGGATGTTTCTGTAATTGCACTCATAGTCCATTGTGTAGGATGATATCACTCAGAGTTCAAAGGTAATCTGATGTCTGTTTCACCCAGAGCAGCCTCTGCATCCACAGTGAGTGCATTCAATGATTCTCCCCTGGAAAAGAAATGTGACAGGGATATTTCAGGCAAGCTAGTGGGAGCAGGCAGGCCAGCAGGCATAAACCTCCACACGGAGGCTGCCTTTTGAAAGAAGCCCTTCCATGCAGGCTCTACAGTCTAATCTTTTTGTTGTTTCCAATATGTTAACTGTAAACAACTGCATGCCAAAGCTGACAGTTACTTGAAAAGCAATTAGATGTTAACTATTAGTAAAAGGCAGAGAGAGTCAGAGCTGAAGATGCTACCAGAAAGAAAAACACTGCTGTCCCTGACCTGTGTGAGGCTAGAGTGGTTACTGCAAGTGTCCAGACAGGAGGGCAGGAACGAGCTGAAAATTCTTACCACTTCCAGCTTGCTTTTGGGCACTCTACAGATGCAGTTGGTTCCAAAGTTGGTGTCCCGTGTCTGGATGCACCGCAGGCAGCAAAGGTTCTCGTAACCCTGTTTCTTCCACTTTGCAATCAGGTTTTTGTCAGCATACCCTTCCTTGATGCAGTATTCATAAAGCTCTGTAAAGAGCAGACACCACAGATAGCTCCCATTAGATGTTAAGATGACTCAGTAGGAGTTTCTAGCTGTACTGACCATCTATTAGAGATGTACAGATGCCAGCCTTCCCTCCACCCCTCTCTAACCAGAAACCTAAGCCTTCCTTCAGCACCCCAGTTCATGTGCATCTACAGGCAGACATCTCACTGTGTCCTGTTTTCCCTTATCCAATGCAAACCAAATTGTGTTTCTCACCTCTGCTGATAGCTTTTCTTTTATAGAAGAGATCAAAGATGTAACGTGTCTTCTGATGGTGAATTCTGAAGATAGGCCAAAGGGATTCCACTTTCCTCTTCCCTTCATGAGGCTCAGTCTCCGCTGGAAGGGAATACAAACATCACATTCCAGCTCATTCTCCTAGGCTGCCAATTTACTCCCTCAGTCACTTTAGAATAAACTGTTCTAAGAACATTCCTAACTTAGATGTCATCCCACTCTTAACTCTGTAAATGAGAAGAATGTGATGTGGTTCCTTTAGGGAGTGAAAACAGAAAGATGCTGAGGATGATGTGACCTGCCCTGGGATGGAAGGTGACTTTGTGTGTGTCCCAGCTTGTCAGACCAGCACAGACAGGATGTACCAGTCCCTCCACCCATGCCAATGAGCTTCAGTCAGCTTGGCTATGGAGTGCCCCAAAACATCTGTACCCAAAACTTAAAAGTTATCAGTACTGTCCCAGTCTGAACCTGCAGCATTGCTGCAGGCACAGATATAACAAATGCCACTTCATATTCATGGATGTCCCAAAGCTTGTTTGAGGTGCCCATCCCTGACAGCACCCAGCTCTGCTGTGTACCTTCTCTCATCTTCTGATCCAGCTCATCCAGCGTGGGCTCGATCAGCTCCCAGCCGTCTGGGGGCGGCTTCCTGCTTCGCTTCACTTTTGGCATCGCCTTGGAAACGAAAGAGCTTTACAGTGAGGTACGTGGATGCCTCTAAGTCCTGGAAAGCACCGTGGAAAAGGAAATGAAAACAGCTGATAGTGACATCTCCTAAGATTTCCGTGCTCCTTCACCCTTTTCTGCTTAGATGTAAAAATGAGAGTTACCGAGTTACCCAACCTCACCCAACGCAACCCTCAGGACAGCGGGAGCCCCTGAAGCGAGCGCTGAACCGCCCCTCTCCGCAATGCCCCGCCGCAGATCCCCCCCCAACTTCCGCCAGCCCCAAACACCGCTGGGACGCGGCCGCCAGCCTCCGCCGGGTCCTCCCGAAAGGCCCGGAGCGGCTCAGGCCGTGCTGCCAGCGGGGCGGGGGAGGGAGGAGAGAGGAGAGGAAGAGGAGAGGAAGAGAGGAAGGCGCAGACCCCACTCCCCGGCCGAGGGCCGCCGCTCCGCGTCGCGCCGCCTCTGACGTCACGCGGGGGCCTCTCGGCAGCGCGTCCTGCCCGCTCCGCTGAGGTGTCCACGGAAGTGCCTGAGAAAAGAAAAAAAAAAAGCCCTGCGGCCTTCGCCTCCTCCTCCTCCTCAGCGGAGACAGAGCGGAGAGCGCGGTAGCAGCGGGAGGAGTCCGTCCTCGCTTTCCGCTGNGCTTCCGCTTCCGGGTCGGGGCTGGGGCCGGGGGTGGCCTCGCTGCAGCTGCTGCGACCGCCATCGCCGCGATGCCGAAAGGAGGTGGGGGCCGGGGGGGAGCGGCGCGGCGCTCGGTACCTGGCGGGGGGTCAGCGCGTCCCTCCTGGCTTCAGGATGGGGACCCCGGCCCTCGTTGTCTCACGGGGGGAGAAGGCCGCCCCTCGTTAGCTCCGGGTGGGGGCAGGTCCCGTCCTTCGTTACCTTGTGGGGCGCGGAGCCGCTCCTCGGTACCGCTCGAGGGGCCTCGGCCCTCGGTACATCGGCTGCGGATGATCGGGGGGAATACAGGCGACGCCCCCCGCCCCAGCTCGGGACCTTGGGGGGCTGTCTTTCCTCGCCCATCCCCCGTCCCGGCCTTACTGGGGGTCCCGCTCGCCCGGCCGGTTTTCAAGTCTTTGTCGAGGAGGGATTGGTGCGGTGCCCCCCACCCCCAGATTGCGCTGTAGCCACGTGGAGGCAGCTCCTGCTGCCGCCTGGCCGAGCTGGGGGGGGCTCTGTCCGAAGCCCCGGGGGTGTGCAGCCCGCCCGTCTCGGTGCTCTCACGGCGGAGGGGGGCACGGGGTGGGCTCGGGATCAAAGGCTCCGCGGAGCGGGTACCGACATGCTCTTGTGATTAAGGAGATGTAATGAGGGAATGACACCGTCAGGTCTGAGCCAGATCCACCCAGAACCTTCTCCAGATGTACCATCTGCATAATTGGCTCCTGTGTGAGCGTTTATGAAATCCTGGGCACATACATGAATGTAAACCAAGCCTCATCATCTTCTCTGTAGTTTTCGCCAATTTACTTCATTAGCATTTCCCAAGCTTTAGTTTCATGAAAGCTGCTTTTCTATGTATATTTTCATCAAGGTCTTCATTTTGTATTCATTTGCACAATCTTAGGAGATAGATCTGAAGCTTTCCTGTGTGTTTTTTTTTTTTTCAAGGTGAATAGCTGTGGTGGGTTTTAACCCTGGTTTCTGTATGTGAATGCCATGTAACTGAGTTCCTTCTGCAACCTTACCCTTCTTGGGTAAAGAGGGATCTTTGCTTCTTCCCACCCAAGAAAGTTAGGAGGAGTTATTGAGATTTTATTATTGTTGGCAGAGATGTGGATTTCTGCAGTCATTTTAATATAAAAAAGGGATTTTAGGTGGCTAATATTACATTTTTTACAGGATTACTTCTGATTGTTCATTTTTGGAACACTGTGCTTCAGTAAGAATCCAATTCCTTCGCTATTTTTCCATTATCTTCCATTAAAATTCTTTCGCTATGCTGTTTGAAACTGAAGTCATTTATTAGAAAGCACGTGCTTGAGACATCAGGCATTCTTACTGCAGTTGAAATCTACAGATTATTGCATTCAAATAATGCTTTGCAAGAGAGAATGAGAACCATCAGCCCTGATTTACAGATGGGATACACTGGCAGACACAGGGCCCGTGCTCAGCTTGCCTGGAGTGGGGTCTGGTTCTTCAGCTTATTTCATTTTAATTGTTTGTTTTTAAGATAACTTCTCTGGAGCTGCATAGGTATTTGCTGCATTCCTCAATTCTGAGCCCGGCGTAAAATCTGTCTCCTAAGCAGGAAGTGTGCCTGGCATGTGTTAACCCTGTAGCACAGCACTGCTAAGGCTTATTTAGATTTTAGTGGCGCTACGTTGTGTGCCAAGTACCTTAGTGTTGTTCCTTTTAGAGTGATGTCACTTGCCAGGCAGTGATGTAATGTCTCCTGGCCTGCAGCCCCCCTGGCAGCTCTCGTTCCCAGCGTGTCAGTATTCCCCCAGGGGTGATTGGAAGCAGGCAAGCTGAAAGCACAAGTGTTGGGCTGCAACAGAGTTTCAGTTACACTTAGGGTTTGAGCTTCCAAAACTGAATATAAAGAATTCTGTTTTCTACTTTTTCTCATTCAGTGCAAGAAAAACCTCTCGGGCTTTGGAGAGAGCTTAATCCACAGCTCAGCTTTTGCCAAGCTCAATGTATGAGACTTTGCTGAGCTGGGAGAGCTGGTCAGAAAATGCTGAATTTCTAAAGTCTGCCAGGGCAGCCTTCCCTGATGTGCCCTGTCCTTCCAGGTCCACACAGCCAGGTGCGGCCACGATGGATCCCTCCAATGTGTCCTGTTCCCCTCTCTGCACTTCTGTGAGGTTTCCTTGTCCCTTGCAGGTGACGTGGGCAGGGAGAAGGAGCACGTGGCTTTCCTGCTGTTAGGCAGATGAAGGCACCTGCAGTCACACAGGCTGTTTGTGCTCTGCCAGTCCTGTGCACCAGTTGTGCTTTGAGCTCTCCAGCTGGCTTTTGCCAGCAGGTATTTGAGCTGTAACACACATGGAGCAGCCACTTGCAGGAAGCAGTAATGGGTTTGAGAGCAGAGCTTAGCTGGGCAGTCTGACCAGCTAAGCTGGCTCTCCCCTCTTCCTGATTTCTAGAGCTTGTTTTCGTTTTTCCTTATAAAGCAGTAGAACATGGAGGATGCTTTTAGTAGTTCCTCAGTTCTCATTATCATTCCCAAAGCTTTTGTCCAATTGGTTTCCTATTTTCTCTTGGCATAGAGTGCAGGGGAGGGGCTGAGGAGGCGAGCTTGTCATCGGGGTAGCTGGCTGTAACAGCTGCTGCCACAGGAGCACACCGTGATTCCTGCTGTGTAGGAAATGCAGAGAGCAGTGCTGGGGATGAGAACTGCTTGCCAGCAGTCTCTCTGAGCAGCCCTTCCGGGCTTGCTTTCTGCAAGGCAAACCTGCTCGTAGTTTAGATGGTGTATAGATGTAGGTGTAGGTAACCTCAGTTCCTGCGCCTCCAAATCCAACCCAAGTAGAAAGAAGGAATCTCCAAAATCTAGAGTGTGTGTGCTGAAGGAGGAGTCAAGCTGCCTGAAGGCTGATCACTAAACTGTTCATTTTTTCTTATTATTTCTGTTTGTACAGGTAGAAAAGGAGGCCACAAGGGCCGAGCGAGGCAGTACACAAGTCCTGAAGAGATTGATGCACAGCTCCAAGCAGAGAAACAAAAGGCAAGGGTATGTATTTGCTTTGATTATGTACTTACTGTTGCAAGTCCTGCCTTGTACAGCATGCTTCATCTGCAGTTCATAAGAAGTGTCAGCTTAATCATTCTGTCAGTGATCACAGCTTGGATTCTGAATGCTTGGGGCTGGGGAGGCTGCAAAGAGTGGTCCAGCCCAGTGAGGCCAGGTTGATCATCCAGTCAGTGCTATGAAGGATGCAGGATAAGGAAGACTATTACACAGCAGCTCTAGGCATCTTTTCCCTCAGTAATTCATCATTCTGGTCTCCAGTGTAAACTTACTTTTTTTATTCCTGTTCTGAAGTTTGGCTATGGAGAAGAGAGGCTTGCATCTTGACATTTCATATGCTGAAATTACTGTATTTGCTCTCTTTCTCTTCTGATCCTACCTAAGTTCCTCTGATTTCTTTCTGTATACGTGGTTTTCTCCCATGGCTGTGACTTGTAGGAAGATGTAATAACACTTTCTGGCTCGAGTTCTTTTTTGTGCACGTCTGTGCCCCAGCACAGGATCATAGTCCTCCCTCCCCTGCAGCTACTGGACTGGTGTTAGAAAAGGTATGACTACTGCTTGCAGAACTTGCTCTCTTGTGCTGCCAAATTATTTCAGCTGCAATGACACTCTCACTGCTGTTTTCCTGTGACTTTCTGAACGTGCTGCCTAAGCCCAAATACACTATTCCAGCTGAAACCTCGGAGCATTGACAACAGCAGGATAGTTATACCCTGTGTAGGAAATACTGATGAGTAAATCCCAGAAAAAAATTACTCTTTCAATCAGTTTTGGACCATCCTTGGCTCCTTTTGGATGTTTTGACCAGCTGTAACTCAAGATGATTGTGTGGTTTGCTGCCAACCAAAGTATAGCTCCTCTTGGTTTGTTTTCTGACTGCACCTTGGTGGCATGCCATCTCTCCAGTTACAGAAGTCACTTATCATTCTGATCCTGTTTTCCAGAGTGATTCCAGCTCCTGCTTATACAGTGTCATTCACAGCTGTAAGTTCACAAACTTCTCTGTTTCCAAGTTATTAATAAAAATACCAACTGGAAGCAGAACAGAATGAGCTCTCTGCAGATCCCCCATGAGGTGTTTGTCTTATTGCAAATAAAACAACCTCAGAGTAGTGCTTATGAGAAGGATCTCTTGCTTGTTTTCTTTCTGATCATCCATACCACGTAGTGGTGGTTACATCTAGCCCAGTTTCAGTAGGGGAAGCTTATAAAAACTTTACAGAATTACTCCTCTTTCTGCCTGTAGTTCCTCTGCTTTGACGACTGCTCTGTTGAGGGATATTTGGTAATGGTAAATTAACCACCACCCATGTTGGTTCTTCTAATCTGAACTTCTAATGATTTACAAATTAATTCCTGGACTCTGCTTAGTGAAAGCTGTGCTGAAGAGGCTGCCTTCTTTGGATAATACTCTCTTGGTTGGCGGCTGTCAATTTGCTTTTTGGATTTTTTTATCTAGAGCATCTGTAAGCTACATCCCTGCAGATCCTGGTCCCTGAGATGCCCAGGCCAAAATTATCCTGCAGATTCTTCATCTGGGGAAAGCAAATTGCCTCTTCTGTCTTTTACGATAACTTCCCCAGCCTGTTGTGTAGGAAGGGCAGCAGAGTTGTTCAGAGGTCTGCTGGGGCAGGTGATACTGTGCTGAGACAGTTCTTGTTCTGCAAGAGCAAGGCACCCTGTTTGTCATAAGGGCTGTGCCTGGAGCACCAGTGCTCTCAAAGCTGTGTGCCACCCCTCCAAAATTAAGGTTTGTTTAACAGTCACAGTAGGATTTGGGTTTTTATTGATGTTTGATCTCATTTCTTGTGGTTTTGTAGGAAGAAGAGGAGCAAGAAGACGGAGGCGAAGGAGCAACAGGGGACCCAAAAAAGGACAAGAAGTCTTTAGATTCAGATGAGAGTGATGAAGATGATGAAGATTATCAGGTATTACAATTCTCAGGACAATTAATGCATATATACTACATGGGTTCTTGGGGTGGGAGATGGATGCATGATCTTGAATTGGAGTTCTGTTTGAGAACTATCTATAGTAAATCTTTTATGGAAGAACCACTTTTAGAAGCCAAAAAACCCTCACGTGACTGCATTTTGTTCTCAAAGTGATAATTTGTGTGTTTTGTAAGTAAAATGCAAATGCAAGAAGAGTTCAAAAGAGACCAAAGAGATCTGATAGTATAAATCTTGACTGTTGTTTGGTACTGAAAACACTCTGCTCCTTCTGGGCCGTGTTGCAGTGTACCTGATGAGTTCCAACACAAGATAATTTGGGGTATTACAGACCTGGTTAACCTTCCTCTGTTTCTTGAATCTTAGCAAAAGCGCAAAGGAGTGGAAGGGTTGATAGACATAGAGAATCCCAATCGTGTAATTCAGACAACCAAAAAAGTAACTCAGCTGGACCTGGATGGACCCAAGGAACTCTCGCGACGAGAGCGGTGAGTTTGTCCTCCTGCCTTGGGAAGAGCTGCTGTGTTCCTGAGCTTTCATCATTGCTGCTGGCAGGAGCTTAATGCAGGGGAGTGTGTCTCTGCTGTGTGTGCACTGGTGCTGCTGTGCAGCCCTCTCTGAAGCTGACACTGAGCAGCAGCAGCCAGGCAGGATTCACTGTGATACAAACTGCCTTTCCTTACAAACTGCAGTGTGTTTCCTCTGCCTGTCACTGTGTCCATCCTGAAGATAGGCAGCTCAGCCAGTTGTGCTGAGTGAGGTTTGCTGCTGTGAAGCACATGAAGTTTTGTGCCGAAGGTCTGATGTAACTAAATCCATTAACCTGAGGTCACACTTGGGTCTGCTCTCATCTTGCTGCAGAAGGTGCTCCAGTGACAGGCACCAGTTTCCCAGGTTCCTGAGGCCACAGGGCAATTTTTGTCTGAGCTGATAAATAAGATGAGAAGACAAAGTGTAGTCTTCTAGCTTAATTTAGCAATGGAAGGTTTCAGAGTGGAAGACTTAAGGTTGCTTGCTTGAAATAGGTTGATTATTTGGGATAGTTTGCCCCAGCAATCTTGAGGTTCACTTTTGGGGGAAAAAACCATTACAGTGCTGTGCAGTCTGGGGGTAATTCCTTTGACCTCATTGTGTATGAGTGCTCTTATTTAGCTGAAGGTATGAATTCTTCTTTCCATCTCTCATCAAACCCCACAAAAGATATACCTTGTGCTTGAAAAGTGGTGACGGGGTCCCACGGCCTTGGTAGGCAGTGCCATCTCTGCACTCACCTTCCCTCCCAGTCAGAAAGCCTCCCATAGAGTACATCTGTGCCTGCATGTTCTGACAGCTGGTGTGTTTCACTCAAACAGGGAGGAAATAGAGAAACAAAAGGCGAAAGAAAGATACATGAAAATGCACCTAGCTGGTAAAACAGAGCAGGCAAAGGCAGATCTCGCCCGACTAGCCATCATTCGGAAGCAAAGGGAAGAAGCTGCCAGGAAGAAAGAAGAAGAAAGAAAAGGTTAGAGAGTAATTAATCGTGTCCTCTTCTCTTTTGCAATGGTTGTACTGCCTTGAGGTGTGATTTCTGGTATTGCATGCTGTAATCCCTCACCTCCTGCATGGTGATGCTGAGTGTCATTGCAACTCCGTTCAGCAGAGCTGGGCTCAGCTGTCTCATTCCTATAAAGCTGTAGGATCTCTGAACTGGGAGAAGGCAGGGAGAGAAGGGAACTGCTCTGCATCTATGAGCTCAGCCTCCCAGGCAATGAATGCTTGCTCACATTTGGAGATTTGTTGAGTTCCTTGTGCTGGGTGTGATTTATCTGCACCGCATGCTGGGGATACCAACAGCACAGGGAGTTTGCAGCAGTCTTCCCCTGCCTGGATTTCCTCTTTGGCTCTGATAGATGAGACAGAACTCAAATGAATGTGTTCTCAGTGGCTTCCACAGGGAGATTCGTGCATCGGGATGGGGGTAATTTGCAGAAGCCTGAAGAGAGGCACAGAAGGAGGGTGTGGGGAGGGCNGGGAGATGCTTCAAATATTAGATTGCAAGAAAATAGATTGTGGGATCATTGTGGGGGGGGACATGCGGGGTGGGGAACTTGGACTTGATCATGAAAACCCAAAGGATAATGTCTCTGTGGGATCCTTCTGGGCAGAGGCCCCTGTGCTTTTACTGCGGGGTGTTGCAGTGTAATTGGGAGCCCGACTCCGTGGACATCAGGAGTGTGCTGTTCCTTCCTGCTTTCATCCCTCCCATCTCACAGCCATTCTCCCCTTTTTCCCTCCTCTTCATCAATGTTTTTTTTCTTCATCTGATTAGGGATAGTGCCAGTTTTTATCCACGTTATCCTTTGTTTAAAGGAAAAGTTATCATTAATCGTATCGGACCCAGATGNCTGAGGTCACACTTGGGTCTGCTCTCATCTTGCTGCAGAAGGTGCTCCAGTGACAGGCACCAGTTTCCCAGGTTCCTGAGGCCACAGGGCAATTTTTGTCTGAGCTGATAAATAAGATGAGAAGACAAAGTGTAGTCTTCTAGCTTAATTTAGCAATGGAAGGTTTCAGAGTGGAAGACTTAAGGTTGCTTGCTTGAAATAGGTTGATTATTTGGGATAGTTTGCCCCAGCAATCTTGAGGTTCACTTTTGGGGGAAAAAACCATTACAGTGCTGTGCAGTCTGGGGGTAATTCCTTTGACCTCATTGTGTATGAGTGCTCTTATTTAGCTGAAGGTATGAATTCTTCTTTCCATCTCTCATCAAACCCCACAAAAGATATACCTTGTGCTTGAAAAGTGGTGACGGGGTCCCACGGCCTTGGTAGGCAGTGCCATCTCTGCACTCACCTTCCCTCCCAGTCAGAAAGCCTCCCATAGAGTACATCTGTGCCTGCATGTTCTGACAGCTGGTGTGTTTCACTCAAACAGGGAGGAAATAGAGAAACAAAAGGCGAAAGAAAGATACATGAAAATGCACCTAGCTGGTAAAACAGAGCAGGCAAAGGCAGATCTCGCCCGACTAGCCATCATTCGGAAGCAAAGGGAAGAAGCTGCCAGGAAGAAAGAAGAAGAAAGAAAAGGTTAGAGAGTAATTAATCGTGTCCTCTTCTCTTTTGCAATGGTTGTACTGCCTTGAGGTGTGATTTCTGGTATTGCATGCTGTAATCCCTCACCTCCTGCATGGTGATGCTGAGTGTCATTGCAACTCCGTTCAGCAGAGCTGGGCTCAGCTGTCTCATTCCTATAAAGCTGTAGGATCTCTGAACTGGGAGAAGGCAGGGAGAGAAGGGAACTGCTCTGCATCTATGAGCTCAGCCTCCCAGGCAATGAATGCTTGCTCACATTTGGAGATTTGTTGAGTTCCTTGTGCTGGGTGTGATTTATCTGCACCGCATGCTGGGGATACCAACAGCACAGGGAGTTTGCAGCAGTCTTCCCCTGCCTGGATTTCCTCTTTGGCTCTGATAGATGAGACAGAACTCAAATGAATGTGTTCTCAGTGGCTTCCACAGGGAGATTCGTGCATCGGGATGGGGGTAATTTGCAGAAGCCTGAAGAGAGGCACAGAAGGAGGGTGTGGGGAGGGCTGCTCCTGTGAAGCCTGGAGAGACTGCAGCAGAGGTTAGTGGGAGGGTGTGAACTGGCCCTCAGTTACCTCAGTGCAGGTAGCTAGCACGATTTCAGTGTGCGGGGCTGAAACGATGACACCTCTGTTCTTTTCCTCCTCCAGCAAAAGATGAAGCAGCTATGGCAGGTAAAAGACTGCAGTCACTATCCCTTAACAAGTAAGCACAGGACATGCAAGAGGAGGAACCGCCAGGGAGCCGTGCCTGGTGCCTGCCAGGAACTCTGTCGTGTTGCATACCACAGATGCCACGTAGGGTGTACTGCGGCATCGAAGTCACCTTCACCTCCAGGAGACACTGACAATGTGTTTTGTCTTCATCCTGGTACAATTTCCATTTGGGGTTAGGGGCAGCTGCTATCCTCGGTGCAAAACTGTGCTGAACAGCAATTCTCTGTAACAGTTTGAAAACCTGAATGTTTTTGCTGTTTTTAGGTTTAAGAACTCATAGATG
>VXAB01004705.1:54047-96093 GCA_013399175.1 Odontophorus gujanensis | reverse complement strand
CCCCAAAAGGAGCATCCCCTCCCTCCGTCTGTCCCCACAAACCCCGCGGGGCCGCAGGCGCTCAGGGCTCTCTCTTTCCAGGCTCTCATTCACGAAGAGCCAAAGCCCCACNGCCCCCCCAACACACACACACCCCGACCCCGTGCAGAGAGTCGCGATGGACGGCGAGGGGCGTTTGGGAGAAGCCGTTGGGAGTGGGCCCTGAGCTCAGAGCCGCGGGGAAACGTCCTCGGAGGAGATAACCCAACCCGGGACATCCCCGTCGCCCCAAAGCCCCGTCCGCCGCTGAGCCCCGAGGTCGAAGCACGGAGCCCGGCGTGCCCTCCTCCTCCAGCCCGGTGCCGCGGGCTGTCACCGGCCTGCTGCAGGGGACACGCATCCCCGCTGCGTGCCCTTAGGAAGGCACCGTCACCCCTAAGGGCTTGGGGCGGCTCTGACCTCTTCCCCGCACGGGGCAGCGCCCAGAGGGCAGAGCCCGCAGCCCCGGGACCGTGACAGTCTCACCCGGCTACGGAATAAGCGCGAGCGGTGAGCCCACCTCCATCCCAAACCCCAACCCGACGGGGTTTCGCCCCTTCCCTGGTTTTGGCAGCGGGGAGGAGGGTGCCACGGAGCCCACCGCCCCACTCCTTACCTGGCAGGGCAGGGCAGCGCAGTTCGTGGACTCTGGGCAGTCGACACGAACAGCCACAGCCGGGCAGAGCGCGGTGCGAGCTGCTGGCCGCCCCGCCGAGGCAGCTCCACTTCCCTTTTCCTCTCCGAGAAATGCAACCACTTCCTTACGTGGGCGTTGGGGGAGCGCACAGCAGCTCGGCGCTGCCCCTGCGTGCTGCCGGCAGCGGACCCCCCCGGCACCGGGACGAAGGCGAACCGGGCCCACCCGTGGGCTAACACCGCCTCCGTGGCCGTGGGACCCCGCTGTGCCCGGAGCCGAGCGGGGATGCTGCCGGTTCTGCAAGCCCACGCTCACCCCGTGCGTCCCTCTTTCTTCCTCGTGCTTCACGGCCATCTGGTGTGGATCCCTTCCCTTGCAGCTGATGTGAGCGCCACCTTTCCTGCGTTTCCTCGCAGGGAAAGTTGGTCCCCCACCCACTGCTGCCCTCGTTGAGCTTGGGGGCCTGTGGGTCCAGGACACTGCGCTCCATTGCGGCTGATAAAGCCAGCAGGCTGCAGGCTGAGCGAGCACTCGTTGTTCTGCACTTATTAGGGAGAGGAAATTGCACAGCCACGCTTGACTGCCAGGGGAAAAGGTGGGAAGGCGAAAGAAAACCAGAAGGAAGTGACCAACGGTGCTCTGCGTGCAACAAACATGGCAGCTGGGCACGAGGCAGCTCTGTAAGGAGCAGGTCTGCCCTTGCTCTCAGTCCCTCAGAGCTGAGCAATGAGCCCGGCACGATGAGGAGCTCCTGCTCCAGAGGAAGTGGTAACGTTTGCTCACTGGGTTGCTGTGTGGGGTTTTGTTTTTTTTTAAACGCACTTCTGCATTTTCGACAGAAATGACAAGGTCTTAGACCTTATAAAGCAATGCCCTGAGCCAGAAAATCCACCTCCTGAGCACAGCCTGAGCTGAGCCCAGTGGCAGCGATCCGACAGCACAGCAATGAATGAAGCACGTCACGTGTGAAGGCTCAGCACGCTGCCCAGGCTCAGATCTGCACTTCAAATGACTGCCACCTGGAGACCAAGGGTCAGAGCAGGAACGGCAGGCAGCCCTGTGCAGTGCCACGGCCCTACAAAGTGATGTGCTTTCTGTTTGTTGGCCCCACACGTGGCCTTCCACCCCACGCCCTGTGCCAGGAGAAGTCTTTGCACAGAAGGCAACCACAGATCACTGTGCTCCCCCCTCACTGCGACCTGCTAAACCGACCACAGACACACGGGGGGAGGGGGTTCATCTGCTGCCCTACATGCCAGGCACACAGAAACGTTCCTCCTCCGAAATCAGCACCTCAAAGGAACGGTGCCCCGAGCAAAGCCCAGCTCAGCCTTCACACCCAGGCCTGCCACCTCACAGAAGCACAGCTAAGAGGAACTCTTCCTGTTCTAAGGCCACAGAACACAGCTCAGGATTTCTCTGCCCTGAGCTCGTTCCTACAACAGCACCTCTTAATTGCTGCTAATGAGCATCCAAACACAAAGGGTCTGTTTTTCTTTTTTTATTATTATTATTATTATTATTTCTAGCAGACAATTTACATAAAATTCCCCTTTTAAGTTAGTGATTCATAACTTCCTGCAATAAACTACTTAAGGAGCAGCTTTGGTAAAGAATGGAATGAAACAACCAACCAAAAAAATAAAAATTAAAAAAAAAAAAAAAAAAGAACAATCACAGCTGATTTTGAAACCAACACAATTCACCAAATTTAATTCAAAAGAAAATCTGCCAAGCCGTTCTTTCTCAGTGTTTCCAAATTTTCCACCTCTCTCCTCCCTCCTCAGGTTTGTGCAGATGTGGGAGCTGCGTTCTGTCAAGCAGTTTGTCCTGCTAGATGCTGGAAATCCATCTTTACATGATTCGTAGACCTTGAATAGAGGACTCTAAGGTCTTGAAAGAGAGAAAATCTTAATCACAATGTGCTGAGTATCCGGAGTTAAAGAACTCCTTGTAAAGGCTGATGTTAAGAAAAGAGCAGTACACAATACTTGAAATGATTCTTATTCAAGAGCCAGAGAGCATTCACTTCAAACTCACAGGCATACACAGACCAGCAGTTCACCTCCTCCCTGCTGCACCAGCATTAAAACAGTTCATACATTACCTCAGTTTCTTCTTTGGCCCCTGTCCCCACCAAAGTATTCAGGCATGATATAATGTAAATGATTATTGTCCTAAAAGCTGGTGTAAAGCTTGGGGAGGTCAGCAGAGACCTCTGTTGGCCACTCCTCAGCAAAGCAAGTACCTGAATTAAATCTTTTGGGGGTTTTCAAGACAGTGCTTCCTGTGTTTTTTAATGGTCTGAGGTAACCATGTTACCCTGATAAGTTAATTAAGAGATGGCAGGAGCACGTTCTGCAGAAAGACAGTGAACAGAGTCCAAAGGGATGGGAGCAAGGAGAGACACTGTGCCTCATCATGTCAGTGACTTTCCATAGCATGACTGGCAAAGTGCAGGTTGGAGACACGAAGAACTAGTGGGATTACTGCAGGTACAGTAAGCAATCCCATTAAAAAATTATGTCTGGATCAGTACCATCTGCTAGGCAAAGAATATTTGCATTTAAGCTGAATCCTGGCTCTGTCTTGCTCATGGAGTCCACTAATGGCCCCAGTGTTGCAGACTGGATTTCCTACTTCCTGCCAGCAAATCTCAAATAAGGGCTGTGCCCCAAAACCTGGAAGAGCAAGCAGTGCAACCAGCTGACATGAGCACAGCAGTAAAAGCATACCTTGAAGTCCCAGATGGTCATCGCTCCGTCAATGCCAGTGGTGCAGAACTTCCGACAGTCCCGTTTGTCTATCTCATAAATAGACACCTGGCTGCAAGCAGAGAGCGAGAGCTGTAAGGCAGACACCCGTTCCAGAGAGCCAAAGAGCTGGGAAGTTTGGGCTGAATTCAACTTCTACTCTTCCATAAGCATAGCAGAGCTTATGTTAGATTTTTGGCACGGTGCTTCAGGAAAATTAGCCAAGAAACGGGATGCTGAAAGCTCTTATCACTCAGTGGCTGAAGACTAAACATTTTTCTCAGATAAAGACTATCTGCTTCAGAAATGTTAGCATCTTCAAGGCTCACACATTTTTTCACATATAAAAATATGTTACTCAATTAGCTTGGATCAATCCTTTTTGATGAATAAATGAATACAGAAATAACATCTGAAATAAGAAGCTGATACAGGAATTCCTGTTCCAGGTGAATTCTCTTAACTGTATTTTGCAGTGCTACCAACCCCTTGCGAATTCTTTACATATTTGATAAGATAAAGTGTGTTCAAGTTACAGAACACACTAAACATGAACTAACTGCAATAGCACGCAGTGTTAATTTTTGTTAATTATTAACTTCAGCAGCTTCCACAACTCCCAGAAATACACAGCTGTCAGTGGAAGGCTGCAGTGGGTATGGGATTCCAGCTACGCCCGTCTGGCGTGGCAAATCTGAGTTCTCACAGGTGTGTGGTACATCCTGTGAAAGCAGAGGGGTGGGGAGCATTGCTCAGCCTCCCTCTGACAGCCAAGACACTCACGTTATACTGTTTTGGTGCAGAGTCTCCAGGGTAGTGTTACGATCTTCTGTGGTGGCTCTTTTATCCATATTTCGGAAGCGTTCCATGGCAGAAATGTTGCGCTGAATGCTCTGTTTTGGAATGTCTAGTTTTGAAACGAAGCTCAGCAAGCCACGGTCATCACAGTTAAAAAGCATGGGGCAGCAGTCGTGGCCCTGCAACCACACACCGTGAGAGCATGTGAAGAACCAGAGTTTCTCTTGTTCTGCTGCTAACTGCAGAAGCGTAAAGCCTGACACCATGGAGGACCTTGCTTGTCACTAAGTGCACAACAAAGTCCTCCTCACTGTCCAAACCAGTGCAACACTCTACAAGGAGGAAAAAACAGACACTTACAGCTGCCACCACGCTGTTCTCAGAGACAAATGACACGCTCAGGAGTGGAAGGAATTCTGTTTTCAGCTGCGAAACCCTGAACAGAAGAGTATTTGTTAGAGGACTTCAGTGAAACCTCTCATCTTTGGTTCCAACAAAAAATAAGAGGCAATTTCCAGACGAGGATTACTGGAACAGAATTCAGTGGAGCTCGGCTGTCCCAAAGTGACACCAGAAGGCTGAAATCCATCATAAAGAGTTCTAACCTAACAAAAGTGTTCTGGAAGGCCTATAAAAAAGGGCAAAATGCTGAAATTGTCTACTATTGTGTGCACACAGTTTAAAAAAATAACTTCTCCTCCCCCCCCAGAAAAGGTAAAAACTCAAGAAGCTACTGTTTTGATCTACAGTATAAAAGCACTTTGTGGTTTAGTCCTTGACATCATCTCCTTGGGAGGAAAAAGTCTGTGTGTTACATTAGGATCATTTTTGTGATTTTTGTCATAAATGAGAAAGGAATTCTAGAACAGCTTATACTTGGTGATGTCCTTAGCCAGGTACTCACACAGCCAAGGCCATCGGAGTGACAGCTCACAGCTAAGCACAGCAATACCTGGATGACCCACCAGACACCTGTGCTATCAGAATGCACACAGGGCCTCTTCCCTCTTAGTTAGAAAACCACGGAGACTGAGAAGTTATTATCATCAAGGAGGAATTATTAATTAAATACTTTGATGGATTGGAAGCAAGTGATTGTATCCTCACTGAAGATGTCTTAAAAGAAACCTGAATTATACATAACATAGAATTTTAAGAATCTACCTTGTTTCTGCAGGTCTCAAAGAGACTCCTATAACATACAGTGAACTGGAAACAGCAGTCCCAGCTTTCCTCTTGTTGCTTCAAGCACAACATGCCGCACACTGCTTCCTTCTAATGCCAAACATGGAACAGTTAACAGAAGGAGCATACTTACATCATGTTTTTTGAAGCATCAGCAACGGACACAGTACTGTCGTGACTGACCCAGGCCAGGCGGTTACCACTGGCAGAAAAGCTGACACTGTGCACCCATCCACCACTGCCAGCACCCCCAAATTCTGACATCAGCTGCCCAAAAGGCATTTTGGAGCCCCATGGTGTACTGGCAGGCTTTTCATCCACTTCCTTGATGTAAGCAGAAAACACCCTGCACATAAAAGATTTCTGCATGAACAAAGACGTAAAAAAACCTTCTGGAAGCTGCACAAACATCTCATGTTGGAAACTAGAGGCTTTCTAATTCCACCAAAATAAAATACTACAGTATCTTTCAACAGTAATGCACACAGGCTGGGAAGTTTCAGAGAGACAACAATAGTACCAAGGGTGTAATGCAGGTTGCTTTCTCACAAATGCTGACTTCTTTTTTAATCTCTCTACCTGCCTCCAGAAGATGGCACAAAAACACACAGCATCCTTACATTTTTCACTGTGCTGATTTCCCTTTCATCCTTCTGCAGTGCTATTAACTCTCAGAGCTGGTTCTCCAGTTAGAGAAAAACCAGGAGCTATCACATATAATTAGCTTCTTAGACAGACTGCTAGCAAATCACCTGCTTTTTAAGAATGTTCACTTTATAGCACGATTTCAAAGAAAGAAAATGGATGTTCAACTGCCAGCACAGGGACTCTGAACCACCTCAATCTGGCTCCTTATGGAAGGAATGCCTTTAAAGCACAAAATACCACAGTGTTTTTATAGTTTTTCTCCCAGCACTACTGATTTTCAAGATACGTTTAAATAGAAAGCCCTCCCCCTTTCATCAGATTCCTTCTGCATGATTCAGATGTGCCACAGTATGGTGTTCCCGACTGTTACCATGGAAGTTACGAGGACATCACAAACATAGGATTAGAGTCCATTGAACAGGAGAAGCAAGTGAGCGATGCCATGCTACAGCCAGAGAGATATTTCAGTGGAAAGGAAAAGCAGCCATCAAACACTCAGGGCTGCAGTCAAACTAAATGAAATTCTTTTACAGTGAATTGAAGGAAAAGTTGTTTCCCCTACTACCACCACCCTATTTTTTACTTCTAATCATATAAGTGTGTGAAAAATGGACTTCAAAAGGTGTCTATGTTCAGTTTATTCGAATAAAGCTGTTCATTTGGAATGAGAAGGGTTTAACTGTAGCTATATTAGGTACAGATTTTCAGAGAATTAAGTAAGAATTTATGCTCAGCTCTATCAGTTTAAATATAATTTAACAATAATCCTTCAAGAAACTTATTACAGAGCCACCAGAAAGGATGGTCCTCTTAATGTATGGAAATAGGACAAGATGTTTAAAGCAGCAGCCTTTGACACAAGGCAGAAAAATCATTCCTAAGTAGTAAGAGACCTTGAATGTAACTGTTGGCAAAAAAACCCAACAACTCTTTTCACTTATTGAAGTCTGCCTCTCAGAACCACCTCAGCTTGAAGGTAGCCTTCAAAGAACGTTGGGAAAAGACTTTCATTCCATAGCAACATTGTTCTAGCAAGAATATACAATTATCACTCACACTGTGCTGTTCGCTCTATATATAATACACAAGTACGTATTTCTAAAGACAAACGTAAGAGGAGTTCATCTAGGGCCAGCCTCTAAAAAGCTGCTGAATACCCATCAACTTGGACTCTTCTCTGCCCTGCATTCTTTTTCCAAACTGCCCGTCACTTTGCTGCTTGCTAGCTGGCAGTGGCTCCAGCAGATCCATCTCCCAACCTCCAGAACCACCTACCAGAACAGACGCATGCTTCAGCCCAGATAGTTTCTTATCTTTAACATGTAACTGCATGTTCCCTAGGAGTGGAATTCTGGAGATCTTTAGTCATCACAGAGCAAAGACCATACTCTTCCTGAGCAAAGTTTGGAGACAAAAGAGCTAAAGTTCCAACTAAAAGATGTATACAGATCAGCTGATGTAACATCAGGGTTCCGAGATGCTTTATGGACACATATGAAAAACCTTCCACATGTGCACAGCAGCTGCTTCTAGAAGATGAATGAGTACTTTACACCATGCTACGTTGGGAAAGGAAGTCAACACTTACAGTTTATCTAATTAAAACTGGAGATGAGGCAGGAAAGGGAGACAACTCTCCCCCTCTTGCCCAGCTGCCATTTAACATCTCTGCTTACATAAAAAGTAACAAAGGATTGACTTCAGATGCATGTATTTCATTCTGAAGCAAGGAATGCAGCAGTGAGCCTCACCTTCCTCTCCCACTCCTTCTTAGTTATTTTTAGAATACATTTTGAAGCTTTAAAACTGCCCTATTACAGAAAGAAATTAAGAAAATAAGCTCTCATTATTATCCAAGGAACGAGTGATTAAGTAGAATATGAACTGAAGTCAATCACTCTGTGTACAGCTCCCCATGCAAGCATCAGTGCAGCGACTCCAATGAGTCAGCACAAAGCAACTTGCAGAATCTATCCCTCATGGTGTAGCTTCACAACCCCATCCCATCTGAAATGTCAGTCTGCTCATACCCTCTTCCTACTGCTTTGCGAAAATGGTGCTCTGTTGCACTGAGTTTCAGGTGCATCAGTTCCCTGACTTAGCTTCCCACACTCCAGAATGTTAAGGCTAGCACACGCAAAGTGAACAAGCAACTCAGACAAGAGAAAGGTGAGACACGTACTCTGCAAGGCACAGCACTAGGATATTGCTTTTTAAACTCTAATGAGCAATGGTACATTTTCAGCAGATAGCATCCCTAAGTCTAATTTCAGACTAAAAGCTCAGTACTCATTACATGTATAATAGCAGCACTTCCATGCTCTGCTAGTAAAGAAACTCACCAGTTCATTAAACTCAGTTGTATTCCCCAAGAGATAAATGTTAGCAGCCCTAAGTGTGCATGCCGCAGCACCAACGTCAAAGTTTCTTAAGCTGGCTATTTTATTTTGGTAACAAGATCATTATGTGATGAGCTGTCTTCAATTCTGACAGCAAATGCATGATCAACATGCTTGTGCTGCTCACTTGAACCAGTGATCCAAACTCATTTAGGGAGGCTTTATTTTCTCTCACCTGCACTTGAAGTCACAGGATCCAGCAGCCAGCAAAACATTGTTGGGGTGCCAGTCCAGGCTGAGGACAGTAGAACGAATGGGCTTTTTAATGTGTTTGCTCACCCACCTAAATTAAAAAGATGAGATTTTTATGTAAATATTTTATCCAACTCCTCACAACCCAAGAGATATGCCTTAAAACATCCCCTCTTGTCAATGACTGAACACAAGCTTTGCTAGAAAATTCACATTATGCCCAAGCCTTGCATATCTTATGCACTGCCTATGAACTTTATGTGGTTATCTTAATTAAAGTTTTATATAATACAAACAAGCTCACATTAAATATACAACCCTTCCCTTGAATCTAATTCACCTTCTAATTTATTTTATAATATATCAGACTGAATTCCTTCACACGAATTTCACACAGTAATTGCTTGCTCCCTTCCATCTTGTGAACAGGAGCTCAGTTTTGACCACAGTGTTGAGCTGAGAAGCATTATTTTGTTACTTCACTGAGTATACCTCCTCTCCTGCTTTTTCCCATGAGTTACACAGTCATCTCCTCTGCTTGCCAACTTTCCTAGTCTTTTTAGTAGTACAGCAGCTATAAAATCCAGCTCTTTACGAGACTTCCCAAAGATAATAAAACAACAGTGGTAGAAATAGTTGTGATATTCCTGTCTGAAATCTACGAACTGTGATGAGAATGAATGACAGCATACAGAACAGGTGAATGAACATCTGCTATTAAGCCACCCTGGAGATATCTGACAGATTTGCATTTATTATTGACAAGAAATGATCCAATCCAGAAGACTCAAGGCCAAGTTCTTCCTTCTGTTAAGAAGCAGGGTGGGGCAGGAGGAAACTAGTGGTAAAGAAATTAATGCTCTGCAGAAATTCTTGTGCTTTGAGAAGAGCAACTTAAGATTATGATAGTAAACGAGGATACATGTACATCAACACATATAACCTGAAAACAGGCTAAGTCAAAGGCACTTAGTGCTGTACTACAATGAAGAAGAAAGAACTTTTTCCCTAAGATGTAGAAGTCCATGAAAGAACTGTTGAAGCCTATTCCCCTTTACTGCCAGAAGATTTTAGAATTTGTAAAATAGTGCAGTAAAAATACTAAGTCATGGCTTGAAACAGTGCTTGAGCACCTGGTGGGAAGGCAGGGCCAGCCCAGGGGAGCTCAGGTGCATACAATGCACCTCAGAGGCCAGAAGGGGTGGAGCAAGAATCCACCCCTTCCCAGACCTCATTTAAGGGCTGGCAGTGGAGGCAAGTGTATCTTTGCTGGAGATCTCTGCATACCTGAGGCCTTCCAAAGGTAAGCAAATTTTCTTCCTTTGTTTCTGTATCCACAGCTGTGGTATTTGGGCTTGTCTTCGTTTGCAGGGTTTTCCATTGCATTACAGCATCACAAATAGTAACTTAGTTGCTACCACTAAACTCCAGCTTTAGTTTCCCCAGGCAGCCCTTACAGGTAGAAATGAAAATCAAACTGCTCACCAGTCATTTTCAGATTCAAAGTAGCAAACAGATATAAGTCGAGCTCCACTTCCTACAGCAAATTTATTCTCCAAGGGAGACCATTTCACAAAGGTGGCTGCACGGTTAATTCTCAGGATCACGAGTGTTGGTTTCCACACACCATCCTTCTGACTCCAGACGTAGGCGTTGCGGTCTGCACCGCAGGTTACAATGCGATCGCTTTTGGGAGCCCAGTCAATACCTGCAATTCAGACTTCATGTTAGTAATACTTCCCCTGTTTGCTTTACAGTAATTTAAAGCAGACAGTCTCACAGTCTACTCCCCCAGAGACAGTTATTAGTCTTATGTCAGTATTCCCTTTCCTCCCTTATTCACCAGATGCTGCTTTAAACTGTTATGGATATCTGTTCCTCCATCCAGCTTCCACCCTAAGTGCAGGTTCCAAAGAATGTGCTCAGTAAGTGAGCTAGCTCTGACAGATCACCAACAGATGGAGCTCTGCAGACTGGCTAAAATCCAACCACAGGCATGCTTCAAACCACTCACTTCTGCACAAGGTTCATTATAAAGAGCTGGAACTCAGAAGTTCTAAAGCCATGTATGAACATCTAACATCTGCCTGGTGCCAGACTGCACTATGATCTACAGGTTTAGATAACAAGGTGTTGAGGTTTTTATCAGTTAGCAGTATTGACCTTTATGTACCATGACAATCCTTACATTTATTCCATGTTTATTTAAGCTGTGCCATGAGAAAGTCTAACAAGCAAAAATAGGATTAAAAAAATCATAGAATACAAGCCTTTAAACTTGCCATTGATTCTTTCCCTTTCCTATCCAAAGGATGGTGTTCTCAACTAGAAACTCTCCTGGCAATGTTATCTTCCACCTTTTCTTTAGAATCCTTCTTTGAGATTGCAGGGTGCAACCCTTAACTCTTCTGCCACAAAACTGTACATCAACTGTTTTCCATAACTGCACTCTGTATTAAAAACATCCCTTAAGCACACAAAGTGAAAAAAGGATTAGGGAAAGTATTTGTATTGTACCATATTGCTCATATATGATCCACTTCAAGATAGGGTTATACTTAAGCAGTTCAATTTTGAAGTTGTTGGTGATCTGAAACCAGAGTTACACAAGTCAACCTCCTGCCCTCTTTGGAAAGGAGATCACTATGCTCTTGTTTCCCTCTCTCTGTCATTCCCATGTTTTCCTTGCACTAGCACCAGCGTTCTGACTCGGAACTTGCCTTAGCAGAAAACTAACCTTGCAACAAACCAGCGTAAGCCATTTCCCAGTTATGAATGTTTGGCTTCTCACTTTCACCAACAGGTGAAAGTAAAATGTAGGGAAAAGTCTCTGTGGAAATGGCATGTCATTATTTAAATTTGACCCAAATGACTCCTCACAAAACACCAAGTACAGTTCTTCTCTGAATGCAGAAAACAGGTGAAATGAACACAGTTCCTGCGAAATGCTGTTAGGCAGACAGCTCAGCCATTAGTGAGTTGAGGACAGAATGTCATTTTAAAACTAACACCTTGTGACTTGTTGTGGAAGCTCTTACGTTTTCATTGTGGGTCTACAATAAAATGTGCTCACTGGTTGTGAGCTGTAAGTTTAAGACTGGTCACTTAAAATGCAACTGTACCTCAGAACTGTCCTTTCCTTGTAAGATCACATTACCAGCCACCAGTGAAGGAATGTTAAAATGAGTGTCAGGAGTACAACTGTCTCCCAGATGTGGCTGAAGCTGGATGTTTTGCTGTCTTGCTTTTCACTTAGCAGCCAAGTCATTTCTTAAAGCTTTCTTCATGCATGTAGCTTGAAAGAACCTCTATTTCTGATCACTGAAGATGCCACACACTTTTCTGCATTGGTCCTGAGGAAGGGAAGGACTGTTTCTATCAGCATCTGTGACAACTTAAAGCACTTACCAACCCATAGCCAGAGTACTGTAGCAAAGAGGAAGGAGAAATGTACCAATATAAACTTAGTGAAGTGAGTATTTATTGCTGTCAGAAACCAGGAACCAACCAGCAGTTGTAAAACAGATGCAGTTTTAAGCCAGCCCATGAATGGGAGCAGCAAGTATCATCAGGAGGTTTTGTGACACAACCAGGTTACTTCAGGAGCCTGAGAGTTTACTTTCATCATGTTATTAGGGATTAAAAAAAAAGGAATAGTTAAGTCTGTTACTTTACCAAAGTGTCTAGAAATAGGAGAGCTTTTCTTCCTAATGCTCACTCCGTGCAGTCCAGGAAAATACTACAAAGTTTTCCATAAAGTGGGAATACCAACATATAAAGAGATCTATTTACTCTGTACTTGCAGACCTTCTGATCAGATGCTTGGCTGGGGAAAAAAGGGGGCAGAAAAATTGCTGTCTGGCAGAGCAAGTTCTTCTCTTACCTGTAATGTGTCCATTGTGTTCCTTTAGCTCATGAGCTTTTACCCACTGGCTCCCATTCTTCTTGTAGATATGGACTTCGTGGTTATTAGGGCTAATGGCGATTTCTTGAAGAAGAAACAATCCATTAGAACAGAAAGACTGGGAAGTAAAAGGATATTAAAAACCTAAAACTTGAACTCTTAACTTTCAGAGCATTACACAGATTTTTGTAAAACAAGGGCTAACATCCCTGCTTGATAATATCAAATAATGATGGCCATAACATGATCATGAGTACACTGAAGAGAAAGACAGCACATTTTGAACATACCAATCCAGCTGTAGTAGACTATATATAAAAAGAAAGGGCTGAGTTTGGGGCAGGGGAATAAAAAGTTCAAGAGGGTATGAGCCAGGTCACATTCTGATGAGGTACAGACCAAGAGGCAAAGCTTCCTGAAACCCCAGTAAGGCTGGATTTGCTCATGTGTCAATAAAGGATCTCAAAAAGGTCAAAAACAGGTTTAGAGGACTGTAGCATGCTTTCTGGATTAGAAGTGTAGCACTATATATTTGATCACATCTGCCTTAAACATGGTCCAGAACATTCCAAGATCAATCTTTTGACAGCACAGAGAAAAGAGCAATTGAAAAAAATAAAGCATGTTACTTACGAGTACGGTCTCTGTTCCATGCATGGCAGGTGATTGGTTCCAATAAAAACTGATGTAGAGACATTCCGAGTTAAAGATATTCCTACATTGTAGAAGTTGGGGGGAAAAAAAAACCAAAACAATGAAAGGTGTAAAAATAACAAAACACTTCAAAGTTAAATAATTATTAACACAAAAATCAGTTTTCAACATCTACAAAGACTGTTTAATTTAAGCATGGAATTAGAATACTTAAGTAAGAAATTTAGTGACATCTCAGTGAATTGATTAGGAACTCTGGTACATATCAGCCTTGATATGTACTATAATGAAAGCTTTTCCTCCATCTATCAGAAGGCTAAAATGATGTGCTCAGATATGTAACTGTAATCCATTGATGTATTATTTGATAAGACCATTTATATGTATCCTAGGGAAAAATTACTAAGACCAGTAATTAAGTAATTACTAATTCCTTCAAATTAATCTTAACATTTAACTGCTTTATGGCTTTCATCCCCATGAGATTCAAACAGTGAAAGAACAAACTGATTTCTTCAGGTCTGTGAATATTCTGTTTTCTACAAAGCCAGATACCTAGCTTCTCCTTTCTCTTAAAAGAGACAGTGCTGCACATCTGCAAATGGATGTGATTACAGAGCTGTTTCAAATATCAGATCATACTTCTGCGTCCTCTGTTAATCAAGGACAGCATAAACAGATGGAAGGCAGCACCATAACAACTCAAGGTCACCTGTAATAGCTGACATGAACATAGCTCAACACAGAACTTGGATTTATTGTTTTCTTCCTCCTTTCACACATCCCACAGATTTCTGCATCAGTTTATCCTCTGATGGTACAATGGCTGTCTGCCCCTACACATATATCTAAAAAGCACAATCTCTGTGATGCCACTTCAAGACATCCACACCCATTGCAGCCTGAAATTACAACATAGCCAAGTATGGCCATGTTAGCAGAGGGTGGAGACTTCAGGACAAGGTAGGAATTTGGAAGCAAACAGGAAATGAATGGCAGCCCCGCAGAAACTCAGGAGTGAATGAGAGATGACTAACTCCTTACAGCGCTGAGCAGTTGCTAGCACTCCACTAGTTTAAGAAATATGCACCAAGTCCTGAGGAGAGATGATGCAGTACTTCACCAATGCAAATGATTAGGCAGACTTTTTTCCTTTTAATAACTCTGCTTAGTTTTTTTTTTTAAAGAAACATGATTTGCAGTCTCATATTGAATGTACTTGAAATATAAATTCTGGCTAAATGAATCCAGTTCATAATTACAACTGTCATAACCTTCTTAGTTCTTCTAATAATCTGATGCTAATGATCAGACAAAGCTACTATGCATATGCAGTGCTAAGAAAAATAATGACAGTTTTATTAATGTGAGAACACTGACATAATCCAAGCTACCTTTGACCTTGGAAAGCCGTGGTTTGAGATTCCATGCGTTAACATAAGCAAAACATGGCTGCAAATTGCTTTTTCCATGGTCTGGTTTTAGTACATGCCAACAATTCAGTAGCAGTTCATTTCCATATACAGGAAAAGCTGAAGAGCTCTTCTACCAACAAGGAATGCTCATCCTTTTCTACTCTTTCTGAATATAACATAAAACTATGCAATCTCCCCTGCCCAAGGAACGCAGCTATTTCAAAGCACTTTCTAATATAGTCCTCACACTTTTTCCAAAGATCAATGCTGAGTACAAACACTGCTGTTACATCCTTGCAGCTCCTAGTTCACAGATTTTCTCATCAACTCACAGTTGTGTACACCTGGACAAGTGACATGATGCACTCTTGTCCACTGAGGTTTCTCAAGCACTACAAACTGCAACTGCTTTGGGTTTGGTAATGTACTCATTCAGAAACAGCAGTGATGACAGTCTCAATAAGCACAAATATTTCTGTTGCCTGATCTGATTGTTGCACTAATATTTCCTTTGGGGAGGTAAATCTTAACAAGATCTTGCAAACAGTATTTACTCCTTATCAGCACCAGAGACAGACTGGCTCCATGACTTGATCCAACCCACGCATTGTAATCCCTTCAGTGTTCTCCTGTCAGCCAACCTCAGAATTTCACATAGCAAGGACACTGTTGTGATAACTTTGCTCTTACCTTAACGCTTATTTTCCTTTCGTCTTCCTTTTAAATGCAAACTAACTGTCCGAGTTTCAATATATATATTTTTAAAGGGATGGGTCAGAAAACGAACTCCTGCATGCTCACACAGACTGAGCTTTCCGAGCACGCTGACAACAAGCTCATCCCCGGGCAGCACGGGACTCAGCCGGTGTCACAAGGCCGTCCCTGTGCGAGCAGCGAGCCGGCAGACGCACCCAGATCAGAGCCCGCACGTGAGGGAGAGAGCTGTTAATCTTCGCCCACGTCCCCCTCGAACAGCTGGAGGAGCAGCGCGTACGACCGAGCGCTGCCTCCCACCGCTGTCATTCCCCTCCGGGCCCTCAGCGCAGCTCTCCCACGGGGGCGGCCCCACACCAGCAGCAGCACGAACCCGGGCGCGGTCGGCCCACACAGGTGCACCGCTGCGTAGGCCGCGGTGCTGCGGGGAAGGCCGGAGCCGCCTTACCGAGCCGGCCTACCCGCTTCCCCGCCCCGCCGGGCGCTGCCCCGAGCTCCCGCAGAGCGGAGGGCCGGGCACGGGCTCCTAACCGCGGAAAGGCCGCGGCGGAGGGCTGAGGTACCGTCATCCCCTCAGCACCTGGGCCCGCGGGCGCCCCTCGCCCCTGTGTGGGGGCGGACAGCCGCTCCTCGGGGCTGGGACTCACCTGAGGCGGCGGGGGCGGAGCGGGGCTCGCGGACTCTGGGCAGTCAACGCGACTCCGCTCCGGGCGGCGGCGGCGGAGGCCGACGGGNAAGACGGGGCGCGCCGGGGAGACGCTCTGCGCCTGCGCGGAGGGAGGGTGGGCGGAATGAGGGGTGCGCGCGCGCCGTGCCCGCGCTTCACACAAAAGCGGCCGGTGGGCGGGAGGCGCATGCGCAGTGAGGGCGTTTGTGACCGTGTGAGGGGAAGCTGGTGTGCCTCGGGGGCACGAGGCGGGGCTGCTCCGCGTGGTCCGCTGTAACAGCAGCAGCATGCTGCGTGTTGGAGGGCCCTCCTGAGCTGCACTGAGGTCCGTGAGCTTTTCCTCGCGCTGCCCGGTGGTCTGAGAAAAAATAAGCAGCTGCAGGGGAGCGAGGAGGCGAGCTGCAGCCAGCATGGCTTTGCTGTGAGCAAACTGAGCCCGCCTCATTTCCGTTTCTGGCAGCGTAACCGCTCACGGATGAGGAAAAGGCGATGTGTGTCACATATCTTGATTTTAATTCAGCCTCTGATGTTGACTTGCAGGATTTTCTAATAATAATCTGATGCTGCTTTAATAGGGTTGCAAAACTAGTTGAGGGGAAATGCACTTGGTATCAGCACTTGTCTGGGGAAACTGCCTTCGGTCCATTACTCATCCTCCATGAAACAGGCACTGTAATTGCTGCATCTGAAGGTGAGGTCAAGTTTGAGCTTGCATTAGTGCACTGTCAGAGAACTACAATGCAAAAAGGGGAACTCTATGGAAGAGAAAAAAGGAACAGGTGTAGTACTGTGTACTTCTGAACTGCGGAGTTCATTGTATTGACCTTAGGAAAAGCAGCTGTCTGTGCTGCAGGGAAGGATGGAGGGGCTGTGAGCTGAGCGAGTGTCAGCATATTAATGCTGGAGAAGTGAATGCTGTGCAGGTCTGTCTTATTAGCAGTTTTCTTACTTGTACAGGCATCTTGCTATGCTGAGCTAAAACAGTGTGTCCAGTACTGGACATTCCGCATGACAGAAATTTGTATTGTTTGGAGGAAAAAAGGTAGAAATAATGATTGGAGTCTTTGAACATATGACTTTATAGAGCCAGAGAGAACAGTAAGCCACAGACATGGTAAGCCTTCAAATAGATAAAAGGCTGCTGCCACGAGGAAAGGGACAGATTGTTCTCTTGTGTCCACTGAGGGTAGAGTGAGGAGCCATACTAAAATAACAGCAAGGCAGATCTAGGTTACAGCGAAAAAATCTGTGACTCTTCAGAACTAGTCAAGCACTGTGTTGGACTGACTAGGCAAGACGTGGACTCTTCTTAGAGGCTCTAAGAGTAGATCAGACAAATATTTCACATAATGAGTGAAGCACAATGTAAGACCTTGCATTCAGGAAGGAGACTTCGTTTAATGGGCTCCTAACCCAGTGTTACCATGGTTCTGTAGCCCTGAGATAACGTGATCTCTGCAGCCCTTATTGGCTTAACAGTAAAACTAGTTCAGCTGCACAGATTAAAGTTGCTCAACTAGGCCAAGTAAAATTACATAACGGGAATGAAATTGCGTTTAAGCATGGCTTTGTGTTTTCAATATGATTTTCACCAGATGGGGTGGAAGTATCTAAATGAGGAACTCTGCAGAGCTTTTAAGCATTAAAGCCTAAGGCCTCATCTTCAGCATAGCTTTCCAGAGTGTGTTCCACCTTTGTTCCTGTGGTATTGCTGATGCAATTAAACTGTGATAATCCAGAAAGGATGCCAATGTTTTTGAGATTAAGGCCTCGCAAGCCAAACTGAATTTAATAAATGCAGTTTAGGTCAATATGACCTTAAGATATATCTGGGGAAAAAAAAAAAGAGCTGGGACATCATTTTCATACTGTTTTTTTTTTTTTTTTTTTAACAGCAAGTGCATACAGTTGGAAACAGCTAGTGGAAAAAGTGGGTTGTTATATACACAAACAGGTATTTGCAGGTGATAGTGCTTAGTTTTAGGGGCCTTCTAGGTGTGGATTGTTCACCCCCAGTGTGTGAAAACTTAGCTATTTCTAACACTGAGCATTGTATCATATCTGATGCTTGAAAGGGATACATGGGAAAGGTCATTTTTTCCTAATTGTCCTTTCAGGGCTAACTACTCAGCCTACTGAGTCTTGATTCACAGGTCTTCTAATACAATTTATTAGTTCTTCAATCTTTTCCAGGAGCACGTTGTGCTTCTGCTCCTGATGCAACCCATTTGCCATGCAGGAAGCCTCTGAGGAAGGTATGAAACAGATTGACTAGTGCAGCTATTTAAACAGGGTGTTGAAGGCTAGGATGTGTAGACTTGTATGCTACCTTCTGAGAAAATTTGCCTTATCTTTAATTTTTCTTTGTTGTAGGCTGCCTTTCTAAAGGTTGGATCCACATTGGACTTGATGGAAGTAATCCCAGCTGACTTGGGCATCGTGAGGTCAGACCATGGTATGCTTGCTTAATACCACTGGAATACTCAAAAGTGTTATCCCTATCTATTAAGTCAGCAACTTTGTTCTAATAACGTTTCAGGCTTTGATGTCCACCCTTCAGTGGAATGAAGGTGGCTCAGGGTGTGCAGTGAATGGAAGGTGAAGATTTGTCTGGACGTGAGGTGGCCTTAAACAGAAAGGCAGGACGCTCATCCTTACCCTGGGAGAAAATGCTCTGCATTAAATCCGCTTCTAGCTTTGATATTTCTGAAGTGTCTGTTGTCAGTACAGTGCCAATGGAGCAATCTGCTCAGTACTGGCAACTTTTCTCCCCTCTGTGCCAATTATGAATGCCACTGACTATCTAGAGAGGGAAACTAACCTTCTTTTGTGTTGGAGGCCTGATAAGCGTGATGGGTGGAGTTGTGCAATAAGTGGAAGAAGGGATAAAGAGAGGAAATGGAGGAATTCCTCAGGGTGCTGTCTGTGATGTAGATTACCAAAGAGACATAGAGAAAGTAGATTTCTTCTTCTTTGGATTAATTTTGCCAGAATGCAATCAGTGAACTAACAAGCATGCTACTTTTCAGGATCAGCGTAAGCAAGGGAAGTGCTAACATTATTAACAGTGTTCTTTCAGTAAATACTGGAGAGCAATGCTGGAAGCCTTAGGGTATATATTCCGTTTACCAATATAAAGGGCAGAAAGGTGGAGAGGTAACTTGGATCAGCCACAGCCTTCTTTGCTTTCTCATCAGCTTTTCAGTGCACAGGGATGATCGCCTCATGCTTGTTTAGTAGCGTGGTAAAAATCAGATTTTGATTTCATCCAATAGCAGGCAGATTCTTTCTAGAAAATAAAGAAGTCCTGGACTCCCAAAATGTTAACTGCTCAGCTCTGGGGCATCCATTTCTCTCATTAAGTGATTTCTGCATTAGTTTTCAGTGGCTTATTTTTCCTCTGTAAAACTGTGCACTACTAAGTCAAGTGGAATTCACCCCCACTGTATCTGTATTTAGGAATGTTAGGACCTCTCTATTTACCTGTATGCTAAAGGAAAGCTAAAATGATGCTGCACCTCTGAGGCAGAAATAGACCCTGCTGTTTACAGAGTCCTCAAGTCTGAGTCTTTTTTACTGGATTTCTGTGTACATGGATTTGAGTATATGTACCAATGTTATTTATTTCAAAGTTAAGCTGCAGTAGCAGCAGCTGGCTTTAGACCTGACTGAAAATGTGTTTGATTGCAATCTCAACAAACAAGTATGGTCTCTGCTCCAGAATTTACAATGTGTGTGTCTTTTTATCTCATGGAAAATATGAGTTCCATGGCTTGTTTAGTGCTTTCTGTTCGCTGATATGAATCACTGGAGCACTGCTGTTGCTGTAAAAAATAATAATAAAAAATAAACCCTACTCTAAGGAAGAAGAACGACAAGGGCTTTAATAGAAAGGCTGCATTCTAGCAACACACTGCTTTTCAGCAAAAGAACATCAAGTAAATGTGCTATTGTGTTCCAGAATGCTGCACAATTTCTGTGCTCTGTAGATTTTGTATAAAAAAGCTTAAAACTCCAAATTTGGTATGGGAGGTTGCAGTTCACCTGCTAAAAATGTCTCCTTTAATCACCAGTCAGTTGCAGATAAATGTATTGTTTTGGGCTTCTAACCTATTTGAATAACAGCTGCATGTATGACTCAGTTCTTATAACTGACATCCCATAATTGCAGCTGCGAAATGCTTCTCATGGTGTCAGTCCATTCCAGAACTCGTATTCTTTTCCTCACAAATGTTTGTGTCTGTGGTCTGTCCTTCATGGGAAAGAGCTGCGGACTGTGGTGAATGTTAAAATAGCTTCTTAAATGTATGCACGGAATGAAATGGCAGGTATGGTATTTCATACTGCAGTCTGTAATGCAAAGATGCTTAAAATTTCACTGAAGTAGATCTTGCTGTGGGCTGCGTTCCATGGAGAAGTCCCAGCACCATGGAAACAACTAACAAAACTATAGCTTCAATGGAGGCAGAATTTTATACGGCCCTCTTTAAGGTAGGTTTCTCAGAAGTGCTCAGCACTGTCAGCTCTTCCACCAAATCTGCTAAAAGCCTTTTCATAGGCCATGCTATGAGCAACTGAGCCAAGATACCATAGACCTTGTTTAAAAAAAAAAAACAATAAAATCTTGCCATCAATCAGTATAATTGCTCTCCAGGTTCCACCGAATTTCCTTACAGAGCAGTGTTATGTTTATCCATTAGTAGTGTAATCCTGCACTTCTTACTCAGAGTTCAGGTTGAATGTTAAACCACTTGCATGTAAACTCTGTCAAAATATCTGTTGCATAAACAGCCTTGTCTGTCCATTGCCCTCCAGGGCACACTGTGCTCCTTCCACCTCTGTCTGTAGTGGGCTGAGTTGTTCCTGCAACTTTTCTTATGCCGGTAAGCATCTTCATCCACATGAATCCAATGGTCCTGAAAGCAGATGAAAGAGAAAATAATGAACAGAAAGGTAGCTGAAACAGAGGAGGTCTCTCTGCAAAGCTTTTCTTTAAGGTGTCCCAAGATTTATTAAAGTGCTTTATCCTGGTATCATGTATGGCAGTCTGACATCACTGTAGCCACATTCTCTGTGAGAGAGACTCCTGACTGAGACAGATGTAACAGAGGACAGGTTAGCCTGGTGTGTGTATATGCACACAGGTGTGTAGAGAGGGAGAGTCTTGCTGTTACTCTTTCAGTTACTGAAATGGTATTTTTGGCAGCAGCTGTGTAAGTGTTCCAGCAGTCTAGCTTTGTCACCCTTCTTCTGGGTTTTCCTTTTGAAGGAAGTGCCAAAGGAAGCTCTGTACTTTCACTCTTGGTTAGCTCCTAGTCAGCTTTGTGGCTCTACTTTGCAAACAGCACTTTTTTGTTCTGCTTGCATGCATGTGATTCTGTTGGATTCTGATCTGAGAAGAGCTGATAGTAATGCTTATCTTGTATAAGGTTTGCTGGAACTGCTGCAGATTGGAATTGGTGTGAGTGGGAGAACTGGGACTTCTGAATCTGAATTCTCAATTTGTTCAAAATCTGTTTAAACAAGAGTGCATACTGTATTACTTTGTTGCTTAAGGTGTTAGATAGAACTGGCATACTTTTCCATTCAGGGTCCTGCTTGCACCCTCTCCGGTTTACCTTGACATGCTGTTGCAGTTGATTCAGCATCTTGACAAGCTCATTATTGTTACTGTTGGCACAATCCCCTTGAATTTCCATTTTGTTTGGGTCTGTTTCCATCTTTTTGAGTTTGAGACTTTCAGCGTGCCCCATTGATTCAGTTTCCAGACTCACCTGTGGATACTCAATTGCACGCTGCTGTTTTTCCTGCGGAGTGCAGTGAAGCATATGGCACAACATTCTGTCATGTTGAATCTAATCCAGCCTTTGTATCAAATTACTGCCCACCAAATAATAAGAACAGTCTATTTCTAAGCCTGTTTAAAACTGAGGTACTAAGATTTTGCATCAAACTATGAATCCCTTCTTTTATAGCATAGGAGTAGGAGTGCTTTCAAGAAGTCATCTTAAAAATCTGTCTAGAATCAGGGTCGTCTCTGCTAAACCAGTCCCTGGATGTGCAACCAGACTCCACTTAACTTCCAGAAATGGGCACTCCATGACTTCTAGACTGTCTTGTCCCAGGAGTAATTCCCCCTACAACTAGAATACTTTCCTAGTGACTAACTTAAACCTTGTTGCAGCTTGAGCATAAACTTCATGTCATATTGCTGTACCTGATTATTTCCAATTCTTCCTTCTTATCTCTATCAATTCAAGATGAATGCAAATCAGTTTTCCTTCTTTCTGTAAGGAAAGGTGCAGGTGAGGAACAAATAAAAGTGTTCTGTGGGATTATATGTACAGCATCTATCTGGTGGAATGTGGGCGAGCAGGCATCAGCCTGCATGCAGCTTTCACATCTGTAGCACTGGTACTTCTAGAGAAGCCTGCTTCCTCCAGTGCCACTTGCAGTTCATCCTTATCAGTCCTCAATCTTCTCATCTTCTGCAGCTCATGAATGCTGTGCCCTCCCTTCCTCAGCTGATTGATTAGATCCTTAATTTCCTCTAGGGAAGAAAACAGATATTTTGCATGATAGGTTTATTTCAGGGTTATGAACTTTACTAAGTGCACCAGACAGATTCTGTGAATAGAAATGACGTGAAATGGTTCCAGTCACTTCACGTTAGCTGCCCTTTTTCTCACTGCTAAATATGACCCTGGATTTCTGAATGAGCCCTGCTAGCTCTGTGTGGTCATGGAGGCAGAAGAATGAAGCCCATTAAATCATGAGACATTTTTCCAATTTTTAGCCTGGTCTTCCCCTCTCCCATTTTCAGATGGCTGCTTATACAAAATGAAAATAGGATTCCACATTGTCTCTATGCAACAGAATGAGGCACTTTGCCAGGTGTGTAGGCAGAGTAATGGGTTGGGGGAGATAACCCAGAAAGCGCTGGGTCTCTGCCAGGGACTCCATCACCATTTTCTCTTGGCTGCAAGAGCAGCAGATTCTAAATCTGCATCTTCTAAATATTGACAGTGTCATCTTTCAGCCTCCGGGAGGAGATCAATTTTTACAATTTACAGAGTATTTTTATTTATAAAAAAAAGAAAAACAAAACCGAGGCAGCTTGTCTGCACACACAGCAAGTAAAGGAGACTCTGGGAGTCTAAGTGACTTCCCTGGAACTGAGTGCTGCAGATGCCTCATTCAGTCGTGTACATTGCTTCAGGGAAATACTCACTTCCACCCGTAGCTCTTCGTGTTTTCTTGTTGCTGTTCTGCCAGCATCTTCTCAAAGGCTCTTGCATTCTTCCAGTGCAGCACAAGCAGCATTGGCCTGGAAAGATGAAGCCAAGCATTCAATGGATACAAGTTTTCTTTACACTTCACTACTCTGTGTGTCCTGCCAGCCAGTCACAGCTAAATTGGCACTCACTGGAATGACTGGCAGAGTTTCTCTTGGTTGCTCTGAATGGGTGATTAAAATGTTTACAAGGCTTTCTTTCCTCACCATTAGGAATTTAACAAGATCCCCCAGTTCCCATCAGTGTGATAGTCTTCCTTGCTCCTGCAGTTATAATGATGCTACTGTGGAGCAAATGTTTTCCACTTCAGATATTCCTCATACAGATGTGCTGTTAGTAATTGCCTGGGTTGATTAGTGTGACTTTCTGCTTCAAAGAAGATTCAATTACAAGCAAGATGTTACTCAAGACTATTCTAGACTGAGTTTAATGGCTTGTCATGAAGGGTAAGAATGAAAGAACATCTTTTCTTTCCTGGGAGCTTTTAATCACAAATATTTGATGTATTTTTATGATCAGAACATGTGGTCAGATACCATGGTGACAAGCATGCCACAAACTGAAGAGTAAAGAGCTGCTTCATTAAAGACAGCAATGGTGAAACAACCCATTGGTACTGAAGCACTGAAAGCCATCTCAGAAAAGGGACTGAAAACCATTACTGGGATGTGGCTTTGTCTTTCCCTCTCCAGGTACAAACAACATTCTGGACTGCAGCTGAGTTCCTCATTGCTGGGTTGTTACCTGGTACTAAACTCTTCCACTTTCCATTTAGGTATCTCTGGTACAGTGATAATGCCCGAGAGCGAAGTAGCTTCACTCTCTGTGGATATGTATGGGACTAAGGCAGAGATAGAATAGCTTATTTTGTCTCGACTTGTTTCAGGCGCACAGTTAAAGCCCTCCAGATGCCTTCTCTTTCTGATATGTGAAAGCATCTCTGTTAGCTCTGTTAGAAAGACTGACTTCTTGCCTGCAATACTGGATCTCAAGGAGCAGATTCCAGGGGGTTCAATCTGATTTGGGTGCACTCTTTATTCTCAGGAAATGCTGGTGGCTTTTGTAGGGCTGCTGGAAGAGTGAAGTTCCCGTTGGAGTAAGGAAAGGCAGTCTAACTTCAAGCCTTTATCAGAAAGGTTTGCTGTTGGTTTTCTGTTGCCAGCATACAAGGGTTAGGTCTCAATAGTCCTTATTTATTATTGCAAATGTTCTTCTTGGCGGGAGTACTCTCCTTCATCTTACAAAAATGGTTCCTAACAGATCACATCTATAAGCTGTGACTCAGCAGCCAAGCTAAATAACAAGCTACCATAAGTCCTGCCCCGTTCTCTCTGAAAGCTGTGTGCTCACCTTGTTTCTTCCAGGGCTCGTAGTCTTTTACTCCTAGACTGTGATTTCAGTACTGCATGCAGAGACCAGACACTGAACTTCAATTTTGCTCTCTTCTTCCTCTTCCAACTGCTCTTTCATCAGCTCCAAATAATTCCTGGTATTAGCCAGGCTTGCCATGGCAGCAGTGCAGGACTCGAGACAGATGACTAGTAATGGCTGCACTGTCCTCCTGTTGGATGTACGAATGCACTGACCTCACTGCCCCAAGCTGCAGTGCTCCACGTAAGCAACTTAGTTCTGGACTAGCTAGAAATGTTTCAAAGTATCTCCCTGGTCAGGAGCCAAGTGTCTTTTCTTCTTACCTGTTTTGTTGCTTTTTGTGGCTTTTTTTTTGTTGTTGTTGTTGTTTTGTTTTGTTTTATTTTACTGCAGTGAATTAAATTGAGCTCATATAACTGAAAGCAGAACTTGGCTTGTCATCATCACTGTTTTCTCTGAAAGTGTTTCAAAAGAATTACAACAGTAAACCCATTTTGTGATTGCTCTGAACACAGAGAATTCTTGCCAGGCTTTTGATATGCAGGTGCAGTACTAGAATTATTCTTTGGAGATAAGAAAAATTTCCAGGACAGATATGTCAGACAGAGACATGAAATGCTGATGCATTTTGAGCCAAACATATGTGACCTGTGCAAATAAACTGCAGTGCAATCCACTGAACAGACAGTGGACCAAGAATCAAGAGGTGTGTGTTCTGCCCTTTGCTCCTGGCTCATGGGAGATCATCTTATGTGATATTCCCCATATGAGTCTCGTGATGCTCATGCCCTGTGCACCCCTAACCAAGATTAACCTGTCTAGCCATGAGATTTGGATGAGGAAAACTTTCCATTGTGAGAGCTGAAACAATAAAAGATTTGTTATTCTGAGGTGGACAGTGAGTAAAGAGCAGGCAGAGCATATCCAAAGCTAGCAGCCAGCTGTGAAGGAGGTTGGTGGTCCCCAGTACCCTTGATTTTTCTTCCATTTGCCTCTTGAAGTCATACGCCTGAGAGAGCCTCGTGTGGACAACCAGATTAATCTACATCAGATATTGCACTCTGTGCTTGGCTGCCTGTGTTCAGCTGTGGGAGAAAAGGTGCATGGAGAAGCAGGAGAGGAACCAATTCCATCTGATTCAAGAAAGGAAAGATAAAGCTGGAAGGATTGGGCAGATTTGCTAAAGGAGGCAGAGCTGCTGGAGTTCTGTGAAATGCATGGGAAGGGGGGATCAGAGGAGAGGTAATATTGCACAAAGTTATCAAGGAATTTACCTTGCAGCCTGATGGCATTAATTTCAGCTCAGCTTTTCTCCACCTCAGCCAGATGGGCATTGGCTTCAGGCAGGTTATCTTCCAGCTCTTGAGCAAGAGCAACTGAGTTTGGCTGCGAGAATGAAGTTAGTCATGCAGTGCTGAGTAAGGCTTGAAGGGCTAAAATATCGTTGCAAACTGGGTTTATTCCAGTTGGTTGTAACTATAGTGAGATGACTGTGGTAAGCAGGGAGAGTGCAAATTGTTCTGATCTTTAGAGAGGAAAGATGCTTGTTTCGTTAGCCAATATGGGCAGCGTTTGGCATCGGCCTGAAAATGGCTGCTTTGTGATATCAGCTGGCTCACATCTGCCTTGCATAGTGAATCCTGGAGATGCTTTATAAGAAGGACTTCTGCTAGGCTTTTAATTAGCCTTCCTAGGCTCTTTATCTGAGTCACATCCCCTCTTTGGTGTTACTGTGCTACAGGCTGGGTATCTTTCAGAACAGTTAACCATCTCCACACTTCATTGCTAAAGCTCAGAGTTGTTCTCTGGACTGCAGTGATGTCTCATTCTCTGAAGAAAGGAACAAGATGTTCAGATGCAGCTGTGTGGGAAGTTATCTGACCTGGGTGCAGTTGTGGTAACACCACTGTCTTTCCAGGGAGTCAAGATCCATAAGATCACAAGGCAGATCCCTTCCTTGCTTCTCCATCTAGTGGGAAACAATGAAAGAAATCCTTATTCCTTATTTCCACTGACTCAGAGAGTTCTATTTAAATATAAACCTTTTGAGGACTTAATTGTCTTCAGGATTTTTCATTGTTAATAGATCATATTATTTATTTAACCTCCACATCCTTGCAATTTGCAGAGGATTTATTAGAGTAGATCTATCTACTAGTGCAGAGCTGTACAGGTAGGTGGGGTGGCTTGATGGGTGAAGCCCAGAGAGCTGCCAGCTCTCACCAACCTGCCCTATTAGGAACTGGCTGCTTCTGAGGTTTCTATGGAAGTACTGCTCTCAGTTCATAGTGCTGAGTTTGCGTAGGCTAAAACTGGAGTTCAAGATTGTCTTAACTCTTTCATGGGGAATTTTGTTTTTAATTAGTAGCTCAATGTCTTTAGGTCTTTTCAAAAGTAAAATCACTCCCCTGAGAAGCTTTTCTTTCTTAGAATGAAGCTGTTATCTGTGATCTTACAGCATTCCTAGCTTCCATTTCTTCTTCCAGTTCTTCAGCATAAGGGCCTGGAGGGTGCACCACAAGCACAGCAGTGTCTGTGACCAAGAGATGCAAGATAAACATGTGTGGATACAAACGAGTCTTTATTTCTTCCTTCCCTGTGTGCTTGCCAGGTCTACAGCATTAATTTTTCCTGGGAAAGGTCTACAGCTGGGAATACTTAGCCAAGGAAACAGGAAAGGTGTGGCTGTATGTCTCAGTAGACAGCTGGTATTATCTGCAGCATCAGTAGTGTGCTCTGTTGTGTTGGGACTGGGGATATAATGATGCTGATTTGGTTACTTGAGGGCAATAGGTGCTTGTTCATAGAAACAGCTGCAGGTTTGTGGGTCATGTTGTTGTAGAAATACTGAGGTTTTGATTGAGTATTTAGGCACTGAAATATGCCAGCTGAAAAATATTTGAGTTCAGAATGGCTGCACTTTGCTTTCTGTGAGCTGTGTTCCTGTTTTTGGTTTTATTTACCACCTTTCCTTCCATGGTGAGTAGAAGAGTATCTTTCAGGAGCTGCTATAGGGGGAAAAAAGAGTCAAGTTCTACCTAGGGAAAGACAAATCCTATATCTCAACTGGTTCTATTGCTTACGGGTTTGAAGAGCGATAGCCTCCAGAATCCATTTTAACAGGGTATGTTTAAAAGGTCTGTGTTGCTAACAGGTTAATCTTTGTTCAGAGTGAAGCAGAATCTAGTGTCCTGTCTTTGGCCCTTATGTCCATTTGCCCTTTGTCAAAGCTCTTTGTTGTTCTCATCATCAACTTGTCTGCAAGCAGAGGTGCAAGCACCCCAAGGAGTTGGATGGTCTGTGTTCTGAAGCAGGAACATCAGCACTTAATTTTTTTTCCATCTGTATTTAAGACTTCCAATGGCTTTGCTCTGAAGCACAGGTAACCTGTACTCACTGAAAGCTTTGTGTTAGGATTTATGTTAGCAAATTGTGCCAGTATTTATTCATAGTCTTATGTGTTGTATGAGGTAGCTAGGTAGATCAGAGGTTTGGATAATATAGAGCTGTAAATATGTATTCTGCAAAGCTAATTTCCAAGGGGAGCTTTGTCAGAAGTGTTGGCAGACCCATCACAAAAGTAATGGATACTGACACTAAAATAAATGTAATTTGTGATAATATTCTGCATTTCTAAGGCAATTTTTATCTGAGGCTCATAAGGCCTTACATAAACATAGGATCAATTAATCCTCATAACTTCCCAGTGATTGTAAACACTTTATATGTGGGTGACTGTGGGAGATGAGTTACAAAGATCAGGCACTGAGTCAGTGAAAAAATGAGGAAAAGAGTCGTGTGTTTCTGATTTGGTTTACCTGAGGTATGACCGTGGATTTTCCTTTGTGACTTTCTAGTTCAGCAGCTTTACAGGAGTAGCTAATGCTGTCAGAGCTATGATGCAGCACAACTGCACTCAGTGGGATTCTGTACCCTGGAGAATTCCCTTAAAGTTGGCACTTCTGTACAGTGTCTTCTGAGATCAGTTTGGCTCGTTCCATCTCATGGATGTTATCAACTGTCATTTTGAGGTCATCTCTGCCTCATGGAAAGCCTTCTCTGCCTTACCATGGCTCTTTTCTCGTTTCCAGTTGCCCTCCAGCTAACTGAAAACATGGAATCAATGTGAGGAAGTATCTCTGAAGCATGCACATTGGCAGTGGGTGTCAGAAGGGCCCGAGATGGCAAAAGCAGACTGCATGGGACCATTGAAGAAACAGTCCATAGGAGGTACACCTCACGTGTGCTAAGTCTGCTGCTGTTCTTGGCAGTGTGGTTTACCAACTTTTCCTTCTGTTGCAGTTTTCTATGCAGGGACATACCAAGGCTGGTGCAGAGAGGTGAATAAGAAACAAGCACTGTCCTGGTATTGAACTGAAAATGAAACGAAAAATGCATTCATCTGAAGTACTTCCTGAAAGCAACATGAGCCTTGAGTGTGCATTTTCAATAGGCCTTGGGGGACTTGGTCCAACACTGACTGTTTCAGAGGAATCTGGTTCACTCTCAGCAATTCACGTAGCTGTTTGGGCAGTGGTACAAATTGGCAGCACTTCACTGTGCTGCCATAAGTTAATACCTAGAAAAACACAGCCGCCTTCCTGTTTGTGGAGCAAACTGTAGTCTCACAGTATCTAAGCAAGCAGACAATGATTTTTTTCTTTCTCCCAGACTGGGAGAATGGGAGAGAGCAAAGAAAAATGGAGTAGTTATTTCTGCCTGATGAACTTCCTCCAAAGCCCTCCTTTCCTTTTGGAGTTGAGTAACTGAGTCATTCTGAGCAGAGAGATCTGAAGTCAGAGTTTGAACTCTGTGGTCTGACGCCTGCAGACAGGAAAGCAGACATCACACAAGTTCTGTGGATCGCACGAGCAGTTGGCAGCAGCAGGACAAAGTGTCAATGGAAACTTCTATTACTTTAGGAAGAATGTGAGATTCGGTTAATAAATGCTGAAATTTATGCGACATCTGTGAGTTTAACATCCTGTGGATGTTAACACTGACTTCAGAAAAAGCAGCAGACAGCCACATGGCTGCTGCAGTACAGATTTAAAACTCCTCTAGTTACATTAAATAAAAACCTGCTTAGGAGCAGAAGAGGGACAAAGTATTCCTCAAAGATAGATGGAAAGGAGTTATATGGCTGCAGAGGAGGAGGCATTTTGTAAGCATATCTATCAGTATTGCCGTGTAAAAGTGGGTAGGATAAAGAATGCAGAGGTGTTGCTGTCTTTATGTAGAGGGATCCCTAGTGAAATTAATGCTGCTGCCAGGGTAAAAAAAAAAAAGTGAAGTGTAGAATTAAATCCATCTCAGGTTCTATGATATATTGGAAAACAATGTCAAAAACAGGAGAAATGAGCTGAGTGGATCTGAGCATCCCAAAGGATGCTCTGACAGGAGGAGCTGTAATGGTTATCAGGGTTCATTTCCTCAGAGAATGAGTAAGAAAGATCTTCTGTTGTGCCTCTTATCTGCTTTTCCTTCTCAGTTTTAAGCAGAGGTGGTCTCCAGCCCTTCCAAGCAGAACTTCAGAATGCTGAGCTCATCCTTCAGCACCACTTGGTGCTACTCAGGACAGCACTTCCATCACTGGGATCTGGCTTGGTAGGACAGTCCATCTTTACTCTTGTCATTGGGCACACCTCAGCATCCAGCAAGTTCTCTCATTCCTCTCATCCTATGTACCTGCTACACCTTCTACCTCTGAGAGCAGCAAGCCTCCATTTGTGAGAAGTGTCTGCTGCTTTTGTGGAATTTGTTAAAAGATCTCTAATAAAACTGTAGTTTTGATTTACTTGAATCTCCAGACCACAACCTCCCCATGTGAAGCACGAAAAAGTGAGCTTTGTTTAGATACATGTACACACAGCTCCTTAAGTAAGAGTCCACAATAAAAAAATTGACACCTGCTTTGCTATAGTCCCAGTTGGGCATTGGTGGTTGACCAGAAAGAGAACTCATGAGAAGGATGATAAAGCTGTGCTGCTTTATCCTTGGAGCCTCCATTCTCCTGCGTGCTTTTTTTTTGTTGTTGTTGGATCGAGCTGTATTTAAGGTGATCAGGCTGTATGTGAATCTTATGCATCATCCCCATATGCTCTTTTCTCATTCCAAATGAGACTCTGATGAAACCTGCTGCTCTGCCTAGCTGAATGCTAAGCCTTCAACCATTCCCTGTTGCTAACTGTCAGCATGCATCTGGATGGTGAGGCCGTTCTCCTGGGTGAGGATAACTGTCATCTCCTCCGATCTTTGACGTGTTCTTTGTGCCCTGAGTCTGTGCCATGACTCAGCTCCTTTTCCTTCAATTACAGTTCCTTCTTCTAGACCACATTCAGCAAAGATTTCACCTGGAAGTAAGGAGTTCAAGCAATGAGGTTCCTAAAACAAGCTTTTCCTGCTGCAGTGATCCACAGGTGCTCCTTTTATTACCAGATACCAGTGTTCTTTTGCATACCAGTGAGTGGTGTTGTGGCATTTCCTGAAATGTCTCTTTAGAACAGAGGATTTCACGTCTGTGGTGTGAGTCAAACAAGAACTGGAAGAGGTTATTTTGGTGCACTGTAGCAGATCTGAGTGCCAGCACAGAAACTGGGACCGTATCCCAGATTCTGAACTGATATTGATGCAGCATTGTTCTTACAACGTTCTGGATCCAGAGGGTTCTGGTCCCATTTGAGCCAGCACGAGAGATCTTCTAAGGGTATGGGAGTTCATTTGGTTTGCTCTGGAGCTGGAAGGATGTGTCTCCAGGTAAAAAGGCAGATTCTCTTTAACCTCTCTGTGGAAAATTGTCTTTAACATAAATTTATTTCACTTAAACTTGAGTACCTTGGTCCACGTTTCCTTTTCTCCCTCAGCAGAAACCCATCTGTATTGCTTCTCCTGGGATTAAGTGAAGAGAGTCAGAGCTGGAACTGCTCCTTCGTACTGACAATGTGGTCCCACTCAATACGAGTGAACCCATGGCTCTGTTTCAGCTTTTAAAAGTTAATGAATAGCCAAGGGTTATGTTCCCATGCTCAGAACCTCACCATCTCTCTCTGTGCTGTTTTTAGAAGCGGGAAGTCCAGGGCTTGAATTTCTAAGATGCTCTTTTTCCTCTCCCCGAGGCTCAGATTTCGGGTCTTTCTCCAATTACTAGTTTTATTTGTTTACGTATTTTGCATTGATTGGGAATGAAATCGTTCAGCCCTCCTGCCCTGTTAATGATTAATGATTAAGTCACAATCTGCTGGTGCCTTTACTCACGTGAACATGGCCATTCTTTTTCTCCCAGTGCTTATCTACCCTACCCAGAAATCCCACGGTGCTCAGTGTCTGTAATCACCAGTTTAATTCTGCAGAACCAGACAACCTGAGATCCCATCCTCACCTCACTGTACAATTTCCATCTGCCTTGGAAATGCAGCTGCAGAAACTTCTGGACATTGCTCTGACTTGCCAGAACACACATGCCTTACAAACAGCTCTGCTTCCAGACAGTGTGTGGGGGAGATGCATGTCCATCCCCAGTCACACACACAGCAGCATGCTGGAGTCAGTGCATGGTCTGAATAAAAGGCAGTGGGCTCCAGTGCCCCTCCATTCTTTGCCCACGTGGCAGTCCCTGCAGTCTGTGGACGTGGGGAAAGGGATGACACAGCTGAAGAAGTCGAGATTTTCACGTGCTGCAAGAAGCAGCTACTGCTGGTAAGGAGGAAACTGATTGAAAAGGCACTTTTCTGCCTTCCTTCTTTCTACTCCATCCCGTGGTCACAGAAGCCCAAGGCAGACTGGGGCCAAAATCCTGGGACTCGTGCATGTGTGGTGGTAACTCCGTGGGATTTGCTGCATGGGGGTTTGGGGGCAGGACCAGTGCTTGGATCAAATTGGAGAGATGTTCCCAACTCTTGGAGTGGGTGCTCAGAGGTACTGGAGCTGCCCCACAGTGTGGCTGCAACACTGTCCTTCTGCAGGGATCCGTGGTGTGCAAGCAGGGAAGATTTCCTGCCTTGCCCTTTACTGGAACGGAGATCTGGGAAGTCCCAGTTTCATTTCATGGTCCCTGCTGGTAAATGGGTGACATGAGCAGTTGGTCTGTAATACTGCCGGAGTTTCACAGAATAGGTTCTGATTTATTCCACAGGAATGCCTCTTTCCAGCATCTTTTTCCTCCTCAGTGCTCATCAGGAAACCATGGGAATGACATGTAGTGCGGCCGTGACCTTTTCCTGAGGTTCATTCCAGCAGGACTGGAAACATCTTTGGTGATGAAACCCAACTGGTCGGTATGCTCTCTTGAGGCAGGAAGCACACTGGTTTCGGTGAGGAGGGCCAAAAAGCGACCTCGTGACTGTTGCCTTTAAGAATAGGATCAGGGGTTGTGTCTGTCCCACTTTAACCTCGACACCTAAGTTAAAAGTTAGGGATGAAATATTCTGAAGGAGTGATGAATATTGTGCAGTTATTGTAGAACAAAGGCAGTGCACGTTTCAGGTCCTCGTAAGGAGCAGGATGCTTCCTCTGCTGGCTGTGGCAATAGATGTTCTCATTGTGTTGTGACAAAAGCATATGTGCAAATTAATGATATACACTGCTGATGTTAGACAGCTGCAGCAGTCTCTCCCCGTTTTCCTTTCTAGTCTTAAATTGGGTAAGTGATCCATTAGCAGGAGTTTTGCCTGACTAAGGAATAGGAAAGAGCAAGTGAGATTTATTGCATAGCTCAAGGTGCGCTTCATTTGCATTATATTAACCATGCTGTCTGATTAAAAGCCAGGGTTGGGAACACGTGTATGAGAGAGCATCAAATGCATGAGGAAGCGGGTTGCTGTAGAAACTCTAACTCTGCAGCTCTGTGTGCACCAAGGGCGTGCTGAGTCATAACTGCTGGCGATTTGCTTGGCTCTGTCTGGTAGGAGTGAGCGGTGTCGGGTCCTGTTCTGTGCTTCTTCTGCCCCAGGCCTGTGCTTACAATGATTCTAGAGGCAGTGGGTAGCAAAGTTTCAGTCAGAGCACAGCAGCCTTCTCTCTGTACTGCTGAGCTCGGGCAGCAGCACCGCCAGCCCTGGGGGGCTGTGGGAAACAGGGCAGGCAGAGCTGCTGCTGGGTGCAGGACACTGGGGGCAGCGGGAATACAAAGAACAGATGGTTGCCTCCTCAGGACAAGGCGGAGGTGGTCACAGAGAGGGCTCCCATCTCTTGCTGCCAGCAGCTAAAATCAGTACCGTTGCACAGAAGATGTGAGGGAGGCTCTTGAGGAGTCACACCACAGCCGTGTGCTGCGGCCTCCAACGTAAATCTGCCTTACCAGACAAGAGTTAGTAGCTCCATCCTGCCCAGATGCACTGCTAAGCCAACGAGAGCCGTGCATCGTTCCGCCTGTGTTCTGCCTGGATTCTGGGATCCTCCACTCCTTCCTTTGTTTTACTGCACTAAGGGAATTCTCAGAGCAGAATTGAACACCATCGTTGGAGAATGGAGCAGGAGAGAAGAGCAGCTGCGTGCACAGCAATGCGTTGGCACTCACGGGTTTCCTCGCTGGGAAGCTGGTGCTGCTGTCTGTGTTTGGAATGGGCTGAGATGGAGTTGTACAAAGTAGGAATGAGGTCTGACCCCATCTCTTTGATAGCTTTCTCCTCCTATTGCTCTGCCCAACGTGCGCCCTACCTGTGGCATCCTGCTCTGTAAAGAGGACCCAGAGCTCGCTGGGTTCCTGGGGCAGGGCTGCTTTACTCAGAGGATCCTGCCCCTCCAGACCTCCAGCACTATTCTATGTCACCTGGAAGGAGCAGTGAGAAAGGGAGGTGCTCACTCCAGACACAAAGAGAGCAGCAGTGAACAAGGAGCAGATTTCTCATTGCTAGCCTGTGTAAAGAGAGGGAAGAATCCACAGTGGGTCATGGAGAGGACTCATGGGGACCTTTACCATGGGAGGTTCATTGAGACTTTAATATAATGACAGGACAGCGTGGCTTATATGCTGGTGTAGGAAGTGCAATTGAAATGTGTCTCAGCACAGTGTCACTTTTTAAAACCTGCTTGGAAGCAAAGGCAGGAAATAGGTGCTAAGTGTAAAAAAGAGCAAAGGGCCACAATCCATGATCTGATGGTGCTCTGTGTGTCTGTGCAGCAGAGTGCTATGAATTACTGGTGGAGATTGATGACATGCTTAAATGCTGCTGCTGCTAGACATCAGCATGGCTGCTTGACAGCACAGCAGAGGCAAGGCTGTCACCAGAAAGGCTTCCAGGCCACGGGGAGCTGCAGGGCTCTGGCTCCTCCAGCAATGTGTCAGCAGCCAAAGCAAAAATACGTTTAATCCTTTGGCTGCTGTGCCCCTCGGGGAGCTTCCCTGAGGCTTTGTGTTACAGGAAGCAAGCTGTGGCTTGAGTTTGGGGGGTTTTGTTCCTTTTCAGGCTATCTGGAAGGATTATATCTTAAACAAAGGCAGTGGTAACATGCTGAAGAGTCACGGGTCTGCCTTAGTGAAGTTCCCAGCACCACTGACATCTGTGATGAAGGAGGATCAAGCCCTGAGCTGGCAGCCCAACCAGCTGTGGTGCCAGCTCTGCCTCTCAAGAGCACATCTGTTCATCTTGTGTTATTTAAGGTCACCTTATATTCCCTGGAAGCAGAGCCTCTGCAGTCCTGGTGAGGTGGCTTTGTGCTGGGTTGCCATCAGCAGTGTGAGACCTCAGCTCTCTTCCTGATGTCCTCCTCCACCTGCTCCTCTCAGCTTCAGCTGACACCTCATAGCACCGAGGTGCCCATAGGTGAGGCACCTTAGATGTGGTGCAAACCAGCGCTCTGAGTTCTGCTGGCAAAGGGCTGTGCACTTCCACAGTTGTCCCAAGGGGGTCCCCATGGCAGCACAGGCACAACAGGACCCAGAAGGGAGCACACCCAGCTGGGAGCAGTGCCTGCAGGCAGCACGATGCTCACCAGCCACAAGTCAGGACTGCTGTGTGCCACAGGCCGGCGTGCAAGGAGCAGATCCCGGGAGCTGCACGCTGCTGACAGCTGCTGAAAGGGCACTGTGAGTTCAGCGGCTGGAGAGCGTTTGATCTTTCCGTAGCTCGAGTCCTGCTCACAATAACTGTCTCAGGAGTCAGCTGATATTCCCCATAAGCCCTTTTTGGTAACAGATACTCTTCAAAATGAAATTAAAAAGGAAAATGTGCGTCAAACTCAGGCAAAGGGTCAGGTCTTCATCTTCCAAAAGCTCCTCCTGGAGATACAGCAGCCTGTGGGGTGAGCAGGCTCCAACCTACATCACTACTGCTGCTTTCTCTAAAGCACTGCAGCCACTCTGCCCAAAGCCCCACACAGCCCAGGCTGGTGGTGGTTACCAGAAACCCCAACGAAACCCCAACACCACACTCGTGTGCTGTGCAGAGCATATTTACATCCAGCCTTCAGCTTACAGAGAGCAGAACACATCTCTGGACATCCAGGCTCTGGCTGAGGCTGGGAGCTCCTCAGGGCTTCCGTTCCTGAGTGGGTTTGCAGTGTATCCCTTTAGAAAAAAAAGTTCTCTTTGGGTTGAGTTGCTCAGGATGCCTGGGGGATTTTGACACAGCAGAGGCAATTGGGGTTGAGCACTCAGACCTTCTCAGTGTGTATTGCAGAAGTTGTCCTGGATGTCTTCCCTGCCTGGGGGAGATGTAGGCAATGGGTGTGAGGCAGCTCACCATTGCCATCTGAGAATGATCCATGTTATTTTAGTGACAGTGCTGCCAGATCAAGCAGGACCTCACTGAGCACTGACTGGGATATGGGAAGACAGCTTTCTTCTCCCTGAGCTGTCTGCAGAGAAGCTGCTGGTCATACTCCCCACATAATAAGCATCAAACCCCCTGCTGCACAGAACCTGTCCCAACCCCAGGACAGCTCCTGTGAGCAGGTTTCTTATTCTAGGAGAGGACGGAGGAGGGCAGCATGCATCAGAGGGAGTGAGACTTCAAGTGCTGTATCAATAAGGTCAGGGTTCTTCTTGGGGATAATCTGGTAGAAGATTGTAGAATCAACAGAACCACAGAAACACAGATTGGAAAAACCATCTCAGATCCCCAAGTCCAACCCCAGCACACAACCTCCCCCCCCACAACACCAAACCACATCCCTCAGTGCCACATCCCCATGGTTCTGGAACACCTCCAGGGCTGGTGACCCCACCAGGTGCCTCCCCAGGCAGCCCGTGCCCATACAGAGGGGAGAGCCCCTTTCATCTGCTTGCTGGGGAATGGCAGAACTTCTCTAGCCCTGCAGGGAGAAATGCATCCAGGTGTAAGCTGCAGCCAGAGGCCTCGTGGTGGTGGGAAGCAGGCTGGAAGCAGCCTGCCTGCCACCAGCAGTCTGCAGCTTGCCTTGGCCCTCCATCCAGAGAGGCAAAGCCACCATATGGCTGCTTGGTGGGATGCAAATCTGGGATGAGTTAAAAGTAGGAGGGATACAGACAATCCCACATTAAAGAATAACCTGTCCATATGTTTCCTCTCTGCTCTTTCTGCAGGCTGAAGGGTCAGGAAATGCGAGGGGGTCTTTTTGCTTCAGGAGCTGGGACCTGTGGTTCTCCATTTGGCTTTGTGTGCACGTGTGCAAACAAAGAGCTGCCCTGCTCCCTGGGCAGCTATTCTTAGGATCTTGACTGCAAGACAATCACAGCGTTGTGCTGATGAATGTGAGTGATGGCTGCAGGATAATTGTAGAAGGAGAAGCGTGCAGCTTTTGGGGGAGAGGGGAGGGGAGGGGAGGGGAGAAAGAGAAGAAGACAACTGTTGCTCTTAGGCTTGGGAGCTGCAGTGTCTGTGCTGTCAGAGCTGTGGCCAGCCCTCCCTCCCTCCCTATCGATGCTTGTACCTCTTTTTGTTACTTGGACCACTCACTTTTCACCACGCTTTACTCAGATGAAGCATGTCTTGCTCTGTTTTGTTTTTGCAGGTGGCAGGAAGCACTGTGCTGGGAAATCCCACCTGGCCGAGTGTCCCTGGGCGGCTGCACTGTTCTCTGAGAATCACTGTGCTCTCTGCAACCGCTGCCAGTAATCCTCCCACCACTGTTCATTGCAGCTTCCCGACCACCTGCAAGCTGCCGTAGCTCTGTGTGAGGGCAGGTTTGGGTGGGTGACTACCAGCAGGGCCAGGGTTTGCTTGGGCTGCAGTCAGAAGAGCTCTGCACTGCTCAGACACAATGTTTGTGGTGGTGATCCCATCCTTGGGGTTTGCAGCTGTCTGTGTGCAGCAGAGCTGTGCCTTTAGGAACCAGGAGGGTCCTGGTGTGGTGCTGCCCATTGTGGTCTGCTGCTCTGCGATGGATTTCACCCCTAAGCAGGAAGGGAAAACCTTCCTCTGCGTGTTTCCATTTCTGATCAGGCAGAGATAAGGAGATACCACAGCTCTGCGGTCATTTCCCCTTCCATAACCCCATCTACACAGTTAAACCTGCAGACTGCTAGGTTTGGATGCCCAGATCTGCAGTGTACACTTGGTACTGTCCCCTCCCTCACCCATGGACCAGCGTGGTCCCAGAACAGATCAACAAGAAGTTAAACCAAACCCCTGTGAATGAAGACATCTCAGAATTGCAGCACACAGCTCCGTGGGAGCAGCTCCTGGACCTGGAAGGGGTGAGGTCCCCATCCCTGGAGGTGTTCCAGAGCCATGGAGATGTGGCACTGAGCAATGTGGTTTGTTGTCATGGTGGGGGTGGCTTGGGGTTGGGCTGGGGGATTTCCCCCAACCTCAGTCTTCAGCTGCACCCTTCTTGTCGAGGTAGGCTGCAGTTGAGTGAGTCTGGGTGGGTTCAGCTGCTCAGTGGGTTGAGGTTTGCCCCAGAGACCACCGGTTCTGTACAGCTCTCAGCACTCCCTGCTGCATTTGCCTCCCTGCAGAAGTGCCCCAGAGGAGGAGGGTCTGGGTATGTCTGTGTCCGGAGGATGATCTGCTGGAACACCCATAACACTGGGGGGCAATGGCTCTGAGATTCCACCTCCCCTCCTTTCCCTTCTTCCTATTGAGCCACAAACTTCAGCCCCAGGAAATGGGGCAAAGAAGCACCACGCAGACATCCTGCCCACCTGGAGCAGCATGCAGAGTTTGGGTACTTGTGTCTCTCCACTGCTCCATCATTCCCCATCGCCAGACTCACTGTTGGTATTTCTGTCTCAGTTCCTGCAGTTACAGATTCAGGGACTGAAGGAATGATGGCTACTGGGACCCCATTAGGAAAAAAAAAAATAAAAGTGCAGTAAGATTTTTGGCCGTAAGAGGTTTAAGAACTTCCACAGCTGAATGAATCAGTGTCTCCGAACTGACAGAGGATAATGGATTTAATAAATAGCTATGATTAAGTCTGATGTTATTTTTAAATAATTTCAAAAACTGTTACTCTAATCCCTCCATGGTTGGCAGGAAGGATGCTGCTCAGTGCTTAAAATTAGTTCCCTCTCCTTCAGCCCACTGTGCAGTTATGGTCCCTGGGGCCGTGGTGGTTTGCTGAGGCATCTGCTTATCCTGAACATCCACAGCTGCATTTGCTGAGTGCTCTTTGCCTTGGGAAGCACCCTCTGAAAGGAGCACTGTTTTGGTCGTGGAAGTGTCGGGTGTGAATGCTGTGTCTGCACACCCAAAGCAAACATCGAGCTGAGATATCCCGTGATGCAGCTGGTGGCTGTGGCACAGTTGGCCTTTATCAAACAGAGCCAAATTCCCATATACTTGGGAGCAAATTGAGCCACCTTTAAGACAGGCTGCCCTCCTCCAGGTAGCCAACCCATCACCCTGCAGGGACCCAGCACTTGGACCAAGGACCACAGTGTGATGTCACTCATCGTCAGTGACATCCCTCCTTGTCCATAGCACTATCAACCAAACTGATGGAAAATGGTCTCTTCTCTTCTCTTCTCTTCTCTTCTCTTCTCTTCTCTTCTCTTCTCTTCTCTTCTCTTCTCTTCTCTTCTCTTCTTCTCTTCTCTTCTTCTCTTCTCTTCTTCCCTTCTCCTCCTTTCCCCTTCCTCTTCCCCTTCCTCCTCCTTCCCTTCCCTCCATAAACCCAACTGCAGCTCTCAGCTCTGTCGTAGCTCAGCAGCAAGGCAGGGATAACAATAAATCCCTTCTCCCACCTTCTTGCTGCATGTCTCCATCAGACAGACTGTAACAAACAGGGGCTGTCACTCATTATGTGCTCATTTTGTGCTGAGCACAATGCAGCTCTGATCCCAGCTCAGATGTGGGACTGCTGCACCAACCGTGGGGCTGCGATGAATCCCCGGCGCTGACAGTGGGGTACAGGGATGGGCACATGTGGGGGATTTTCAGGCTCTGTCCTACACGTGGCCCCGGGCATGGCATGCATGGGCTCAGGGGGCAGCGGGGAGGAGGTGTGTGTGCACTCACACAGCGCTGGTTGCAGGGATGCCGACGCTGACTTCTTCCCGACCCCGGGGCTAAGCTTATTAAAGAGACAGGACAATAACACGAGAAAAATCAGTGCTTTTGTTTCGGAGCTTAAAAGCAGTGTTTGCAGAGCTGCTAATGGTCCCCATCCCGTTGCCGTGCAGTGCCATACTGGGAGCAACTGGGAGGAGGCATGCGGGCTGTGAGGGAGCAGCAAAACACTGCTCCAGAGCCACAGCTTCCCTACCTGTCAGCACGAGGATTTTCAGCCTGAGCACACAAGGCTGAGCTCAGGGGACACTGTCGTGTTGATTTAGGGTTTTATCTCCCTTCCTCTCCATTAGCTCTGATGCCCTCTTGTTATGCTGCAAAGCGAACCGTCCTTTCCTCCAGCGGTTGTCCCCGTTCCCACTCGGCAAATATCGATCTGCCCGTGTCCTCAGCACGGGGTGAGCTCAGTGTGGCCATGCCACCTCATCTGCCATCAGCCACGGGGTGAAGGATGGAGAGGAAGGGATGGCAAGTGATTGCCAGGTATTTTTCTCCCCCATCCTCTCCCTCCCTACAGTGGCAATGCACGGGGCTGCGGGCTGCAAACACAAACCAGCTCTGGGCTGAGACAGCTGGGGATTGGTAACGGAATGATTTCAGTCCCATCTGAAATCTGAAGGACTTGAGCACAGAACCCTGCTGGGTTCTCCGTGCTGCAACAGCCCAGACAATAAGGGGGGGTATCCCCAGAAAGTCCACCGTAATATTACCAAAGAGCACTTTGAGATGGAGGAGATGGAAGATATAGAGGTGATGATGGGGGTGTCAGGGTGACCCACATCAGAGAGCAACTCAGAGAAGAGGGAACTGCTGCTGCTCCAGGTGCACCCCGACTGCTGTGGCAGGAGCAGCTGGGGATAATTTGGAGGCATGGGGAGAGCCAATGGTTAGGGCCAGCCTGGGTGTGTGGGTCCACTGGGGGCAATAAAAAGGCAGCTGAGGGTACTGGGAGCAAGAGAAGGAGGGTTGGAGGTGGGTGGGTTTGTCTTTAGAGGTGGTGGGGAGGAGTTGTGCTGTTGGTGGTACCTGGCTGCTGTGGAAACATGCTGCTGGGTGAAGCCAAGCTCTGCTCTCATCTGTGTGCATGCTTTGTGTATGCCTGCAATTTTTTTGTATGAGATGTTTAGAAGCAGTATTGCCTGTTCTGGTTTATACTTTCCACCTAAGGGTGAACTGAGTGTGTTTGAAGGGGGTTTGTTTGAGCTTGGTCATGCTGTGTTGGTGCATGACCTGGTGCCTTCACGATGGGGATCTGTGGGGTGGGATGTGGCTGCCTCCTTTCAGATGGGGCCCTGAGCTGATGCTTCCAGGAGCCCTTGCTGGGCTTAGGCTGTCTAAACCTGTGGCTCCCAGAGCTGGAGGAAAGTGTTCCTATCTTCACAAGGAGAGGTGTGCCCTGCTTCCTTGTGGGGTTGCAGCTGTAACTTTCCCAGCCCGCTGTTAAATGGCAATTTGTGCCTGTGCTTAGTTTGGAGGCTGAGCTGTGGCGTGTGTGGATCCATTTGAGCTCTGCTGAGGGCAGAGGACTTGGCATCCCCCTTGCTGGGGCAGCAGATGTGTGGGGCTGTTGTGGGGTCCCAGCTTCTCAGGGGGTGGAGGTGATGTGGCTTTGACCTGACTCTGCCTTGTGCTGCCCCAAAGCACGTGGAAGCTTTTAGCTGGCAGCAATCCTTGACCTGACAAGATGCCGGTTGTACACGAGCATGGTGAGAGGATGAAGAGGTTCAAGAACAAGGGCAAGGACACAGCTGTAAGTACAGACACCACTGTCAGTGCCATCTCCTTCCAGTACAGTGGGGCCAGCTGGGGCCTGTATGAGGGCTTCTGAATGTCACTTACCCTCAGAGCCCTTAGTACAGACTGTCAGGGATGCTTTGTCTTTGGAGACATGGTGTGGAGCTGCTGGGCCGTGAGCTGCAGCCTTCAGCTGGTTGACTCTGGGCTGTCACTGCTGCTAGCCCCCCT
>VXAB01004705.1:0-54003 GCA_013399175.1 Odontophorus gujanensis | reverse complement strand
GGGGGGGGGGGGGGGGGGGAGGGTGACACAGATGCTTAGTTTTATCCCTCTCCTGTGACCTCCCCTGGCCATAGCAACGAGCTGGCTCTGCTCCCTGTAGCAGTTCTGGGGTGGTGGGGTCGAATTTGGGATAGGGATGAGCTGTGGAGGGAGCTGGGTGCTGCTGGTGTTAACATAGTGATGTTGTGCCCCCAGGCCCTGCGCAGGCAGCGGGTGGAGGTGAACATTGAGCTGCGGAAGGCCAAGAAGGATGAGCAGATCCTGAAGCGCAGGAGCATTTCCATCGTCTCTCTGGAGAAAAGCCCCTCACCAGCAGAAGACAAAAATGTGGTGAGTGCTGGGTGTCTGCACGTGGCTGGTGCAGAGGGTCCCACCCACTCTGGGACTTGGGCCACCACCACATCCAGCTTCAGTGACCCACATTAAACAGCCAGAGCTGGGCACAGGGGAAGGGGAGGGCTTTAGGCACTGCCCAGCCCTCTTCTGTGCTATCTCACATGGAAATGTGTGATGCAGCTTCCCTTGATGGCAGACAGAACTGGGTGCAGCTCCAGGCACCAGAGCAGGGTAATTACCATGCTCATGGCCCCATTATGATGCCAAGGACTCCCCTGCATTTGATTACAAGGATCAACTGCCTGGAAGGCATTTGTGGATTCTCTTCCTCTGCCTCATCTTGAAACTGCATTGCATAAAGAGCAGACACCAGCTTAGATATGGAGTGGTGACTGCTTTGGGTCTAGACAGCTGATTGAATGAGAGATTACACCGGAGGGAGTCCTGGCTTGGAGTCCTGACTTGTTGCCTGTCTCTGAATCATCCCAACACAGATAGCTCCACTGTCCCTGGAGGAAATAGTGGAAGCTGTGAATGGGAGCAGTACTGCACTCCAGCTGCAGGCGACACAGGCAGCCAGGTATGCTGTCTGGTGGGGGAGGGGATGGGGCTGTTGTGGGGTCCTGCAGGTAGGAGGCTTTCAGTGTTCCTGCCTGGGGAGCTCTGAAGCTGCACTGGGGGCTGGGACCCTGTAGAGTGCCATGCTGGGCTCTTGGCAAAGCTGACTGAGGGGTTGGTAATGCCTTCTGGGGCTGTGCTGGCTGCTGCCAGCTGAGGTGGGGTGGGGGAAGGAACCCAGTGCTGGAGGCTGGATAAGGAGGACTGCTCTGCAATAAGATGTGACTGATCAAGGCTGTCACCATCTACAGTCCAACTGGCAGTGGGGACCTATCCCCAGGGTCCAGGAGAGGCTGACTTGGTTTGCTCCAGCTGAGCCTGCCCATGCCTGGGGTGCCCTGGCAGCACACTGAGCTTGCACCACAGTGAGATCTGGTGGCAGCACAGCTCTAAGCCATGAATTCCCTCCTCTGTCACCACAGGTGTTGTGGCTGGGATTCAGATCTAGCTGAAGGTGCTCCCTCTCCCAGCTGTTCTTGGCTAGGTCATGGCCCTGATGGTGCCCTATGTGGGTAGAACCCTATGGCTACAGACTGTGCTGTGCCCTCTTGCAGGAGGATGCTGTCCAGGCAGAAGGACCCCCCTCTCAATCACATCATCGAGCTGGGGATCATCCCCAGGCTGGTTGAGTTCCTGGCCCGTGCTGACAGCGCTGCTCTGCAGTTTGAAGCAGCCTGGGCGCTGACCAACATCGCATCCGGCACCTCGGAGCACACCAGGGCGGTGGTGGAGGGAGGGGCCATCCCTGCCTTCATCTCCCTCCTGTCCTCCCCCCACATGCACATCAGTGAGCAGGCCGTGTGGGCGCTGGGCAACATCGCAGGTGAGTGGGGTCCCCAGGCAGGGCTGGGTTAGGGTGCAGTTGCTGCCCCAGTGGTGTTCCTGGAGATGGGCCCATTTCCCCACAGTCTCTGTTCTGTGATTCTCACAGCCCTTCTGACCCCGGGTTGGTCCTGTGGGATGATTTTGGCTGAAGAGTGCAAATGCAAGAGTGTATCTTGCTGGGCTGGTCTAACCCACCAGTGTCATTAGCAGTGGGGCCTCTGGATGCTGTTGCCTGTCTTACACAAATCATAAATAACCCTCTTTATCTGTGCAGGTGATGGTCCTCTGTACAGAGATGCTCTCATCAATTGCAATGTGATTCCTCCCTTGCTGGCTCTGGTGTCACCTATAACTCCAGTAAATAACTTTCTTGTTCTTAACTTTACACTCTTGATCACTTGGGTCACGGGTGACTGGTGATCTGACTCAGGTAACCAGCTGGGTGGGACCCTTGTCTTAACTGCTTTTAATGAATCCACCTCTGAATGAGGCCTGGAGATGCTGGGTGGATGCACTCCAGGTCAGTGCAATGACTTAGACAAAGCTCTCCCATTCAGCTTTGACCATCTCAAGCTAGGAGTAAGCTGCAGTTGGTGCACAGCAGACATGCATATGCACGTAGAGGGCAGAACTTGTCCTTCTTGCTTTCTCCTACTGCTGCTGTGCCCTGCCCTCCTGCAGCAGTGCCTGCCCCACTGCTTTCATGGAGACAAGGGCCTTTTTGGAGAGGTGTGAGGTGGTCTGAAGCTCTGAGAGCTCCAGCAGTGGGATGGATGCCTCCAGGGGTCCCACCTTGGGTGCGGTGGGTGCTCTCTGTAGGCAGAAATTGGGCCTTTCAGGGTAGGGCTGAGGAAAACACCCTCTGGGCCTTCTGTGAGTTTATATTGCCAGAGAAGTCTCTTACGGACTTTGCCACTCCTGATGCACCTTTGTCTCTTCTCAGGGAGCACTGTGAAATGTCACAGAACATGACAATCTCACCTCCTATGCACCTTGGTGGTTGTGATGCTCTGCACGGAGCTCTGCTGCTCTCCTTACTGGGATGAGGGAACTCAAACTCCTCTCTGTGACCATGGGCTGTTAATGTTGAAGTAACACTCCCTGGATTTGTCCAAAGAATGCTCTGTAATTTGTCCTGAGGACCCAGCAATAAGCTGCTTGGTGCCTTCGTTAGTCATTGTTGCTTGTCATGCCACCAGATCTGAAGTTATTGGAACTTAATATTGGAGAAGGAGGAGGGGAGGTCTGCTCTTTCATCTCCCTGCTTCAAACAAGCCTCAACCCTTATTAAAGAGGCTGCTCCTGACTGCTTGATAACATCTGCTGCTGTGTGGCCAGGAGCAGTGCTGGTTGCACCAGAGGGCTCTTCAAGGATCTCACAGCTCCTTTGTGTTCCAGGTTGGGTTCCTGAGGAACATCACATGGACTCTGTCGAACCTCTGCAGGAATAAGAACCCGTACCCACCCCTGGAGGCAGTGAGGCAGCTGCTGCCCGTCATCATCTGTCTGCTGGAGCACGAGGACAAAGAGATCATCTCTGACTCCTGCTGGGCTGTGTCCTACCTGACTGATGGCTCCAACGACCGCATCCAGATCGTGGTGGATACGGGGATTCTGCCACGGCTGGTGGAGCTCATGGGCAGCCCTGAGCTGATCATCATGGTAGGGAGCAACTGACAGTCCCTGATCTGTGCTCCTATAATGCAGGGACATCTGGGGAGAGGGAAGGCACAGCTCCTTGCAGTCTGTGGACTGCTGCTTCCTCACTCCGCAGTTCTTATTGCTGATCAACCCAGCACTTCTTGCTGTGGCTGGGAAGAGCCTGTAAAGCTGCTTAGAGCAGAACAGGAGGCTGGTGGGTAGGTCTGTAGCCACAGCAGTAGTCTCCTATGGACTTCATTTGAAGGATCAGGCCCTAAGTGAGGGCTCTTGCTGGTCTTTCTGGTGTGTATCCCTTGAGATAAGATTTCTCATCTCCATTTACTCTAATCTGTCTAGACTCCAGCTCTGCGTGCCATTGGGAATGTGGTTACAGGGACTGATGAGCAGACCCAGGCAGCTATTGATGCTGGTGTCCTGGCTGTCCTGCCCCTTCTCCTGCGACACACCAAGCCAGCTATACAGAAGGAAGCAGCGTGGGCACTCAGCAACATTGCAGCTGGGCCCTGCCAGCAGATCCAGCAGCTCATCACCTGCGGGCTGTTGCCACCTCTGGTGGAGCTGCTTGATAAGGTAAGGGGATGGGTGCAGCTCTGTGGGTGCAGGAGCAGTGCTCAGCTTCAGCCCATGCTGCTTTGTTGCGAGGTGCTGTGCCCAACAGCCACCTGAGCAGTCTCCTGTGAAGATGATTAGGATCTGAAGAGCAACTTGAGTGCTTGTGCTTAATACAGCTGCATGAAAGAGCAGTTTGGAGCTGGTCTTGGCAGCTCTGCCATGTGTCCATGCAGCGCTAGGAAAGTGGGCCAGTTCAAATTGCATGCAGAGAGCAGCTCTCCTCACCTAGAGGGGAGCTCTGGAGGAGCTCTGCTCCTGCTCTGGAGGATGATAAAGCCTGGGAATGCCTTCTCTGTGCTCCTCTTCCAGGGGGACTTCAAGGCCCAGAAGGAGGCGGTGTGGGCAGTGGCCAACCTGACAACTGGTGGTACTGTAGAGCAGGTGGTGGAGCTTGTCCAGTCTGGGGTCCTCAAGCCTCTGCTCAACCTGCTTTTGGCCAAAGACAGCAAGACTATCCTGGTCATCCTGGATTCTATTTCAAATCTCTTCCTGGTAAGATCTTCTGTCATGCATCCCTTTACCAAAGGAGCAATGTGAGAGGAGTGCTTGTGTGGTGCAGATAGAACAGCTCCTCCCCAGCAGTTAGACTTGTAGGAGTGATTTAGACTTCATGCCCAACTTGTTTTTGGGTCCTTCTGGGTTGCCTGAAGGGCCTGATGTGAAGTTCCCAAGTGCTCCTCTTCCTGGAAAGGAGAAGATACAGTGTGCTGATCACCAAGCTGTACAGAGGTGAAGGTCTCAGAGGAACTGGATAGTCCTGGAGTCTTCCCAGGGTCCAGGAGCTGGTTTGGTTGGAAGCAAAGCCACAACAGACTGATCTGACAGGGATACTTCCACATATACTGTCATCCTGGGCATCTCTGCTGAACTCAGTATGGACTCATGTTCCTACCACCAGTCACTTCTCCCTTAGGATTGCATCCTGACAGCGGGGACCACTCTGGCCCCATTGTGACATGGGTTATACTTGCCTCCTTTGTCTGCAGGCAGCTGAGAAGCTGGGAGAGACAGAAAGGCTGTGTCTGCTGGTGGAGGAACTTGATGGTCTGGAGAAAATTGAAGCCTTGCAAACCCACAGCAACAACATGGTCTATCGAGCTGCTCTGAATATCATAGAGAAGTACTTTTCTGGTGAGGTATGGGAGCTCTTGCTGCTTGTTTGAAAATGAGCTGTTGTGTGCTGAAGTGAAGTATATCCTTTAAAGATGCTGAGAAGTCCTTAGAGTTCTGCATGAATAGGATATTTCCTATAGCTCACTCCCTTTACCTTCTAGAGCTCTGTAGAACCCCAGTTTGTCAGCTGACTGTTATGCAACAGAGATGCCTTGATAGCATCTGGAATTTCCAGTGGCATCAGCTGGCACCACTATAGTTGCAGATACGTGTTCCAAATGTGGGGATGCTTCCTCCTTCCAAGCTGACTTGTCCCTAGGAAGGGTGGCCTCCTACTCACTGATAACTGTGCTCAGGTTCCTTCTGGGTTGCTTGACTCTTTTCATGTTATGCCTGTGGAAAAAGTATAGGTTCTCAGCTAGCAGTCACAAGGGAATCCCATAACTATTACAGGTCCATATTTGGATCCAGCCTTGTTCCCACAGAGTGGGGAGCACCGGAGGAGAGGTTTATAGTGGTCTGGCAGATCTCAGAGCAAGGTCTGAGCTTGACCTGAAGTGTTTAAATGTGTAAAGACACAGAATCATTAATTGATGGTTATCAAATTTCTCCTAGGAGACAACTGCTCTGCAACCTGGGTCTGATGAGGAAGGGCTATACAACTTCTCAGTGGAGAAGCAAGACTTCAACTTCTGAGGACAGAGCATTGCACAGCTCTGAGTTGGTGGGTGGAGGCTGGGTGTTCTGACCAAGAGGAGCAGAGGTGTATAGTCCTTATACATTTGAAACTTATCAATAATTATCATCAATAAATTGCACTTGTGGATTTGTACTTCTTGCCTCTATTTCTTTCAGACTCATATTGTGGTGAAGAGCATAGTTTTCAGGGGCCTTAAGCATATGGATGAATGTTTTGGAGTTTCTGGCTGTGTTTTCTATGCTGGCCATTGCCTGCCTGCAGGAGCACAAAGTACTTAAGTTCTTGTGAACTGTCTGGGTCAAACTGCTAAGAAGCAGAGTGTACCACCAAACCCTGCTTGGCTTTTGTGTTTGTGCTGTGGCTCCTGGGCTTCCCCACAGGACAGAGGGCATCGCCTCTTCCTTTCTAAGCAGCCTGGAGGCTGTACTCTGTGCAAGGTGGGCATCCCTGAGCTTGCTGAGCATAGCTTATTGAAGAGCTGGAGCTGCTAAACTGCAGTGTGATGCTAGGATTTATGACCTGGATCTGACACTATGTAGTGAAGACCAGAATAGCACAAAACCTGAATGTGCTCTGGAGGTGAGTGCCTGTGTGGATTCTTCCTTTATGCCGTGGGTTTACACAAAGGGCTCTGCTGCCAGCACTTCCTTGCAGTGTGCTGCTGATGCAGCATCTGGAAATGATTGGATTTCACTGGGTAAAAGGAGCCTGAGGCAGATGCTTCCTTGGTGTAAATGGAGATGTGGACCGGAGCTGGGCTGCTGCTGCTGCCTTGCTCTTCCTGTGCTTGGGCACAGGGCTGCTGTGTGCTGATGCTCTGCTGACTTACAACAAGCTAAAAAGGGAAAGGTCAGAGCTTCAGGGCTCTTTTCCTGCTCACCTGTGTGAGGCTGCTGTAGCCGAGTTGCTTGATTTCACCTCTGCAGCCCTAGGTTGAAAGAGAAGCGTCCCTGGATGTGATAGTAGGTTGATGCTGCTCTGCTTTCCAAATCCACCTTTCATTGAGACAAATTAAAACAAAAATCAAGTTTTGCTGAGTGAAGCATCCCCTGTCCAGACCAAACTGGAGCTCAGGGATGACTGCTTTGCTGGAGCTGATAGGGAAGACACTGTGGGCTCCGTCTGCACTGTGTTAAGATCTGATTAGGGAGGAGGAGGTTGTGGATGGGAAGCGGGGTCCCTTGGTGGCTCATAAAGCAGTCAGTGAGCTGGTTCACCCTGTACCCAACAGAGGCGATTCTTTACTTCCTTGGGGAACAATAGGGGAAACGGTCTAATTCTGAAGATATCCACACCAGTGAAAGCAAACGCACCTTAATGTGCCGCATTTCTGAATCAGTGGGTGCGGGAAGTGTCCAGGAAAGCCACATTCATATCTGTTGTCCGAAGTCATCCACGCGAGAGGAGCCCCGCGGCGACCCTGAGCGTCCACCCGCCCCGCGGTCCTCCCGCACGCAAGGGGGCGCTACACTCNCGTCGCCGTACGGAGAGGCCGAGCCGGGGCTGCGGGGCCCAGCTGTTACCCCGTTCCTCCTCCGCGCTTCCCCCGCTCCCAGCTCGGGGTGCTGTTGTGTTTCGGAGTTATTTCTGTTTATTTTCTTTGATTATTGTTATTATCGTTGTTATTTTCTCTCCTCGTGGCGCTCCGTTCGCAACCGCCCCCTGCTCGGCCCGCCGTGCCCCCGCTTCCCCCTTCCTGCCCCCCTTTCCCTGCCATNAAGATATCCACACCAGTGAAAGCAAACGCACCTTAATGTGCCGCATTTCTGAATCAGTGGGTGCGGGAAGTGTCCAGGAAACCCACATTCATATCTGTTGTCCGAAGTCATCCACGCGAGAGGAGCCCCGCGGCGACCCTGAGCGTCCACCCGCCCCGCGGTCCTCCCGCACGCAAGGGGGCGCTACACTCCTCCGTCAGAGCGCGGCCCTCCACGCGCGACCTCCCCAAGATGGCGGCGCCTCTCCTCCCGCGCGCTGACGTCACGGCCCGAGACGCGGGGCGGGGCCGAGGCGCTGNCCTGCGATGGGCTCCGTGCGCTTTGTGGAGGAGAGCAGCCCTGCCGGGCTCTACGCCCGTCCCATTGCTTCGGGTGGTTTTGCTCTGGGTCGCTTGTTTTGCTTTTTGCTTTGTTTCCCTTTTTGTTCCCCTCCTTGTCTGCTTCCTCTCCCAAACCCAACTTCTGAAGTCCTTTCCCTGAGCTGAAGCTGCCGAGGAACTGCTGCTCTCCGTGTCCCCTCGCAGGGTCCGTGCGTGCACACGTGGATAAGCCAATTTATGTGGCACCCTCAGAGGTCTGGATTAGATCTTCTGAAAGCTGCTCTGGCTGATGCTGAACTGCTCTTCTAACGGGAAGAGGCGCAGGTTCTGCTTCTTAAGGCTGCAGGATGAATTATTAATAAATAAGGCCCAATCCGACCTTTCAAAGGCAACAGGTGGACGCTTGGAGATCTCAGTGCTGCAGTTTGTTCAGACCCAAGCACCAGCATTGATCTTTACAGAGCTGCAGCTGTGGGAGTGTGAGATATTGCCGAATAATGAGAAAAATGGCACAAGGTAAACTTCAGCTCCAGGTTCACTTGCTTCTGGCGTGCACCGCGATCAATCAGGAGCAACTCTTCAAAAAATCCTGGGTTGCTTTTAATCCTTTTTTTTTTTTTGATGTGTGCTTTAGAAGGCTGCAGTTGGCAAGGAAAATGTAAATCTGAAAATCCTTTCGGCCACAAGAAGGCTGGAAATATTCTTAGAGTGCATAGATGATGTCTGATCTGAAATTAGTTTCGTGGTGCCGCGTGCTAAATGTCAAATCAGTCACTAATGTGGCTTATTTTTGTGCGAGGCAGTCAATAAAAACGTTGGGAGTGCATCTCACGCTGTGGTCGCAGCCCTTCAGAGCGGGCAGGTGTCATTTAAATAACAGATAGAAGCTGCTGGTTTTCGTTTTGAAGGGTGAATGCTGCACTGAAGTGTTCTTTGCTTTGTGACATGCACTGTTCTCCTCACTTAGCTGAGGGCGTTGTGGAGTTTCAGTTTATTGAGCATTTCCTTGCTCATCTTTCCTTTTATTTTTTTTTTTGTAATTAATTGTATTGGCGAGCGCTGCTTGCTCAAACACATTTTTGGTTTTTACAAGCGTGCAACCTGGGTGGTATGACAAAAATTGCTGTATTTAATCAAACATAAATTGCTCCGGGAGAGGTTTCCCTTTGGAGCTGTTAGGAAACGCTGTATCCGCGGCGTTGCTGCAGTCTGCCGGGCCGACTTACCTGCTCCAAATCATTGCAGCTGGCGTGGCCCCTGCTTCCTCATCTGTGCTGCTGCTGGGAGGTTTGAGCAGAGTTAAATCCAGACAGAGGACGTCTTCTGCTATGGTTTACTACCTGCATTGTGTTTGCTGTGATTAGAAACCATTTGTGTTTTGCACTGCTGAAAATCGCTGTTTAAGTAGCACTTAGTCTGAAGGCGCCTGTGAGCGCTGTGTTAGGATGCAAACAGTAGTTGAATCTTTCTGTTTTTTTAGAAGGGATCTTTTTTTCTTGTTTATTGGCATGATATTTGTACGAGCAAAGTGTTGGAAATATTTTAGTGATGTGAATATATTGGAAACGATCTTCTAGCTCACACAGAGTGGTATCGGTCCTATCCCGATGCAAATTGCAAGGGAGTAAAATGGCAAATGACACATCCTGTTCAGAAATGAAAAAAAAAACCCAGCAACTGCAAGTAAGTTGGATATCAGATTGAAGTGACTGTGTCCTGTGATCTCAAACACGCTCACCTCTCTTTATATCTCAGTTTCTCCAAAAGCACGTGCGGAGTCCCATTTATTTCCACTGGAGCTTTCACCACTGCTGGTGATATAGGAGCCAAGGATTTTTATGGCCTTGTCTCACTGCATGGTGCAATTCTAGGTGAAGGTAGAACTTGTCATGAAGTCTGTGGTCTCTTTGTATCGTTGCTGTCATTGGGGTGGTGCAATCGTGACAGATGTCTCAAAAAAGAGATGGGAGTAATGAAACTGTATTGTGAGTGCCTGAGGAGTCTGCTCAGGATCTTCTGGGTCAGGGAGGAATGAGGTCCAAAGTAAAAGGGGCCTTTGTGGAGCACATCCCTTTTTTAGCTGATGTCCTCCTCTAAAACCTTTGTTTGCTGCTGCAGTCACTGCTCCCTGGGGGAAGTTCCAAAGGGTTTATCAACTCCAAAGCTTACACGCTTCTTACTCATGCTGTTATATCACCCAGAAGTACTCGTGAAAACTGCAGTCTCATTGTGCTGGATCTTAGAGATACTTCTGTTCCAGTTAGCTTGGGAAGACTGTGAATAAGTGGACAAAGCACGCAGCTTCTCTATCAGAAAAGCTCGAGGTTGTGTTCAGATTTCATCAGTATGGCTTTTTCATCAGTATTGCAGCAGAGGTGTTAAAAGCTGTCTGGCTTCTGGTACTAGAGAGGAGTTGAGAAAAGATGGGGAAGGAAAAGGCGTTCATTCAGATGTTACAGATTGCTTTGGAGATGGAACAGGAGGGGAGAGAACCTCACGTAGAAGTTCAGAGCCCGTGGAGATGTGTAGATGGCCGTGCTGAGGGCTGATGGCAAAACCAGTTTCTTTAGCAGAAGAGTAGCAGTTGGTATAACAGGAGGGAGCAGTCATCCCTCAGTATTAAAGAAGCTGTTCCTCCTTAGCAGACCCAGTCTAGGAGGTTGCTGGGCCACTGTTGTATCTGTAAAGGTTTTGGAGGGGGGGGTGAGAGGAAGGAGAGCTTGATGTCAGAAGTGTCAAGGAGGAATGAGGAAGATGATGAGGAAGTACTGGTTTATGTGAGGTGAGGGCATCCACAGACAATGTTTGACTTCTGTATGATAAGTTGTGCTTAGGTGGGGGCAAAAAAAGGCAAAGAGGTGGTGCAGTTAAGTATCTGAAACACCGCTTTCATTTCCCTGTGCTTAGAACAGTTCAGGAAAGTCCCACTCCAAAGTGCTCACAAGTGGCTGGCTTGGGCTCCTTCTGCAGATACTCGTTGGTAATTCAAGGAAAGCATTAAAGAATACGGTGACTTCAGGTACAAATAAAATACTGCATTTCTTTAAAAGCAATACACTTAAGCTTGCTATGAAGGCATATGTTAAAAAGTGTCACAAACGCTTCCCTTTTGTGACTAATGGAGTATCGATCGATCCAGCAAAGTTAACTGACTGATCAATAGCAACGCTAATATTGGAGACCTCGGCAGTTTTATGTCCGTGTTCAGAAACAATGACTGTCTGTGCAGGGATCTCTGTATCAAAAGTAGTAAATACCTCGTGGGCTGGTGGTAGTTTTGTGCTTTTACATTAGGAGGAATCCTGGCCGCAGACTGATAGTGTGAGAGGTGGCTGGGCTGTGCAGCCAGCCATTTCAGCCTGCCCTCACCTTTGTGGCTGCTCGGTGGCTTGTTGAGGGGAATGGCAAGGAGGGCATGGAGCTAGGGGAACTTAAAAATAAGAAAGATCTTGCTTTCATGAGGAGCAGCCTTTGCAGCTGGCATCCTTGGGCTACTGGAGTGGGAACCAAGAGCTGCCGGTCCTTTGTCTCTCCCGGTACGTCCGAGCTGTGCCAGCACCATTGTCCTGCTGGAAGTAAACTACGTCTCCAAAAGGAGTTTGCTTGAACATTCCCTCAGGCAGGGAAAGTAGAAACAATAACTACTTTATTCCTAACTTGAAACTTTCTTTTCTCAAACTGGGTGCCTTCGTATAAAGGAATGTAATTTGAAATGTTGTCGTGGAGCTGCTTGATGATTTCCTTTTTAATTCCTTACAGTGTTCTCATCCACTTCCCTAAATGGCTTTATCGTGTTATAAGATTTTGTAGTGCTGCGCTTTCTGGGTTGTGAAATGAAGTGATCTCCCAGCGAGGAAGTCAGCTTCATACTGGGGTGTTGTCTGCCAGTCCCTAACCTACTGACAGCAGCAGAGCAGCAGCCACCAGTGTAGGCAAACAGGAGCACTGCGGCTGGTTCTGCTGCTGGCCTTGGCACTGTGTGTGTTGGAGGTTTGTCTGGACTGCCGCCCGACTTGAAGCAAGTCCGGTTGACATGTTTAAAGTTGGATTAATCTGGTTAGATTACTTGCTGCTATTTATGGTTCCAGACTTAAATACTCACTGGGCTGCCTTGTTCGTTTGGTTGAAATAGCGTGATGGGGAAGATTGGTGTGAAAAGATAAGGTTAAATCAGTACAGTGTGTTTGTGAAGCTTAGGTGTGTACTCTTCCCAGCAGCTCATTTAAGGTTTGAGTGCAGAGAATATTAGAAGACATTTTTAAAAAAGGGGCTGTTCTGTCTGCCAATGTTTTCTGTGCGCAAGGACTTTTTCTAGGTGTTTTTTTTCCATAGTAATTCCTCCCAAACTGATAAAAATGTCACTGTGAAAAGGACTGGATTCTGCAATATCACTGAAAGCTTTTATCTGTATTGGTACTTTCATAATTTGCATTTGGGAACCAAACACTGATGCTGATTTATGCTCCCAAAATGAAACAAAGTTGTATTGCTGTGATACTGAAGATGGTTTGTTCTCTCCTATGCCGTGTGTTGGCTTGGTGGGCAGATGTGTCAGTGAGATGTGAGGTCTCAGTACACTTGCTGACAGCCTCTGTGTCATTTCTCCTGCTGTGACCTGTTTAGGTGTTAGGTCGAGTGCAGCCCTCGGTGCTCTGGCCCAACAGCAGGATGTTAATGGTGTGGACAGCACTACAGCTGACTGACTCCCGGCAGTTTTACCTCGATACCATCTCCTCTTTTCAGCATGCACATGAGAAAGCCTGCAGTTAGACATGCAGCTAGTTAATGCAAGCACTCATGTTACTGCTGGTAGTGGGGAAGTTGTGCTGCTCTCAGATAATGATGTTTCAGGTGCTTACAGATGAGTTCCTGCAGGCTCTGCTGCAATAACTTAAGATGTTATCTCCTTGCTCGTCTGCTGACCCTCCTCTGCCAGAAATTTGTCACTCTCCACAGGGAACTGGTGGAGGAAGACCTGCACTCATAATTCATCTGCATCTGTGCAACTTCAGCTTCTGAAATCGAGTCTTTATCAAGAATTGAAACAGAGGGGCTGGACTTTGAAAAGCTGGGGTGTGAGTGCGTGTTGCCTTCTGCTGAGAGGTGTTGAGCTTGGAAGAGAAAAGCAGTAGAGAGAGAGCGAGCAGTGATTTCCTGAGCCCTGCAGCAAGCTTTGCTAGAGGTTTATTGCTATATATCCATCTGTAAAAGGTTGATCTAAATATTTATGTGACAGCAGGAGAAACCTGCCTGTTGGTTGGCTAAAGATGAGCTGGTGGGCGGGTGACAGGTTAAGATGTTACAATGCTCCTAAACTTTGTTGCACGTCTCTTGGAAAGGAAATCCTGCCGTTTTTGAAAGAGGATCTCTGGGCACGTTCCTCTCCCATTTCCATCTGTCATCTTTATGGAAGTCGTATACTGCAGTGAGAGGACAGAAAGTAAATGTTGGAAGCTTTTCTTTCAGATATTCTCTTAAGAACTGGTGACTGCATTGGGAATATTTGGGGATCCTGGAGCTGGGTGATAAATCTGACGATGCTCTAGTGGAATTGGCAGAATAAGCTGGCATGCTGTTTCAGAAAGGATCTCTCCACAGGGCTGTAATAGCTTGATGCCTTCCTCTTCAGTAAGTCATTTTTGTCAAGTTAAAGGCCAAAATTCAAACTGGCTTGTTGTCAAGGACACTAAGCACAGCAGGCACAAATCCCCAAGGCTACCCAGTTCACCGCGTGGAGAGAGCGAGCCGGCAGAGCACCGTTTGCTATTTCTCCCCTCCCCCATGAAAAATCCTTTTTTTTTTTTTTATTTCAGGATATGAGCACTATTATGCATCCTAACAGAATGTAACAGCGAGTATTTAAATGGGCAGTTTGTTTGTCTGCCCAGGGCTGAAACAATCGTGGATTGTTGGGAAGCTGCGATGCAGTGACCGCGCCGCTCGCCCCACCAGCTGCACGCACCTCCTGCAGCTGCACCTTGCCTCCATGCACCTGGGACCAGGAGGCTCCTGATCCCAAACTGTGCCCTTAGGGCTGTAGGGATCGCTGGGAAATCCCGTGGAATTAGGTGTGTTACAGCTTTCTGTTTTACGCTTTGTTTCATGGTGAACACTTAAGTATACGGCGCTCCTCGTTCAAGAAGAAAGGGTGATGTTAAACCACACGATTCCCTTCTAGTGTTAGTGATCGCTGGAGCACTCCAGGAGTGCTCTGTGTCCCTGAATTTCCTTGCTAGTGTTCAGCTTTAGCCATGATGGTTATTTCCTTTCAAATAGTAGATGTTTCTTTCCCAGGAGATCATGCAGAAGCCCCACATGACAATGATTTAATGTCTTTCTTTCAGATATACCCTGGTGTTTTCTGATCTCTCAGTCATCTTCACTTCTGTATTAACTACTATTAGATAAAAATACCTTTTAAGAAGTTGCAATTTTTTTTCCTTGAAGTTGATGAGATCTGCATTGGTGCATTTTAATATTTGGAATAAAATAGCATTCTTTAACGAGTGACTTAGAAGGAATAGCAGGTTAATGGGTATGTCGTTGTGGAACAAGGCTTCTTGGAACTCTTAGCATGAATGGCAGAGAACCATCAGAACTGGGAGCAGGTCAGTGTAAGCTGTCAGCCTTTGAAAGAATAACTCGGACAGTATCTTGAAATGACATTTACCTTGGTATTATTATAGCAGTAGAAAGTACAAGCAATATCTCTTACAACTTTCTTTAAAGTGACCAAGAGAGGAACGTGTCAAGCTAAGTACTGCAATGGGCACCTTATGGTACCATATGTGTGTAAATTCCCTGTTAACCAGCAGACCAGAGGGAACACAAATGGCTTGGTGGCCAAAACAAAACAAAATTATTTCTTTCATATATGACGAGTTTTTATGCTGTAGGAACTGGCGTTTTAACCTATTCCTGAAATATTTTGACCGAAGAAGAAAATATTTCTGTTGGGTTCCCTCCTTTTTACAGATGAGCACTGAAATACGCTGTGGTTAAGCTGCAGGAGGAGCCGTGGAGCTGCAGGTGCTGGCAGGGAGTAGAGGTGTCTGAGGCATCGTGGGTCCACTGTGCAGACTGCAAACCTTCATGGCTTTGTTCAACTGGGTGGTTGTGTGATGCAACCAAGGTAAATTTGTTTCTAAAAGGCGCCCACAATTCATTACGTACTGTAATATTCACTTCTCCAACATTTTTAGGGAGCAGAATGTTAACAGGCTTCTTTTCCCAGTCCCTATAAATTAACTGCAGCTGCTGCAGGCCGATAAAGCAGCGCAGGTATGCAGCTGCTGGCAGCCAGCTCTGCCTGCTGCACAGAGAGTGCAGTGCATTGCAGCAGGGCTGCTGCCTCCAGGCTGCCTTAGCAGTGCATTTTCCTGGGCTGGGGCAAGACTCAGGTGAACAAAAGAAGCCCGTGGACATGGGTGTTTTTCACGTGTTACATTCTTCAGTTAAAATTAAATACCTTCTTGGAATTAGAAAAGTCCGTTTGGTAACAGAATAAATCCTGCTTCTGTGTAACCCAACAGCTTGGCTTCATCTTGGTCACAAGCGAGTTTTGTTGTTGTTCAATCACAGCAGTAATTGGAGTTGTCTACAAATAATGTTTTGATAAACTTCAATAGGAATTAGCGAAGCGCCCATCAAATGGGGTTTATAAAAAGTTGCTTGGGAAAATGTGCCGTAAGTAGTCTGCAATTCAAGGCATTTCCTTCACGGGATGCTTATCAAGTCTGTGTGTGCTACTTCCAAACTGAACCGGGGCATAGATGAGAACTATTTTTGATAGAAGGGGGGGAGCGAAGGAAATAAAGGCAAGCTGAAAAATAGTAGCGGTTTCCCTTGTTTTTTTTTTTATCATCGCCTCAGGATGTAAATCATACACATGTGCCTAGAGAAAGCAGACTTCGAGACACCAGAAGGAATCAGATTAATCTGTGATGCTTGAGATGGTGCTGGTAGCATAAACGTGACTGCAATAGTCATTGTAGGGCTGGTGGGTAAATATGTTCGAAGTGTTGGGATGAAGTGGTTTCTCTCACATAGTCACTCAAGCAAGAAAAACCAAAATGCCCCACTTGTTCCTGGGGTGCTTCTGTGCTGCAGAGCAGCTGCCAGTTGTTCAGACAGCCGTGCTTCCAGATGCCTCTGTGGAGCTGTAGAGCTTTTCTTTCTTCTTTTATTTAATGATAGCAGTGAAGAAATGTAGCGTAGATGAAAATAGATGAAAAGGACACAGCAAAAATTTCTGTGGGGATTTCTTCTAGATGAGAAGGCTGATACTTGTCTGTTTCCTGAGCTGTTGGTGGTTCCTCAGTTCAGCAGTGAAACCTGGCACGCCAAGCTCTCCGTGCATCTCAGAGCCAGGGCTCTGCTGTCTCCTCCATCAGACTGATGAACGAAATTAGGAGACAAGCTTAAGCTTCTTTCCAGACTGGAAGGAGTTATAATGAGGCTGCAAAGGGCATCACACCTGTCATTCTCCTCTAAATAATTTTTGGGTCTTCATTTTGAAGATCTGGAGGGAGTCACCAGGAGTGGGAGAGCAGCTTTGGGGTGGGACAGGAAGGACATGTGTGTGTCAAGTCTGTCACTTACCTACACTGAGTTGATCTTCATTCATTTATCTCGTAATTGAGCAACCAGTGTGAGCATTGTCTCTTTCTGTTTTGTTTGTTTCTTAGAGCATGGTATTCTCTGGGAGAAGCATCCAGATGTCATTATCAATCACTTGTAATAACCCCTTGCATACTTTTGTTTTGACACAGGGATTTGGTTTTGCTTTTTAACCCAGTTGAAATTGTGTTAATTCCTTGCACAGAGATCCATATGCATCCTGCGAACATCAGACAATGCATCAACCTCCTACTGGCGTTTTTTAATTAAAAGAACAGTGCTATCACTTCAAATTAATACCACGTAGCTTATTTTAGCAAGGAAGAGGAATATTGTTTATAGGTTTTTCTTATGAAAATTGTTTATTAAATTTTGCTCTCCTTTGTTTCTCTCTAGCAGTTTGTCGTTCAGCGCCCAGACAGTATCAGATTCCTGGTTTGTGAGTTGTGTTAGTGATATGAATGGAAATAAAGGTTTGCATTTAATATCTTGACTCCTTGATAAATAGGAATCACCTTCTTAATAAAAATGGGTAAATGTTGTTGCACAGTTCCCACAAGCAAAGCATCAGCTTGTCTCCATCTGCATTCCCTGTGTTGAGTCCCTAGCGAAGAAATAGGTATTTCTAGGAGCTTCTGTATCACGAACTGTGAAGAGATGGCTTTTGTAATCCTGTTCAGTGAAATTGCTGGGCCCTGTTATACTAAATTACTGTGAGAGCAAGTAATGCATCTAGTGAGAGCGTTCCTCACAGAGCATTTCATTTTATCTAGAGTATTAGCACCGCTAACCATCCATGCGAAATGTAATGTATTGAATCTATTTAATCAATTCAAAATGGAGAGCAAACTTGGTAGGCTTGGACAGAACCAACTGCCTCTACGTGTTGTTTTTCTAAGCATTGCATTTTAGACTTTGGTTGTGTTTATGTAGCTGTTGGAGAAGAACATTTTGTTCAGGAGAACTTCTTGTTTTATCGGTGTGTGATCTGGCAACCGGGTGTTGTCACTGGAGGGGAATTGTGTCGGGGTATGAAAGGTGCACGCAGAGGACATGGCATCTTTTCATCCATGCTCCATCTTACTTATACAAGACCTTTGATTGAGGTATCTCAGCAGCAGTGGTTTATCATTTATTGATGTAATGGACACTGATGTTTTGTACGAGCCCTGCTGCAGACAAAGTGATGAAAGTGTAGCGCTGTGAAGATTGTAAACATCCTGCTCAGAGTCATGCAATGAAACGCTTCCATCGTGATTGCAGCCCGTGGATTCAGGTTGGGATCAGTGAGGGAGTTTCCTTTATTGAATAGTTTAAAAGGTATTCATTAAAAATTGGCGGAGCGTCTCCACGTGCATTGCTGTTGAGCCACTGTCGAGAAACTGAATTTGCAAGGCTTTTCTTTTTAATGTCAAGACATCTTTGCTAGAACGCTATGTGCATACTCTGTGCTATCTGTTTTCATTCTAAACTCTATTTTTATTTTGCTCTCTGAAGCTAGTCTGTAACTAAAACATTCCTAGCATCTTTTGGCAGGAGATTTAGTCAAGGACATTTGTCATCCTGCTTTCAAGGCGCTGGTTCCGGCCTTTCTCAAAGCTGCTCCAAAGCAAATTTCCTTCAGCACTGGGTACAGTGACAATGAGGAGCGTTCCTGTGTGCGCTCCAAAGGCTTACTGCTCTCCTCTTGTTGTCGTGTGCTACCATGGCTTAATCTGAAAACAAATGTGAAATATTCAGCGTGGCTAGATGGTACAAGATAAGGCGTGGATTTGTTCTGTGTCCGTGATGTTAGTTATGCTTGAGCTCCTAGCTCACTGCTCAGTCATTAGCAGAATAATATGGATAAATGTCGAATGGCCACAAAGGGATCAGGCTGTCTCTATATGTTCAGAGGGAAGAGCCTTCCCTTCCCACCTCCCAGCTAAAGCAAAGGATATTTGCTGTTGTGGATTGCTTTTTCTTACTCACCCCACCTCGGCCATGGATTTACCCCAGCCAGGCTGTTTGTTTTGCTTTTCATCCCCGATGACTGTCAGTGGTGCTGGGCTGAATAAATAGAGACTATTGATCAAATTTGAAGTCATTAACTTGGCAGTTTAAATAGATTCTGTCCTATATAATTAGAACAAGGGAGTAACACATAGGCTGATACGCCTTTATTCTGAATAAAAGCCTTATTTTCATGAAATCTTGTTTGGTGCTATTCAGCTCGTGCAGTTTTGTGCCTCCATGGGTCACACGAGAATTACACATTCTGTTTAAAATACCTGAAGTGAGCAAGCTCTCTTTGCTTGTGCAAGAGAGAGATGACATTGATGCAACGTGGATCCGCTGAACTTTGATACTGATTGGAAATACCGTTTGGCAGAAGGGCTCGCTAACGTGCTGCATGAAGTTATTGGTTAACCACATCCAGCTCAACCATTTCTTGGAGCAAAAAGAGGTTCTGGGGGTGGGGTACCACCAGCACCAGCTCTGGCTGAGAGCATTGCTTGCAGCTCGGAAGCAGCAGAATGTGATTGTCCATCTTGCTGCTGCTCAGCTGAGCGGAACACCCTCCTGCTGGCTCGGGATGTTTCTACTCAAACACAACGGGTGATTAATTATTTTTGAAGGAAGACGTTTCTTTCTAATGGCTGCTGTTTTGTGATGTGTCTGTCAGCCTTCTAAATCAGTTTAACATTTTCAGTGCTGTTTAGCGTGGCGATAAGACGCAGAGCTTTTTGCTGGATGTGTGCCGGACTGTGGAGATCTGCTAGGGATGACTCGTGGTGTGAGCGTGGAATTCAAGCCCGTGCACTGTGTGCCTGCAGACAGCCCGGTGCTCCGTGTCACACTGCTGCCAGTCTGTGGAGAGCCTGCAACCCCAGCAGTCGTGTGCGTGCTTACTGACCCACATTTCCTCGGGCAGAGTGCTGTCACGTGCCCGCTGGCACTGGGAAGCTTGTCTCCTTGCCTGGAAGTCAGATGAGAACTGCTGGAGTTTGGTTCATCCATCCAAAGCGCTTGTAGGGAATTACCACTGGGTGACTAATAGGTGGTTAGGACTCTTTGAGTGTGCATGCGTGCTTCTTGTGGACAGGGCTGACAGCAGCACAAAGAAGTCTCTTATACATTGTTCTCGTCTCCTATTATAATTTCTGGATACGACTCATTGTTAAATCAGATCTTTGTTTTTTTCTGCATAGAAATGCTTTTATACTAATTTCTAGGCAAGTGCATTACAATCCAAGGGATGTTTTTCCTGCGATGTACAGACGTGTCATACAGAACAAAACAGTGATTCTATATTAAGGTTAATAGAGCAAAAGTAGGTGAAAGAATGAAAATTTGGTTTCAATAAGCTATTTATGTCCCTGTAATTACAGTCTTTTTATGGAACAAGCCTGACTTCTGTCCCATCCTCTTCCTTTCCCCCTCTTCCACGGTTTCCTTGTTGCTGTCCTCCCTCCCTCCCCCCTCCCTTCTCACACAGCTGCTGCTGCTGTCACCTCCTGCTGTCTGTCCCCATGTGGCCCTGGCAGCCTGTGTCACTGCTCAGCTCCGAGTGCTGGTGCCCTCTGCCAGCTGGGGCAGGCACAGCTGTGGCTCTGGGACTCAGCGTGTTTTTGTGTTTGTGAACTAGAAGGGTTAAAGCTGAGCTCTCTAAACAAATAACAAAATGCAGGAAGAAAGTAAAGGGCACTTTGTGGCATCTTGGGTGCATGTTGAAAGGGATTATAACAGACTGAATAATTTAGGAAACAAACTCTTAAGATTTTAGAGTTCACTTTTTCCAGGAGCTAATACCACTAAAACAGCCAATATACTTTCTTGAAAATTGGAAGCAATGCCAAGAATTTAACTTGAGCAAAGAAAAAAGTTTCTTTCCTTTTCCTGAATTTAAACTTTGCACCTTCATTGTCGCTTGTGTTTAAGTTACTGGAATTATTTTTCCTTTCTTGTGACTAAGCACTTAAATAATCAGCTGAAATTACTTGGAAATCTCACCTGGACATTTGATAACTTTTTTCTAGGTTTTTGTGTGTGCCTCTTTAATCTTCTGAGGCTTGATGGATGTGATTTGAATGTGAGCAGTGAATGAAGGAAAAAGAGAGGGGCTGGGAGGGCATTGCATGGGGCTCGTGGGATGCCTGCTTCGTTCGTGGCATGCAGTGTCAGTTGTGTGTAACGAATAAAAGTACTCACTTCATTTTTTTTCTAGTATGGATTTCCTACAGCAGAGTATCCAAGTGGTGTTTTGAACTAATCTGGTGCGTATTTTGCAGTAATAGCTTTTCTCAACGGAGTGCTTTAAAACAAATGCAATCTTCCCACTTCAGTGCTCTATGTTGTTTGGTTTGTATCGACAGCATCTGAAACCAGTGAAAGAATTGAGGTTAGAACTGCTGGCTGTACGTGTTAAAGAGCCGATAATGAGGTTATCATCAAAGAGAGGAGTCAGTAGAATGCTTGAATTCTGTCCATCTTGGGCAAATCCTGCAGTTTTTTTTCCAAAAGACACGAGGATGGTTTATGACCCAGCACCAAGGTCCGAGTTATGATCAAAACATCATTTATCACGGGCCGTTAGGCTGTGCCACTTCTTTTGAGCACCAGCTCAGTCTTGATGATCCACATGCGTGCTATCCTCAGGTTGATAACTACAGCCTGGGGAGCCACGGGAAGGAAGAAGTTCTTCTGAATGAGTTCCAGTTGGTTCAGTTTTTGGCTGTCCCTTTGCTAAGTAGCCCAGAACAAAATGAACTCATTGCTCGTGGCCTTTGCACACTGTTAACTCTTCACTGAGCATTGACTTTCAGCGTCCTGGTTTTAAATCCGAGTTCACTCTTGAGTCTGTTCAGAAAGGGCTCCTCCATCTCATCTGGTTGTTATCATGCTTACCACAAATCCAACAGCAGTTCTGCTGTTGGAAGGCAAAGCTGCAAGGGCATGAAGCCGTCCCTTTGGCGGCAGGGCCTGTAGCTTTGAAAAGCTTTATGTAATGCTTGAGACTCTTTATCTTTCTTTCCAAACATGCCAAAAAGCACTCAGCATACCTCCGTTAAAATGTGAGCACGGAAAGAAATGCACTAGAAGTTAGGGAAGGCTGGTAAGTCGTTTGTTACCTGAGGTATGCGGGTTTGAAGCCGTGATACAGCACCAATGCCTCTCTTGGTATAAATGTAAAGAATACTTTGCATTTCCTTAAAAAAAAAAAAAAGAAGGGATATTGACCGTTTCTATTGAAAAGGCATCCACTATCCTTCGGAGTTCATTCTGGTAACAGTTACTGGAGGTGGGGTGGGAGCAGCGCTCAGTACGGACTGCTCTTTGCAGAACATTTCTATCAACCATTCATGGCAGGAGTTATTGGAGACACACAAAATGAGCCTGAGTTTTAGAAAAGCAGTGTACACCCGCTGCATAGTATTTTCATGAGGTTTGTTCTTTTGGTATAGCAGTATTATGTAGGTTAAGCTTATTTTTCTGCCAAAATTCTATACTGCAAATTCTTCACTCTAATGTTTCAGGAAGAATGAAGCAGTGTGGATTCCTGAATAGTTTAACCGTGGTGCTCGTGTTTGAGACCTAAAAGCACTACAAATAGCTAGCAAAATTTGTTTATTTTCAATACCTTTAAAGATTCTTTTGTTGCTGTTCATTTTGCTGGTAATTAATTTCAACGTTGGCAGTGTCCTGGGTCCCCGCAGCAGCTCTTGCGCCCACGGCCTTCCCTTGGTTCCCCATGCAGCTTTACTTGGATGCAGACACGAGCAGTCGTGCTTTGACAAGAGCCCAGCTCACAGGTTTCCATCTGAATTAACTGAAGTTGTTCTCCTGATGCATCTGAACCTACACGACTAATAGTTTACGTAGTTTACAACTTACACATGACTTAACACCGTTCATTTTTGAAATAACAACGTTATAGCTTGTGAGCAATCTGCTTAGTGTTTGATGAGAACCAGACGTGAATTTTTGTACTGTTTATTAAAATAAACCTAATTGGAAAATTTGGTTCCTATTGAGTTGGTTTTCTACCTTATTTAATTGCTGTAAGATATCAAAAATGCTCAATATTGGCTCTGTCTGCAAAAACAAATCTCGGTTTTAAAATTGAGATTAAGTATGCGTGAAATTGTATTCATTTTTCCTCCTGTGGAACAGTGCTTTGCGTTCAAATTGTTCTGCTGAAGTACTGACGGTACCTGTGTATGAGGGACTATAAATACCAACCACTCTTTGGAAACAGAAAATGTGTTTTAGGGTGAAAGTGTAGTGTTCCTATTGGAATGGCTCTTGGCTGGAGACTTTCCGCACAGCGCTTCCTGCTTTCACTGGTTCTGCAGTGGAAGAGCAGGCTTTTTTCTTCCTCCTGCACAACAAGAAGATAGTTTGAAGCAGGACAGTGTGTATGGACAGAGAACTGGAGGTGATGCTGGGCTGGAAAATACAGTCATCATTGTTCCCCGAAGCCTGGGGTGTAACAGCTGACCCAGGGTTTGGTGCGTATCATTATTTCAGAAATGTTTTGCTCCATGGACAGAACCCCAAGGCTGGGTCTGCTTTAATTGGTATAGTTGTCGGGTCCCTCGGCTAATTTTAGACACATGGTAAACATCCTCAAATGTGTTACTTCTGGTTTTGGTCTTCTGTTTTATGCTTTTCCCCCCTTAATAAAGGAGCAGAGAGCAGTTGTGCTGCTTTTCCTATCAGATTTAGGAAATGAATGTCTTGTAAAAACTCCAAGTCCATTAATTGGATGGTGTTTTGTGGGAGGAAAAAAGCTGCTAATAGTATATAAATGTACTCGTAACTGGAGTCTCACAAGCTGCTTATAAAAAATATAGTTGTGCTAATGGTATGGGTAGCCCCACAGAGAATATCTGGGAAGAGGGGGATCTAAATTTCTGTGTTTTATAGTGTACAGAATGCTTATTGGAAAAGACTTTCATGTACTGAATTAGTAAGCAAGTGATTGACTGCATGGGAGAGTCCTCGCGAGCTTCTGTTTGATAATGAAAATCTAGTGTTCAACACTTCGTACATTTGACTTAGGAAAATGGAGATCAGAGAAATTAAATTAAACACACCTAATTAAATGATGACTTGGCAGTAGCCTGTGCTGCACAGGGCTCTTGTTCTCAACCAGTTAAAAGGTAATTTCTGCCCGGGCAGTAATGAAAACCAGCATAGCTTTGGACTCATTTCTAGTTACTTTGGTTGTTGGTTTTTCTCCTGTCTTTGATGCATAGTTCACTGTTGTTCACCCGGTGCTTTCCAGAGGAACAATTCTGTATTTGCAAAGACTTGGCCAGCCTTTGTAGAGCAGACCTGTTGTTTACTGAGGGATGGGATCAGGACTGCTTTGAGCTTGGTCCCAGCTCCACCTATTGTGAGCAGCGTTGGTTGAGCGTTCAGTCCTCTTTAGGTACTTGCACGGCTTTGAAAAAGGTGCTTTGAAAACTCCAAGTGTTAAAAGTGCAAAGTATTTTGGCCATCTTAGTGAAATACAGTTTGGAATCTGAGTTATGAGTGCATGTGGGTGGAGGAACGTGTTTTTCATGCTTTAGGAATTTTTTTCCAGATGCTTTTTCAGCACTTGAGTAACTATAAAAGCAAAGTATTAAGACTTCAACACAGTTCTTATTTAAATGTAATTTAAGAAAATGGAGCCACATAGCTTTGTGGCAAGCTTTCAACTTCAGAGCGATGATCTTGCACAATGCATGTTGGTGTCTGTTTCAAAATGTGAGCACAAGTATGTGCAAGCCATGCAGATAAGCCTGTCTTGATAAATACTCTTTGCTCGAAAACATAAATTATTCAAGTGTGTGTGGCTGGAGACACGAGATGTGGAAGGGAAGAAATGCAGAACTGTGCTGGTCCCAGTAACTACAACTTGCACAACCAAGCGTGGGGTAAACGTAAAATGCTGTTTTATAGTTCCAGTAGGAATTTTGTAATTTAAAATGTTTTATTTAGCTGTGTCAGCTAAAAGATTGAATTTGCCCCGAGATCAGAATACTATTTTATGTTATTTTAACAAGAATTTTTTGTTCTTCCCAGGTGCTTCTGTTTCTTGTAAGTGTATGCAGAAGCTGACAATGTAGCTGAAGCCTGAGCATGTGGACTGTTTTCAGGGAGCTGGGAGACCATTTGTGGACACTTCAGCAAAGCAAAAAAACTTGACTTAGTTTGATAAGTCTTGGTGGTAGAGGACTGAGTTTTAAAAGCCAGAGTAGTTCTATATATAACTTAACGTTCTGTTAATGTTTTCTCTGGTTAAACAGCAATCTACAGGCTATTTTTTGAGAACAGGTCTTCCAGCTGCTCTGAAACGGGGATAGCAGAAGCTTCCTTAGCTCTTACTTCCATTTCTCAAAGTACGTGGTTGTACTTTGAATGTGGTGCTAGATTGTCCTCCAGGAGAAGGTTCGAGGGCATGAAGGAAGCCCAAGCTGCAAGGGCACATCTTGATGTCAGAATTACTGTCTTGTTCTTGCCCCAGTGTCCCTGGTTGTTCTTCCTCCAACTGAGATATCACCGTAGGGGTGAGAAAAGTAGTTAGCTGAAGGTACCAAACTCACTTTGAGAAGTTTGCCTTCAACAGTAGCAACTAAAAGACCCTGAAACTAGTTTGAGTAAGAGGTAGGAGTTAAGTGTAGCTGAAATTTGCCCCATTGTACAAGAGCTTAAGAAATTCCTTGGGTGGCCTCTGCTTTAGGTCTGGAACTGGGCTGAGGACAGCTGTAACAAATGCCACAGTAGTTGGGGTTACTTGGGTTTTACATCTGAGTAGAACATAGGAGATTGCATTGAGTATGAGAAAGTTCTTGGCCCACACTAGAGGAAGGCATAGCAATCTTGTAAGAAAACTGATGCAATAATAGGATTTAATGAAAAATGTAATCTGGGAGTTAGCTTTTGTACCAGGCATTTGTTATGGGTGAACAAAGGGGAAAAAAGAGTTAGCATATAGATAATTGGATATGCTTATTTCTACTTGTCTAATTTGTATGCCTTCCTCTGATTCAGCATGGGCATTAATTCAGCTTCCTATTGATCTCTTCTTTTTATTTAATCCCCGTAAAGTTCTCCAGCTAATTCTATAACTCTTAGTGTTTCTCCAAGGTTTGTATCTCAGTTCATTCTAAAACTTGCTTTACTGGTCGTGCTGCATGCAGTCTCAGTTAACTGGGAATTTAATGGGGTTTGTTCTTCCAATAGTCCTGCGCTGTCTTTTTTTTTAATGACTTATTTTCTGGAAGCTTAATCAGACCTATGTACATGCAAGATGTGAAAAGCTATGTCTGGTCAGTGCCCAGGAGGATTTTTTTTCAGTTTGAGTAATTTTTAGGAATATTGGAGATGAAACTGTTCTGTTTTGTCAACTTGCTGTTGACAGTTTGCTGTTGTTTGCACCATGAGGACTCTCTCTCATGTATGACATCTTTATGCTTAGGTAGGATGGAATTCTGATTCTTGGCAAAGTGGATACTTTAATGACATGTTAATGGACTAATAAAAATGGCTTTTTCTGGGTGTGTGGTTTTTTGAAGAGCTCTTCAAAGTTGTCTAGTGTTTGCAACTGGCTGCGTGAAGCCAAGTTCCAGCCCACGAGGAAGGCATGCCTTGAAAAGAGGCTTTGATTCTCACTGCAGCCTACACAAAAGGGCCACAAAAAGGCTTCATGCATCGAATCCAGCAACTCTTTGGGAACTGAGGTTTTCTAATGAAGCATTGCTTTACTCTGGTAGTTTAGTTTGGTTTCAGCTGCAGTACAGGCAGTCTTCAAATGCTGGGGTGTGATGTGTGGCAGCCCCCAAGTCTGAGGGTCTTGGGCTTTGGGACTGGTTTGTGGCAGACTGCAGGTCTGCCTGGCACCGTGACACTGACAGCATTCATGTAGGTCACTCGAGGTACACATCGATGTGTAAAATTAGTTCTGTACAGATAATGGGTTTCTTTGGTGGATGTGAGACTTCAGTTTGGTTTCTTTTCTGTGTTAAGCACCGCTGTGATTCACTTACTGTAAAGTTGAAGCAGTCCGTGGATTTATGCATTGCAGTCTGAAGCAGATAGAGGAAGACGAGAAGTATTCTTAAAGCAAACAAGAAAAGGACTAGAATAGAAACCTTGGCCTTTGTGGTGACAGTTTAAGCTTCGGTTTGTGAATAAAACGGTATCTTTCAGTTCAGTGATGTGGTTTGCTGCAAAGGAACCACATTTTGAGACACTCGCTGCCTTTAGCCGTCTTTCTTTTTCCATTAAACTTGCTCTTGTACTCTGTCAAACGTAAATGATTGTCAACTTAAAAAAAAACAAAGCACTTAAAAATCTTCACGGGTTACCTAGTAGTAGGAATGAAACCAGGCGTTTATCTGCAGCGAATCCTCCTTTAAGGTTATGTGCACAGAAGAGGGGCGATAAGCAGAGTCCTGCTTAAAGGCACTGGGGGGGGGAAGAGTGCTGGCTCGTGGTGTAATGAGCACTCTCCCCACAAATTGTGTGGCAGCATTCTGACGAGAAGTGATTTCCCATCACAGATCGTGCAAAGGTTTTAACTGTGTGCCGTGGTGCTTTGGGCTGTTAGAGCAGCATGAGGTAAATTGCTGATGCTTGCTCTTTTTTTTGTGTGAGCATGTTTGTTTGTTTGTGGAAGATTTTCTGCACTTGAAGCCCATTATTTTTCTGTGCAGTCCTCCGCAGACATTTTCAGGATGGAAGAGTCCAACAGCTCACGGTGCTTTTGATGCTTTTGCTACATATCTCCATGATTAAAGATGGTCTGCTCATAAGTAAATACTAAATGAAGTCCTTTCTACGTCATTAACCTGCTGGCCTTGTGTTTACCTTCTGTCAGAAAGTAAAATGAATATATCCTGGAATCTAGCAGCGTGTTTGCACAAGCACAAATGATTAACCTGGAATATCAAAGGGAAGGCCAGAGATGGCTGAGAGGTTTGTTTGCCAGCATCCCTCAGCACGACCTTCCTCCTTTCCCAAGGAAGACACAGACGTGCTGCTGGTCTCCCAGATTAACTTGAGAGTTCAGCTCGTAGCCACATGTAAAAATCCTCCATTTCAGCAAGAAGGTGCTTACCTTTAACTGAGAGCATGGAGCAAAGTGTGAGTAAATGCAGTCCTTAATGCAGGTGCTCCTTTGCATTGGTACAGACTGGTGTCTGCTGAATCTTTGCGTGTTGCAGAACTCATCTACCAGGTTTTGCAGAGCTGAAAACAATTACAGCAGCTTAGCACGATGCTGAGGGAAGGGGTATGATACATGTGAGTAAGTGCATTGTTGATGCAGAGACAGCAGTGTGCAAGATGGCCCTGCAGACAGGCAGCTATCCTTTGAGCAGGTTTGCAGGTTGCTCTGTTTACGTGGGGATGTTTAATGGTTCCTTGCCCAGGCTCTCCTTCCCAGGAAGGCCGGTCACGCTCCAGAGGCCGCTCGCTGGTGAAGCAGCAACTTTCTGATGCAATGTTCAGCCTGGCTTAGTGCAGGCAGTACTTCCCTTCCTACACCTGCTGCAGCTCCTACAGATGATTCACTTCTGCTTTGGGAGCGGGTGAACAACCGGGGGCTGTCACGGAACCGCTCGCCTCCCCCGGGCTGCGCTGAATCGGCAGGGTGAATCCTGACTTTGTCTGAGCCTCGTCCTTTCTTCACCTTCTGCCAAATATGCTTTCACGTTAATACTTCACCCAGCTGGCTAATTTCGCCTTTGAAATTATCTCAGTAATGTCAGGTGCTTAAAAAAACATTCCCATCCCTGTATAAATATTATAATTGGGATGTAAAGACGATGCTTCAGTGTTGCTTGGGATCTACAGTATAAAAAGAAGTTCTTGAGTGCTGCATAGCAATCTGGAGCACAGCATAAACAAACAGTGTGTCAAGCTGGAACAAGTCGGTTGGCTTTCAGAAGGCTGAATGCAAATGACCGAGACAAGGGAATTAGTACCTTTTGTAACTTTGCAATAAATATGAGCAGATTTCTCCTACAGATGAGCTGTAAGCTTTGTTTGAAAGAAAGGAAAAGCACTTTGCAAAGGCTGGGTGCTGGGTTTTGTGCAAGGCCTGAGCAGAGCAGCTGGTTTGCAGACCAGCATCCATCCCTTTTCCTGCACCTCATCTGTGGGCAGCCACCTGCCATGCAGGGGTAACGTTAATAATCTTTTGAGCTTCCATAGGTATATCCAACTGAGTTTGGTGCTTTCAGACTGAGGTGGCAGCAACCGGAACTCGGAGCAGTCTCACTGAGGTCCTGTTGAAGGCTGTACATTGAAGAATTAAATTGGGAGCAGTTTTATGGATCGGGGGGGCCGTGTGCCCACTGCTGGTGTGATTTCATCTCCGAGCATCCCACTGCTGACTTTTGTCACTTGTTTCTTTACTGGAATTCAGTAATTTATAGCTTTGAAGTGATGGGGCACTTGAGAATATTTTTGCCTTAGTGAATTTCATATGCAAATAGTGGAGCAAAGCCAAAGGTCTCCTTCAGGCAGCCTGCTCCTAGGGGTTGCTCCATAAAAGTTTTTCTGCTACTTGCCGTTGTACCAGTGTTCTTACTAGAAAGAACAATGGTTTTCTGCAACCTAAAATTGAGGGTTTCACAGGCTGCAACCAGAAAATTGGCAGTCTTGCTCCTCTGCTGTACACTGAAAGCCTGTGGCAGAGAGAAAAGGATTAGCTGAAAAATATAACTCTTCAGTAACAACTTTAGAAGCTCCGTCTGCTAGTGAGCTCTGGAAAGCACACCTGAAATGTGGAATAAATGTGATAATTATACAGTCAGACAATATGCAGATTGTTACAGATGGCATACTTATCCAACTTGATAACATATTCTTAGAATTGGGGCTGGAAAGTGGTATGAGTTATTTGATTTAAAAAAGGAGAAGCTCCACCACTCCGAGGAGCTTTAAAATTCATTTTGGCGAGTGCTAGAACATTCCAGTTCTGATGTTACCTGTGCTCAGTGCCTGCTCTTCTGCTACTTTTTCCTCTAAAGCACCCACGTCGAGAAGAGGAAATTAAGCTTTGCCCTGTCGTGCTTCCATAGAACAGCAACAAACTGATTCTGTCATCCTGTTCTACTTGAAACTGAATTGCCGTGGTCCTGCAGACTTCTCCTTTTTGGTTGGTGGTTAAAATGCTCAGAAGGAGCTTTCCCTGAATATGCAGTTTACCAATCTCAGAAGCACGTAATTTTTAATCCATTCTAAAAATAATTTTGTGTAGTGACCGCTTTAACTACTAATAAAACCAAAGGATTTGTGTATATATTTTGTTTTCTGTGAACGTCTGTGTTAAACTGGGATGGCTCTGCTCTGCTGGTGTGACGTGTGAGGTGAGGCAGTTTTTATTCTTCTAGATACTTTAGCTGATGGGTTGTCGCTGTGGAATTCCAGCAGAAGAGCAAAATAAATGTATATTTATACGCATCTTCACTGTGCCCAGTGGAGAGCTAGCGTGTTTAAATGCTCCCAGGGTGACTGGAAGTAAAGGGCCAGACAGATGAGGAGTGTCTGTGCTGGAGGAAGTGGCCATCTGGGTTTTTTTCTGAGTATTCGTTCTCGTGCTGAAGGATAGAACATGGTGGAGAAGCCTCAAAAGCTGTTTCTTATAAATATCTAATTTTTGCTTGAACCACTCTGTTACTGAATGGGATTGGAAGGCAGGAAATGATGTCTCAATTGTGGCCCTTCCAAAGGAAAAAATCTTGGTGCTTTCTTTTCCCCCAATATAACTATTTGCTCCTGTCTGAGACCATGTGATGTTCATCACAGAACCCTTCTGTATCGGTGAGGTGTTGAGGCTGTTAGAGCAACACCTCCAAGGGTTGGCTTTACTAATGCCCCCAAGGGCAGGAGGCTGCACAGTGTCCAATGGGATCTGGTGCAGAGGTCACCTCCGGGAGCCCCAGAAACATTCTTGGTCCGAAACCTCCTTAGTTCTCATTGTAACGTGGGTGAAACAACAGCAGCAAAATCTTGCTTAAGCACATAAGCATGTAGTATAGAAAACAAGGAGGCTTTGACACAAAGAGACATTCAGCAAATCTGTACTTTGCAACAGCAGAACAAACCAGCCAAGTGCATGTTCCAATCACTGGTAAAGAAAATGATGCTTGTATTTAATATTTGGGTTTATTTTAACATAGATAGTCAGGTAGTATTGTAAGGGGTATGATTGCTGTAAGGCTTTATTTGTTTTTAAGATTTCTTTATCTGATATTTTGTTTTGCAGTATTATGTGCCAAGAATCTTGCAAAGAAAGATTTCTTCAGTAAGTATGCCTTAATTGTCTAACTTTCTGCTCTTAATTAATCATGTGGAACTGTAGCTTGTGCCTTACTGTCCTGGCTCATTTTTGTATGCAGTTTATTCTGTGGTTCCACGCTTGCAGTGGCATTGCATTACTACACAAACATACATTGCCCTGAATGGTGTTTGGGTGATGCAGGCTCCGGTGCTGGAAAGACCAAGGGCTCTCAAATTCTTGTTGAAAGTCTGGCTGATGAGACTGCAGACAGTCTGCTACTGACAGTTCTTTCTGTGGGTTACCAATAGCATCCATCTGTAATGGAAGTACTTGCAGAACACGCCAAAGGTGCAAGTCAAGTATCCCAGAGCTGCAGTCTCAATGTTAAGGATTGAATAAAAATGCCTACTTACCAGTATGCACGGACCATGTAAGCACTGTTAAATTAAGCATGTTTAACCTGTTTCCTAAATTATTTTACTATTTATGGCAGATACAAATGTGTAGGGCAGAAGTACCTTGTTCTTTAATTAGGAATTCCTTTCCCTATTTTTGGTTTTGGGATAATGGCACCTTTCCTTTCTTGAGGGGAGAAAACATGCAGGAATTCACGATATCATTATCTGGGAAGAAACAAAACAAAAAGTATTAACAGCCCCTTTTCCCTTCCACAGGACTTCCTGACCCATTTGCAAAAATAGTTGTTGATGGGTCAGGTCAGTGCCACTCAACTGACACTGTGAAGAACACGTTGGACCCCAAATGGAACCAGCATTATGATCTGTGAGTTGTTCAGTAGATCATAAGTAAACGTGAGCGTGTGTGTGTGTATACATTCCATAAATCTATCTGATAAACCTGCTAATAAAGGATTGCTTCTGTTGCTTCTGGGTGTTTGAATTTGGAAACACCTGTGTGTTAGGTACAGAGCACCACTGCTTGGGGTGAGCTCTGCTGCAGCAGTGCAGTTCAGCTTTTACAACAGATTTTCCGTGTAGTGATTCCTTTTCTGCAAAATATTAGAAATATGCATTTTAAAAAAAGTTTTCTACATCAATTAGTTTGATGCTTAGGTTTTAATGAGGCTGTCGGCGGTTAATTTGTGCTGCAGCAATATCAATTTAATGTGCTGTGTAAAATTGTAGTGCAGTTATTCATTAATAACACCATTTTGGGCTTAAGCACTTCTGTATTTATGTAAAAGGAGTGTGATCAATGCACTGCAATGTTTCAGAATTTGTGCTGCAGAAATGCTGTGGAGTAAAGTGACATTTTTTTCTAAAATTACTCTTCCAATGTGTTTTTGTTTTTTTTTTCAGATATGTTGGGAAGACAGATTCCATAACCATCAGTGTATGGAACCATAAAAAAATCCACAAGAAACAGGGAGCTGGCTTCCTGGGGTGTGTCCGACTCCTCTCCAATGCCATCAGCAGGCTAAAAGATACAGGATGTAAGGGCAGCTCCTGCCTGGCACAGTCAAGAACTTCAGTGCCTTGTATCTGAGTAGTGAGTAGTGTGCTGTCCCACCCCCTCAGTGTTTTGTTGATGTTTCCTGTTCTTGTTTGCAGACCAGCGTTTGGATCTATGCAAACTAAATCCCACGGATACTGATGCTGTGCGAGGCCAAATAGTGGGTAAGAATACTCTTGGTTAAACATTTGTCTTCTTAGAAAAATACACTATCAGGGCAAATGATGTATTAGAAAGAAACCCGTAGGCATTGCTTCAGTGCCTTTTCTGTGTTGTTTCTTCAGGTTTTAATGGGATTAGGTTACATAACATGAATTGTTTTGTTGTACTCCTACAAATGAGTTTATTTGCTCTTATTTAATAATGGCAAGCAATATTAAAAAGAGGGAGTGCATTTGGCAGGGTTCCTCATGCAGCTCTGGAAGGGTGAATGTTACTGTAAAACTAATTGCTTTTGGACCAAGATGACAGGCAAAAAGAATGTTACTTGGATAAGAGGGACCTAGAGAAGGTAAAAGAAATGTTGCAAATTGCTGTTTTAATACCATCCTTGATTTTTTACTATTTCAACATTTTCTCTGTTCTGGCAGTGCTGGTTTTACACCAGACAACCCATGTCACCACTTTGCTCTGCCTCCCCTTGCCCTGCCCCAAACCCAAACTTTTTCAGTCGGCATACATCAATATGTTTAGCAAAATCCAAATTCTCACCGTAATGATGACATCTAGTGGTGAGCAGTTTCTTCCCGGCTAACCTTCCCAAATCCTCATGAAATGCAGATGTAGGACCTGACATTTGGTATTTACAGAAATAGACCCAGCTTCAGTTTTGATGGTGATGGTGGTGCCCCTGGTATCTTTTCACCCTTCTGAAAAAATCAGTTTTGTGTTATGGTTTGGAAGGGACTGGGTAAGTGGTACCCTCTCGTACATACTGTATGGTTTTAGTGTTCCTCAGTGTTTTACCCTGAGTGGGTTGCCTGGTTTTTGTTGTTGTTTAGGGAACAATTGTTATTAACATGTGTTTGTTTTTTATTTCAGTCAGTTTACAGACACGGGACAGAATAGGCACCGGAGGTTCAGTAGTAGACTGTAGAGGGCTTTTGGAGAATGAAGGGTAAGGATTCCTTTCTTTACACTCACTTAGAAAAACAAGTTTATATGTGGAAAGAATATAATGACTATTATCTTCTCTGGGAATACATAACAGGCAGTAAAGCTGTAGCTGAATGCTTGCTTGAAGAAAATAAGCTGAACTGACTAAGACTTGATATTGCTTGTTACCAGTACTCCTGGCACTTCTTGCTTAGCTAAGAAATTTGGTGTGTAAACAGCATAAGAAAGTGGCATATCTTGGGTTGAAAGTTACTTGAGGTACTGGAGAGAGAGAGAGGAAAACAGTTATTTCTGCATTCACTTCTGTGATGGAAACTCTTGAAGTTTCCCCATTTTCAGAACGGTTTATGAAGATTCTGGACCAGGGAGGCCACTGAGCTGCTTTATGGAAGAACCAGCACCCTACACAGACACTACGGGGGCTGCAGGTGGAGGCAATTGTCGCTTTGTAGAATCTCCCAGTCAAGATCAGAGGCTTCAGGCACAGAGACTTCGGACTACTGAAGTCAGAGGTCATGTGCAGACACCTCAGAACAGACCACATGGTCACCAGTCTCCTGACCTACCTGAAGGCTATGGTAAGAATTTTCCAGAACCATTGAATTTACATTTTCAAAAGACTTCAGAGAAAAATTCTCCCATTTTGCCATATAGATGTGGTTTACCTGTTAGGACATGCATTACCCATGACCAGCTAATGGTCTGCATTTTGGAAAAGGAACTAGGCAGTGCAGCTGCAGGTTTGAGATTGTCTAATTAGCAGTTGTCTACTCCAGGATACACTGAGGGTTTGATGGTAAATTAAACATGAGTTTGTGGTATGTTACTGTTACAGAGAATTCACTGCTAATCTTGGCATTGTATCTAGGGAGAACGATTGTGAAGAGCTCTTTAAACTAGAGCAGTAATGCTATTTTTTCCTTCCCCCTTGGCATATCGTGTAGGTTTGAGCCCACATTTGAGAAAAGATCAGGAAAATATAAAAGCAAAGAAGCCAGTAGTACAGAAGATTAGGAAGGATAAGATTAAAGAGAATTTAAGGCTTGGAAAAGAGCACGCCAAATCTAGGAGGAAAGAAATCCAGTTTGGGGGCTTGAGATGTCTCAAGATCTAAAAATAAAAATACAAACTGAAACATGCTGGATTTTAGAATGTGGAAAGGATTGTTGGACTGTGTAGTCAAGTAAACTTGGGAGGACTGTGTTTTAAGGGCAAAGCAGTCCGTGCTGAGAGAGATCAGGTGGGATGGCTCAAGTTCTTTCTCCTAGCTCTGACAGAAAGACAATGTACACTATTGGCTTCAAACTGTTTATTCAGGTTGGATTTTTTTAGATTTGTGCCTTACGGTAATCTTGCATCCATTTTAACAGAACAAAGAACAACGGTACAGGGCCAGGTTTACTTTTTGCACACACAGACTGGAGTTAGCACATGGCATGACCCTAGGATACCAAGGTATGTGTTTATAGTTACAATCTCAGGGCCATGGGGTGGGATTGTGTGTGTGTGTACAGATGTAAGATGAACCTTCTGGAGCAAAAGTCTATGAAATCTTTAAGAATAAAATCTATAGTGTATTATCTAAATTTAAAGAAGAGATATGAGCAGAGGGATGGTTTTGGATCTCTCCAGTTAGCTTTTTGCCAGACATTAGAGATGGCTTTTTTAAATGAGAAAATTATCTACCAGTGAGTAAAACGAGTGGAGAAAAGCATGTAGTCCTTCAGGAATTCCTGTCAATGTGACTTCATTATTGGTTTGGGGTTATTTTGTAAAATTGTATTTCTAAATCAAGGATCTTTTTGTGCAAAAAACAATTTGGACTACAAATAAAATAAAAAGATAACTACTTCCTTAAAACCATTGCTTCCTGAGTATTGAATTTGTAATTTCTGCTACAGTAGTGCCCATTCTTGTACAACTGAAGCAGAGATTATTTATCTTCAAACTTGAAGTGGTGTTGGGGTTTTTATGCCTCAGACCAATGATTTGCAGCTAGGAAATTGGAATCCTCCACATGATTAATTTAGTAAAGCCTCTTTAAAACTTAACCTGCAGTTAATCCAGGTCTTTGTGACTAAGGTCTGTCTGTCTTCCTTGAGGAGCTCTGAATCTGGGCTGTTTCTCCAGCCTTCCTGCACGCCCAGTTCTGTAGAGTTTGTAGCTCTTCGACTGCTGTGTTCACTGTATATTAGACCAGAGTGATACAGGATATTAGAAAAGTAATATACAGTAGGGTAGGCAAGAGTGTTGATATAACCAGAGTATATGGGAGGATATGAAAAAAATGAGGCTTAGAGAGAGATAAAATAGCTGATGTTAGATTAGCTGGTGTTGTTGAAAGAAGAAATGACAGTGCTCATTCTTCATGTCACTCACATCAGGCTTGGACACCCAAGGCCTTGTTTCTTCTTCCAGTGATCCTGGATTACTTTACTGCTTATTTTGCTACAAGTTTTAGCCAGGTTTTTGGGACCAGCAATGTCAGTGACCCAACAGTGTCTCATGATTCACTGGTCATTTGTCTTACTTTAGGTAGAGTTGGCTGTTCTTTTCCACCAAGTTACAGTGCAAAAACATAGCCTTGACATTTAGCACAGATGTAGGTTAAAACCTGATGTCATCAGATCTCTAAAGCACTTTCAGATGCACAGCTGATTGAAACAAATGGTTACAACTATAATCTCCTTTTAAGGAGCCTAACAAAGGCTTGTCTGTCTCCCTGTATACCCCATGCTGGCTTATACCATCCCTTGACAGTAATGAAGCCTTTGATGTACAAAGTGTTCTACCTTTTCTAAAGCCTCTCATCCCCCTATTCTGATGTTGGGTTGTTAGATTTCGGTAAGGAAATATATAGAGTGATGTCTTCAACCCTGCATGATAGATAAATCCATGTCAACTGTCTAGGGAATACCTCACTTAGCAGCTTTTCTGTCAAAACAATAGTTCTTCAGATTCCCCTCCTTCCTTTTCTTGCCATTGTTGGTATTTTTGCTGTATGAGGTAGCTTTTAAGCATTTTAAATGCTCAAGGTGTAAACACATCCTTTGTGTTGAATTTAAATGCTTTTGTGCTCCTGAAAGTGAGTGATTGCCTTTAGCAGCACTTACAAAGAATGACATCAACAAGAATGAACGGGGTGAACTTGTCAGTGGAGCCTTACTGTGCACGATTTCTCATACTTAAGTTTCTAACTTTGCTTAATTAGCTTCTTTAATTAAGAGGCGATTTTTACTTGTTAAGGGATCTTAGTGTTGGCTGTCTTGGCTTCTTAACCTCTTTTTATTTGAAGGCAGTGGTTGGTTTAGAGGCCTTGAATTTTTAGGTTTCTGCTCGCATTACTGTTAATAGGATTTTTTTTTTTCCTGTGAATTTTTTTGGTTCCAAAAAGGTCTTTCTCCTTTTGCAGCTCTGCCTAAATGATGATGTTGCATCTTTAAGTTACTTTTAAGCTGCATGGCTTTGTTACTTTCAAAGACTTGCAAAGACAGATTACAAAGTTGAACTGCTTAGATTGAGGATTCTAAAAAAGCAACATTAAAATAGCTACGGTGTGCTTCTTTCCTAAGGCTTTCCCAGCCTATAATCACTGAGAACCAAATGCGCCCCCCCTCCTGATCCTCTGAATGTAGCTGACTCCACCTTATTTTTGGGAGTGCTTTAACTTTGTTTACTTTTCTCCGTAGAGACCTTAACAGTGTGAATTGTGACGAACTAGGACCTCTGCCTCCAGGTTGGGAAGTTAGAAGTACAGTTTCAGGAAGAATATATTTTGTAGATCATAACAACAGAACCACCCAATTCACAGATCCACGACTACATCACATCATGAAGTAAGAGGCTTGCATTGATAAATAATTCATCTCAAATTTGGATTCTTAAACCATTTCTTTTTGTACAATTTTAGCCACAGTCTGGGAGTCATGAGGAGCTGGAAAAAAAAACGAAACAACAACTGTGTAATGATATTAGGCAACAGATGCAAGGAGATGGTTTTCTGTGTGGGTCTAATCAGGGTCTGAATGTTTTGTTGTCAGCCCTAGTTTTGTATAACCTTCAAGCAAAGACTCTACAAAACTGTTTTTACTATGCCCCAGGGAGGTCTTGCATATTTCTGCACAATGCTGATCTTTTAAGTTGGTTTGACAAAATTGCACCAAGTTGTGTTGGAGAAGACATGCAGTTCATAAGGTGCTGGGTTGTGGGGTCAAGGATCTGCCAGGCAGTTCCACACTGCTCTGCTCATGTCTCTCTGGCTTAGCAGTTCTAGTTTTGTGCTAGCTCTTGCTAGACCTGAGCTGGCTTTGTGCTCCCTTGAGCTCCAGACAACGGGAATATAAAACCAGCTGGAGTGTGGTTGCCTGATGCTGTGCACAGCCAGCTCAGGTTTAGCAGGATTTAATAAATTCAAGCTCTGCATCATGCAAAAGCAGCTGCAGTGTTACAGAACTGACTCTGGAAGATGCCTGATTGCGTGTGTCGTGCCTGAGTTCAGAATTTTTCTTTGATGCCTACTGCAGAATCTCTTGATCTAAAAAATAAAATGGATCCTCAACCCAAATGAAGTCATGACTGATGAGGATAGTTAATCGTTTGAAGCTTCATCTATCTGGGACAAGTACATATTTCTCTTCCAGTGATTGTAGGGTAGTTCTTTTCTACTGTGTCATCATACCTTTGGGTGGGACTGGAAAAAAAAATCACTGCAATCATTAGATGGTTCCATTTATAAAGCTATTGTTTCATTAGAGATCTGTTTTTATGGAAGTTGTCTCCACATGGGAGAAATACCAGTAAGTTTTTATTTATTCTTCAGTCAGCATTCAGTGATGTTGCTGCACAGTAACAGAGTGCCTTTTATTAATCAGTTCTTTCCAGTATTGTTTCTACATCTTCCTTATTGTAATGCTTCCAAAATAAATATTTTTCTTTTCTATCAAAGCCATCAATGCCAGCTAAAAGAGCCCAGCCAGCAGCCTCTGTCAACTCCAAATGAGGGATCTCTGGAAGAGGGTGAGGAGCTGCCTGCACAGAGATACGAAAGAGATTTGGTACAAAAGTTGAAAGTTCTTAGACACGAGCTCTCCCTTCAGCAACCACAGGCAGGTCACTGCCGAATTGAAGTATCCAGAGAGGAAATATTTGAGGTATTTGATGGACTTTTTACTACTAATATCAATTTTTGTCACTCGATGCAATAAAATATCAGTTTTATTTAGCTCAAGTCTGTTTAATGAGAGAAGTGGTGAATACAGTGGTATCATATGAGTTATCAGAACTCTGATTAATTTAAAGAAAAAACATTCCTTTAGTTTCATGCTTTGACTTGGACATTTATTAGAAGAAATTCTGAGTAGTGTGGGGGTCTTTTCCAATACAAATTCTTAGTTGCTAAAACTCTTTCACCTTACATGAGGAAAACTAGATTACGTAACTTTACATGGATTTTTCTGACAAATTTAAGCATTCTTTTTCATTTAGAAATAACAGTAGTTGAAAACTTAAAAGGAATTGTATCTACTTGTTATTATCACTTGTGTATGTGGGCGTGTAAAAGGTAACTATAATTGGGAATTCTACTCTTCTTAGCTTGGATTACTTTTTAAGTACCTTTGTGTAGCAAAAGGGAATTAAGCATTTTGTGGACTTTCTACCAACAAATATTAGCACTGTCATTGGAATATGCTTTAGATTAGCCCTTTAACAGAATGTTTTCTGTAGCTGAGTAAAAAATCTATGCATTTACTAATGCTTCTTAGTAGAACTAATTATAGAAAAGAAATAAAATGTCTAATCTGTTTTAAAAAAAATCTGTATATATATATATACACATGTACAGGAATCCTACCGTCAGATAATGAAGATGAGGCCAAAGGATTTGAAAAAGAGGCTTATGGTAAAATTTCGAGGCGAGGAAGGGCTGGATTATGGAGGAGTAGCAAGGTGAGATTTTAGTTTTGTCTGACACTTTTTAGCTGTAAAATTGTGTGTGTGTGTGTGTGTTTCAGTGAGTCTTGTTCAGACTTGATTTGTTTAAGTATGTCTCTGACAGCGCTTAGGGAATGGGTAAGGAATGGGATGGCCTTGTCTCTTGGTTTACTAGCTATGATAATTCATGTTAATTTCTTCACTACTTATAAACTAAAGCTTAATTGCCTATAAGTTGGAAAAGGCTCTTCATGGGTTTCTGAGTGCACCTCTTTGGTCTGCAAATGGAAAGCAGTAAGGGATCTAATTTGAAATAAGAAACTGATAACTATGTTGATGATTCACAATAATTGTGTTGTCTGAAACTTAAGTGGAAGTTGCATCTTAAGTGGAATTTGCTTCTAAAATAACACTTTTTTTTGGCAGGGAATGGTTGTATTTACTGTGCCATGAAATGTTGAATCCATACTATGGACTCTTCCAGTACTCTACGGATAATATTTACATGCTGCAGATCAATCCAGACTCCTCTATCAATCCTGTAAGTATTGGCTTCTGAGCAATATGTGTACTTTAAGAGATTGTCCCTCGCAGTTTATTGTTACAGCTGATTTTTTTATGACTAGAACATAACAGACAGTGAAGTGGGGTAAAAATGTGTTAACGAGTCTATAGTACAAAGGTGCAGGGTTTGCACAGAAATGAAAAAACATGAAAGAGGAGTCCTCCTTTGATAAGTAACTAAATTCTTTGGGGTGTCATTTGAGACTCATCGGTGCTGGCTGGAATGCATGTTGATTCTGAGATAGGTGAAAGCACTCTTTGTTTTAAATGCAGGTGATTGTGCAAACACAGCATCCTGAGCAGTGTCTGCTCCATGGCTGTAGGGGCTTGTAAGCCTTGCTTGCCCTTTCTTAATAAGCTGCTGTGTTGTTTGGGTGTTTTCTTCCCCATTACTGGAGGACTTGTATTGATGTAAACCCTAAAAGGAGCAGCAATTATGTTTGCAAGGTCTAAAGTACTTGTATACAATTTATTAGGTAAAGTGTAGGTGCTTGTTTGATGTGTTTAATCATTAAATGCTTCTCTTCTTGGTTATGTTATGAGGAAAAATTGTGGTTCCTTTTGCCCAGAGGACTGCAGATGACTTACACTTAAGTAGCCACAAGATGTCAGTGTTAGAGCATCTTTCTGCTGCCTGATTCTCTCCTGTCTCCCTGCAGGACCATTTGTCTTATTTCCATTTTGTTGGTCGGATAATGGGTTTGGCTGTGTTCCATGGACACTATATCAATGGGGGGTTCACGGTTCCCTTCTATAAACAGCTCCTGGGGAAACCCATTCAGCTCTCTGATCTGGAATCTGTTGACCCAGAACTACACAAAAGTTTAGTCTGGATTCTGTAAGTATGGTGTTTATCAGTTGTCTTGCTGTGGAGAAAATAGTGCTTTACAGGAAATAGAAAGATCTTGTCATGGGAGAGATGGGTACAACATTCCTGAGTCACAATTTCTATGTCAGAAAGCTCAGTGTATTTGAGAAAAAAATTCTCGTGTAAACTGTGTTAGCCCTCCTTGTTGTAAGTTAGGCTCTAAATTAAATTTGCACAAGCATGGTGGAATACTACAGTATCAAAATCCTCAGTGCTCTGTCCCGAGTTTGGAAGTACAACCTTCATTCATAAGTAAATGTGCATTTGATTAAGCTTTGATTAAAACAAACAAAAAAAAAACACACAAAAAAAGGAAACCAGTTGTAATTAAAAATGAAATAAACTGTAGTTATTTGAACTTTGTACACGTACAGTTTAGGGCAAAATCCATCACCATTAGGTGTAGCTTTGGGAGTCTTTAGCACTGCTTTGCATTGTCTCTTTTTCATAAAGGCTGTTTTAAATTTATGTTATTGAAAATAATTGTGACTTCTTCTGTGCTACACTCAATACATGACAGCAAATTGGTTTATTGTTGTGTATATGTGTGTGTAGGGTTTAATTATTTATTCATTATCCTGAGTACTACTGCAATTGTAGTAGTGAGAATGACACCTCTGATGGGGCTCCTCAGCAGGCATGAAGCCGTACAGAAATTAGTGATTGTGGCAGCATTGCTCTGGTGGTGTGAAATGCAGATGGATCGTTAATGGGTTTATCCTGAAGAGTGTGCATTCAAAGAACAAGCTGCCAGCATCACCACTGCGAGTGATCAAAAGTACCAAGTTTACCTTCCATCTTTCATTTATTAGAGAGAACGATATCACCCCGGTCCTGGACCATACTTTTTGTGTGGAACACAACGCTTTTGGGCGGATTTTACAGCACGAACTCAAACCAAATGGCAGGAACATCCCCGTGACAGAAGAGAACAAGAAGGAGTATGTGAGGTATTGCAGAACAAATGCAGATCCTGCAGATGTAGTGGGAAGAAGGCAGTGAACACGTTGCTTTTTTTTATATGGTGAAACCAATGAAATGGGTATTTCAGAGGGAAATACCTGAGTCATAAATTACATATTTTCAAGCAGTGTACCATTATAAAGCCTGGGAAGATGAAGTTGTGAATTGTACTTTGTTTTGTCTGTTAATGGCATAATAATGAGCTGTTGATAGCAGAAGGAATTAATAATCACTTCTTTCATACAACAAAATGTGTCTTTTAAAACTAGTTCCTCCATAAATTGAACTTTGCCTAGCCTTGCTCTAAAAAGCCCAGCCTTATCCAGCTTGTCACCCTGACTTCTTCTTCCTTCCCCCAGGTTGTATGTGAACTGGCGATTTATGAGAGGCATAGAAGCACAGTTCTTGGCTCTGCAGAAGGGTTTTAATGAACTTATTCCCCAACATCTCCTCAAGCCTTTTGACCAGAAGGAACTCGAGGTATACATTTTATCTGCTTGGTATATTAGTATGTAATTTATACATTCCACACTCTAGCACTGATTTGAAAATAAATAAGAACACAATTTACTGCAGTTTATGTACCAGAAGGCGATGTATAACCAAGGCTATAGGTTTAACCAAACACTTTTTGGTTTATTCTAGACGTTCTTTGGGCTAGTGTTAGTCAGAAGACTGCTCAAACAGGGAAGACAAATACACTGTGTTGTGTAACCAAGGACTAATGCTCAAAGCAGGTGGTCTGGGCAGAGAGATGGAGTACTGCAAGTCTGAGGAGCTGCTGGCAAGACCTAACCTGTTATTTGCCCCAGAACTTGTTTTCTTCAGTAACTGTTTTAATACGTCTGTTTCTATAGACACATAGGTCATGGTTTACAGCAGCTGAAGTGAGAGAATACAAACAAAGTAAATTAATTTGTCTTTGCATTTAATCGAGGTATAGAGCTGTACACCATTTTTTCTTCCTATTTTTGGTTTATTATTTTAAAGAAGGCAGTGTGTGGAACGTGGACTATTTGGGGGTACTGGAAGAAATTGTTTAATGGTAGTAGTTTGTGCATACCAATTGTTCACATGATGTTACTGTGTTCCATGTGTTAACTGTTTAAAAGGGCAGATTGTAAATCCAGTTAATATTCCAGTACTGTCCAAATTAGGATAGTCACAGCTGCCCTAATACTGTAAATTAGTCCAAGTGGGTACTGTCTTGGTGGCACAGAAAGACAGCTGCTAAATGTTAGCTCTTGGAATGAGATTCTCAATATGGAATATTATGGGAAATTTGGAATATGACACACATTTTGTTTTGAGTGATGATGTCTTCTGTATGCCATTTATTTGTCGTTGCCAGGGTAGCTGGTTAGATTCATGTCCAATAATGACTTCCTCTTTCAATATTTTGCAACCTGGTTTCATCTGGAAAAGAGATTGAAGTAATCCGTCTAGCCTTTGTCAGAGAGTCTCACAAACAACATCAAACAACAGCTGCAGAGTTTTTGTAGTTAGGGTCGGTTATGGACAACAGACCAATTACGAAGTAACCATGAACTGAGCACTTTCTTGTAGTGGGTTATTAGCAACCCTAGAACAAAACCAGATCAGGAAAATGTTTTCTGTGTCAACTCAATAGATGGCATGCCTTCATCCACATCTGTGCTGTATCCTCATAAAGATATACTGTACTTTTCAGGTAGGCTAGATTTAAAAAGCAGGTCTTGAATGGACATTTGACTCTGATTTCTTCTGAAAATTCCAGTTCTGGTAAGTGTAATCCTCGGCCTCAGTTTCACTGCAGATTAACTGGGGAGATTTACTTCCTGTCCTAAACTGTTTTGGAGCGTTACTGTGTACCAAAAAGGGCGGCTCGAGCACATAAAGAATGCTGGGCTTTGTGAAACAGCTTGATGTATGTTTTCATAGCTGCAAACCTGAAATGACATAGGATCTCAAAGCATTTTCTAATCCATTAACAGCTAATCATAGGAGGCCTGGATAAGATAGACCTGAATGACTGGAAGTCAAACACACGTCTAAAGCACTGCATGGCAGATAGCAATATTGTGAAGTGGTTCTGGCAAGCAGTGGAAGCATTTGATGAAGAAAGAAGGGCGAGGCTTTTGCAGTTTGTGACGGGTTCGACACGTGTCCCACTTCAAGGTTTCAAGGCTTTACAAGGTGACTGATGTGGGGGCTGAGTTAACGTGCAGTGGAAGAAAGATTGTGTGGAATTTACTAGACCCTCCTAGAATATCCGTGTGTTTCTGGATAACTCGATCACTTCACAAGCTTTTCATCCCAAGAGCAGTTCCACATTTATCAGTGGCTGTTGGTGACCACCTTGGCTGTTGCTGACAAGTCATGCCAGCTGGACAATCCGTCCTCATGTAGCACTTAGGCAGGTGTCAATACTAACTTATCAGTCTCTTGCAGTTCTGTGGACTGATGTTGTTGGTATCATTGCTTCCAACCAGGTACATGATTATAGAGCAGACTGAACAATTCTTCTTTATGAAAAGCATATTCTCAATGATGTTTGGCAACAAAGAATTAGACTTCAAAGCAACTTCCTGATAGTTGCAATTTTTTGTTGTTAGAAAAGGTAGCAGTGCCCTAGACTGTTGTGATTCTTCTGATAACATTCCATCTGTTAGCTGTCAGTGGACTGACCTTCAAAATTCAAATATGTAGTTCTGTTTTGCAAGAAAAGCCTTCTCACACTTGATCTTTTTCATTTTTGAAGTATAACTATGAGAAGTTTAACTGCTTTCCAAGATACTGACTCCAAGTCTGTTGTCGTTAGGAGACCCATCATTTCTGTTATCTCTTCACCTGCCACAAGTCTAACCCTCAGACTTAGTCTATAGCATGCTTGTACCTGCATCTGGAACTGTAATTTTCTCTTGCCTTTTTATAAAAAGCAAAATGTGTGTGCACGAATGCTATTTTGTTGAAGTGCATTAACTAGAATGTCTGTTTGTAAGGTTCTACAGGCGCTGCAGGACCCAGACTGTTTACCATCCATTTAATAGATGCAAACACAGACAACCTTCCAAAAGCCCACACTTGGTAAGGTGAAACATTCTGCTTGTCAGTGCTTGTTTTCCCTTTGTCTTAAAGTAGCCATCTCAGTCCTGGCTATGGATTAACCTGTGTGATGTGCTTAGATGAATCCAAGTATGTTCTGCTAGCTTGGAAATGTCTGTACTCTGCAGCCAACAAAGTAATTGACTTAAGTTCTTCTTGCTTGATTTATGCCTTCTATATTATCTGTACCCCAAGATTGATAAGTCTGAATAGTGAGATGTTAATTTCCATGAATTCAACAGAAGTATTCACTGATAAATTACTCATAGCAATGAATCTTCAGGACGAGAAAGAATAGTTTTTATATGTAAAATGTAAGAAAGGAGTGCTATTTGATATTGAACTGAGCTCTCGTATGGAAGCCTCGCCATCAGGAAAGGAGATCATTTCAGTAGAAGCTAGGATTATCTGCAGGCAGAGCAAGGAGCAGGCCTGCCTAGTGTCTTGCTTTCTTTGCAAGTGTACTGCATCTGCCACCTGCATCTGCTCCTCGCAGAGCCAGCCCAACTAAGACATTCCTGCTGCAGAACTGCAGTTATTTCTTTGATGTTGCCTCCTTTGGCCACTGAAGGGGCTGAGGCTTTGATGCTGATTCTACAAGTTCTATCTACATGTAGCTAATCTAGGGTTTGTATGTTAGGTTTTTTTTGGTTTTGTTTTTAATTTCAATAAACATGTTAGATTCATCATCTGCAATGTGTTATTGTTTTATCTCTAGCTTTAACCGGATTGACATTCCGCCTTACGAGTCGTATGAGAAGCTTTACGAGAAGCTGTTGACAGCTGTGGAAGAGACATGTGGGTTTGCTGTGGAGTGAAAAAGCAACCAAAGGAAACTGATGCTAGCTCATGGACCACCAAATCAAAAGCTAGAAGAAGCTTGCTGTGAACTTCCTGCTAAGCTGTCTGAAGCACCGGAACTCTAGTCAACTTGGAGATGGGTTGTTGCCCTTCCACTGTTGGTGGATGATGGTGGGGGCAGGGGCTTTTGTTGGTGGTTCCCAACTCTTTTTCCCCTTTGTTACAATAAGCCCTTCCCTCTTCTTCCATCCCCCATAAAATGAAATGCAGCCAAGTTCAGCATTTGGCTTTGGATACACAGGATATTCTGCTAGATTGTAACACATACTGTGATAGGGTCAATGACCTATGGGTTGTGGTTTTTTTTTTAATAGGAGAATCACAGTGTAATTAAGAATGAGCTTGATTTGCTGAGGACTTGCAGATGGTTAGGTGTGCCTGGTTATTTTGTCTAAAATCAAACATGAGCCCTCTAGAGTCCAGTGGGTACAGTGCGTCTGACTGGCAATAGAATTTGCATTGCACATTCTAAAAACCTGATGAAAAAGTGAACTTCTAGCAGAAAATACCTCCATATGAGCATTTAACTGAAAGGCAAAGAAATACAAGTTCTGCCTTAGCAGGAAGCTCCCAGTGGAAGCTGTGGCTTACCTTGAGAAAAGTGAAAGAATTGGGGACAGCTTAAATGGTATTGTATGATTTCTTTTTGGTTGTCCTGGCTGAATCCTAATTGTTTTGCACATGAAAACAGTTATTTCCTCCTGCAGAATTACTTTCCATAGTTTGCTCAGATATAATTACCTTGCAGAGAAGTTTTGTAAGGAGGAGACAGAGGACAAAATTTTTTTCAATTCCAAAGCTGTGATTTCTGTGCCACTGTTTCACCTGAGATGTTTTTGTGACTCAAAATGGAAATCACCAAAAGCTAAGTCAACAGAGCAAACTTCTGTTCTGAAGTTTTTGACCGTGTGAAAGGTTTATTTGGAGGTTGTGGTAAAAGGGTAACTATACAGTGAATACATTTTAAATGTTATAGAAAGCTACTGAAGGGATTTATGACTTCAGTTCTGTAAGGATAAAAATTTCTCCAGAGAGCCATGTAAGGCTATTTTCTCAAATACCTGCAACTAATATTAAAAGGTTGGTTCTCTAACATGTTGCTAAAATAACTTCCCGGGGGAAAAAAAAGCAAATCAAATACCTGAATCACTAACATTTTTTCCAGTTTGCACACCAAAATGAGGCAGTATTTTAACAAATAACACAGCTTCAGAAAGAGCCAGTTATCTATCAGATGTGTCTAAACTTAAGTAAAGCAGGCTTGCTTGTATAGGATTTTTTTTCTTTGGCAAGCCTGATTTTTAAAGAAATTCATTACTGAAACATTTAACAGATGTTTTTGTTTATGGAATAGTGCATTGAAATTCAGCTGTGGGTAAGAGGTTGTTCTTAGAAGATGTCTACTGGAATACTTCTATTTTGTCTTTTTTAAATTGAATTTGATAATAGCTTTAAACTGATAGGACAGAAAGTAGACACTTGTCAAAATTCTGGCATCATTCTCAGTTTTGTTTGTTTGTTTCCATTGACCATAACTCTTGTGATTTGTAGTTGGGAGTGAGGATTGCATTGGAGGTGTAAAATTGTACCATAGTGTGAGATTTGCACAGGGTGGCTCAAGATGCTCATCCAGCAAGACTGTACAGGAGAAGCATATTTACACCCATGTTCTGCAGGAATCTTGTTGCAACTGGGGGCTGGTTTCTGCAGTTCTGCTGGTTGGGACACTGATGAAATTCTGTGTGTGTTTTGCAGAAGAGAGAGGAAATAGAGCTGTCTGTAGATGAACTCCTGTACAGTCTTGGGCTGAGCAGCAGAATCCCCATGGCCCTGGCTTTTCAAAATGGCTGTGAAGTCGTACCTGTTCATAGAGTGTGTTTAATCCTTTCAGTACGTTTGAATGTGCAATAAACCAGTCAGATAGGAAAAACGCAGAATGGATCGTTGCCCAAAAGCTTTGCATGTAGTCTCATGTGGATTTTTCACTAAAAGAGTTGAAAAAACAGATGCTAAAGCCCACCACCAACAGAAATCCTGTCACGCAAGCTCTAAAACTGGCTTGGTAAAAACCAAGTGAGGTGAAGGTAAAGGCCCTCGATTTGGAAATCTGTAGGTCAAGTAGCTTTATGTCAATGACACGGTTGACATATGATAGTTCCTAATGTCTTTCCTAGGTCAGTGTTTTATTGAATGCACAAAATAAGAATAGGTGAGGATTGTTGTTTGCTGTATTTAAAAGCCCTTGTCAAGGTACCTCCTCCTTGCTGACAATAATGAGAATAGGGCACCGTCTTTTTAATTATTTTAGTTCTCTTTCAGACAGCTCCACCACCTCTCCCATTGTGTTGTCTTTGCAATTTTGTGCCACTTCAGTGATGATAAAGACCTTTTTTTGTATTGTTCTGTACATGCATTAGAGGCAGGCCTTGAAGCTGGATGGATCGATGGTGGATGGATGGAGGAAATAAAGAAGTGAGACAGTATGGGTTTTAAGTGATGATTTCTTCTTCCAGTGGCTGGTTTCAAGGCCAGGGAAGGATGAAAGGCAAACAGGAGTTTGCGTGGCTCAAGCCATTGACTCTATGAGGTCTCGGGGGCTGTTCTTATATGCTCAGCTGTCTGAATTTGTGAGTGTGTTCATTCCCACTTGGTCTGCCAGCACTTGGACTGGTTGTTACTCCTGAAACTTGCCCAAAGAATAACATAAAGTCTGGTGTTCGTTCAGTCATTCCACGTTCCACCTTGTACACACACGTGTCTTGGATCAGACCTGAAGGAAATACAAGGTACAATGTGTCTTTCATTCCTGTCCTAAAGGCAAACCTAAAAGCTGGTCCGTTGGCACAGACCTTCAGTGCTTGCCCTGATACTGCTCATCAGCCTATACTATATGCTCAGGGATGTAGGAAACCACCACTTTGCTCGTGTTTTAAATCGAGAAGAAATGAGACTGTTTTATGAATGCTGGCATTAACTTGGGCATTATGTTAGACAAGACCCTGCTTCAAAAAAGGCTGCTTGAAGCTCCAGGTGGTGAAATCAACGTTTGCTCAGAAGTATGTACTTTGTTCAAGTTGAGGTGGTTGTGAAATCCAATAGATTTTGTACATTAGTGATCTGACCACCAGGGCCCTCTGTAGCTCAGGTTCGGGGCCACGTGGCGCAGCAAGTTCCCAGAAACACAGTATGGATCTGTTTTTAATTTGTTAATTTTTGTTCCTCGACCACTTTATAATGTATTTTTTTTTAATTTATTATTTTGTAATGTCATGTTTAAGTATTGCTGCTATCCTTGTTATTCTTCCCACTGTTTTTATTGCAGATTTATTTTGTGAAAGTTGTACACTAATGTTTCATTTTATGTCTAAATCAAAGTATTTAAAGAAATACTAGTTCTATTTAATGTGGTTATGGAACCAGCTGGAATAAACAGTGATTGTATAGTAGGCTGGACCCAGGAGGTCATGTTCATTTTTGTTACATATGCAATAAACTCACAACTTTAAACTCTTGCTATCCACCGCTTCATTAATGTATTTATGGAAGCCACAGGAAAACTGATACTCTCATAAGGAAACGTGGGCTCAGCTCAGCTGGAGGTGGGGGTGGAGGACAGAGTCACAGTGTTAAAGGAGGCAACAAAAAAAAACACATGGTGGCCACTAAGATAAACCTGTAGCATTACAAAATACTCATTAGGGTTATAAAATAATCCTGTTTATTTTACAGACGCAGAGTGTGGTGTGATGAAGCTTTGCTGCTGCCTCGTGACCACCGAGCATCGACGTTGTCTGACAGAACTGCCTCACCCTGTGCTCAGTGCAGGTACCTGCAGTGGGAATCTGGGGTGGGCAAGCTGTGAAAGCACTGCTGATTTCACAGGCTTACATAGACAGCTCAGCTAAAGCTCCTCCTTTCTAGAGAGTGTTCATTTCATTCCTTCTCTGGCTGTTTACCGGCCTTCATCCATTTCTTTTATGTCCAAAATCTCAGTTTTCAGGGGGGAAAAAAAAAAAAAAAAGATCTCTTGGTGACAACTGGGGAAAGATTGATGAATGCTGATGAATCTTTGCTTTCCTGTACTTCTGTGAGTGGAGAAGCAGTGGTATGAGTCTGCATGCAGACAGTGCTGGCAGTCAGTGCTGTGATTCAGTGCACGGTATCAAGCGAGCATGCATCTCAGCCTTCCCTCCCAGAGATGTTTCCCTCATCTGTGTGGATTCTGTTTGGCTTTATTTCTAAATTATATATTCTTTGAGCAACTTCACAGCATGGCCAAACACACCAGCAGGTTTCTCCGGAGTAACCTAGTGGTTGTGGAGGGGCTGCTGCAGGACTCTTGCACTACGTGAGCTTTTGGGAAACTGATTAACAAATCACAGTTTCTCTTAAGAGATGTTACAGAACTTAAGTAACTCACTCTTTTGCAGAAGCTTGGCAGGTCGATTAAATTCCTCAGGTTAAATTTTCCAGTCTCTGCCTCCTTCTGCAGGGTGTACAAAAACAGTCTGTGAGGAGTGCTGGTCTAGGAGTGGCAATTTGTGTTCTGATTTATGATGATGCTCCCGTGTCCTCGGCACTCCGCCTGCCTGGGGCAAGACAGCCCCTGCTGCACACTAGGGTGTACTTGACGAAGGCACAGCAGAATGTATTTTAATTTATGAATGCTTTCTGCTGACAAACCCCTTTCTATTTTCTTTGGTGGCTTGCAGTTTGATACCTTGCTATAAACCCTCCCCATCATTTACTTTTTGCAGGCATTTCTTTCGCATGTGGTTTAAAGTAATGCTAAAACCCTACAGCTTTGCCAGCCAACACTTACAGACAAAATCCCTTTAGGTGCGGTGGGGCAGGAAGGGATAATGCCTCTCTTCCTGATTTGGCTGACTTGAAATAACATCAAGCCTGAATGTATAACCCCCATCTGCAATCTTGCAGTTAGTGGCTGGGTGAATAATGCAAACAATGCCCACGTGTCCTGTGGATCCCCTTCCAGCCTCAGCTGGAGCGTTATTTCATGGCTTGGATCCCCATACGGAGAGGAGGAACCCCTTAACCTAAGACCTCTGCTCTACTTGCCCAAAAATAAAAGAAAATGTGCCTGGAGCCCTTAGTGCTGGCTGTGAGATGACAGGAAGGGGGGCCTTAGGCATCAATAGGTTAAGAATGACTTCTTTTTTTCCTTCTGCCACAACCTGGCTGTTATGGACCGCAGGAGAGGAGCATTTAAAGGGAGGGTAAGTGCAGCTTTGCAGACAGCTGCTGCAGCGCCCTGCCAAGTCTGTGGAGCTCTGTCCCAGATTCTGCAGCAGCTGGCAAACAGACCAGGGGTTGGGCTGTGCCTGGAAACCATATGGCTGAGCCGTGGCGGTTCTGGTGTAGGGAGGGGATGGAGAGAGACGTTCCTGGAGGACCCAGGAGACCCTGGCGTCACTCTTGGTATTTGGTCGGGTTCTAGAATGAGATCTGCAAGAGAAACCTGGATGTGGTGGTAAGGGGAGAATAAGAAAGCAAGGAGAGCTTAACCTGGTCTCTTCTACAGAGCTAACCTTGATCCAAGAAAACTACAGACACTGAATCATTCTGGGCAAGTATTTGGTCTGGGAGACTTTGGAGCGGAACATTAATTGGATGCTGATTAAATGAGTCCAGACAGAGGGGACTGACCTGGGGACACTGCTCAGAGTCCCCCATGCCTAGGGCTCCTCATGCCTTTGCTCTGTTGGACATCAAGGGGGAGATTCACCCCCCCCACCCCACAAGGAACCTGTGGGGAGCAGAGATGCCATCCCCTTGTGCAGGGAACATGGGCTCATCTGAAGGTCTGCCTGAACCAAGCAGGGACACTGCTTCCAGAGCTCCTGACATGGGAGGGCTCTGGTTTCCCCTAACAAATCTGGTGATAGATTACTTTCCAGTAGAGCTCCTGGTAGAAACGTAACGACAAGAAGCACGTTCATCAAAAGGCTCAGAGCAAGTTCAGTGATGGGAGCCCCCTGCTTGTATCCTTTTATTGCTATAACCAGCATCTTACCGGTCTCACCCGCGTAGCAACGACGCGCCACAGCCCTCAGCAAAAGGGCTGAGAACCACAACGGAGGAAAAAGCATCTCTGCCGCCTGCCCGGCGGCACCCACCTCTCACAGACCGCAGTCGTCCTCTCCGGAGCCCCCCAGGGGTGGGCTGGGGACTGGCGGCTGTGCGGAGCAGCCCCGCTGTGCGGCCCGCTGGTGTCTCTGCAGGTACTCACTGTAGTTCTTGGAGAGCAGCGTGTAGAGGAAGGGGTTGACGCAGCTGTTGCTGTAGGCCAAGCAGGTCACCAAGAAATTGATGGGGACGGTGGTGGAGCCGCCCCGCTCCCCACGCTCGTGCCAGTAGAGACTGAAGAGCTGCCACAGCCAGAAGGGCACGAAGCAAGCCCAGTAGGCGAGCACGATGCTGAAGATCATGTACAGCACCTTCTGCTTGGGACAGCGGCTGACGTGTTTGGCATGGGCTACCAGAGCCCTCTGGGACTTCCAGTAGGTCTTGGCCAGCTTGGCGTACACGCAGCAGATGGTGACACCCGGGGCGAGGATGCAGGTGTTGAAGAGGATGGTGAGGTACACCTTATAGGGCCCCATCCGCCACGTGGGGTGGCACATACGCTTGGTCACCCCATGGCGGTGGCTGGTGCGCAGGTCGATGAGGATCATGCTGGGCAGGGCAAGGAGGAAGGCTGCCAGCCACGCCAGGAAAGTGAGCGCCCGACGACGGTCCCTTGAGCCCCGCAGCGTGGCCAGAGGGCGGGCGACGGCCAGGTAGCGCTCGGTGCTCATGATGGTCAGGATGAAGATGCTGGCGTGCATGGTGAGGAGGTCGAGGCTGAAGAGGATCCTGCAGCCCAGGTCTCCGAAGTACCAATCCCGCACGAAGTAGGTGCACACCACGAAGGGGATGGTGGACAGGTAGAGGAGGTCGGCCAGGGCCAAGTTGATGATGTAAATGTACATGGAGCCGCTGCACCTCATGGAGACAGTGGTGACCACCAGCGTGTAGATGTTCCCCGCCGTGCCCACCACGCACATGGTGCCCAGGATGCAGCCCAGGAAGGAGGTGGCCAGGAGGTCGCCGGCACTATCGGACGTGGCGTTGAGTTGGCCGCTGCCATTCTTGGGGTGGCACAGCCCTGGGGTGCACGTGCCCGGCTCCATCCTCATTGCCCCTCTCACAGCTGGGACAGGACCTCACCAGCGGCCACCTCTGAGGTCACCACCCTGGAGGGAATCCCAGACTGCAGAACCACGGCTCCTCGTTATGTTGTCCCGGTTGCAGCACCCGCAGCGGTGGTAGTGCTCAGCTTCAGTGTGTGGCTCTCTCCTGCACAGCCTGGAAAAGCCATCCTCCATGCACCCGCCTTCCTGCGGCCGAGGGAGGGACAAGGCAAGGGCGGAGGTGGGATTTGTCCCTCTGCCCTCCAGCGGGATGGAACACGGCGGCTGCTCCCACTGCCACCCACTGGGATGCTGGCACAGCTCCTCACTGGGAGGGAGGGGGGGAAAAGCACCGATTTCTCCATGTCAGAAACTTTTCCTTGGGGTTTTCTCCCTCTCAGAGGATGAGAAGGAGAAAAGAGAAAACAGAGCATCACCTCGACCCCTCCCAGAGCTGATGGCAATGGGAGCCTTGCCCTGGCACCCACCCCTTCGGGACCTCCCTTCCATGCAGCGCCAGCATTAAGGCAGAGAGCAAAAAAACTGCTTTGAGCAGAATCAAAACGGCTGGTGCTGCCAGGAAAATGCAACAGCCTCCTCCGGAGTCACGTTAGAAACCTCCAGGTCTGTGTTGCCAGCTGTGCACCCATGCTGGTCGAATTTGTGCCAGGGCTGCACAGAGCAAAAGGGCTCTCTACGGGGCCACAGTCCTTGCAAGAAGGCATCGGGTATCGAAGGGAAATCAGCATTGCAGGAGCACTTGCAGTGTCCTCCTGCCCTAGAAGCTGCTCCGTCCCCCGGGTGCAAAAAGCACAGTGATGGGATAAGTGAGAAAGGTGCAGAATTGGGTGTTACAAGGAGTGTGTGTTGGGGGCTAGGGGGAGTCTGAAGAGGGGCAGCGTGGGAGTGCTGCAGGCTGCAGAGTGCTCTGGAACGCTGTGGCAGTGCTGGGAAGGGGAGGGAGGTCCAAAAGCAGAGGAGAAAAATTCGTGGGAGGGGTCTAGATAAGGGGAAAACATTCTAGAAAGGCTCTGGATTGGGGGAAAGTGATCATAGAAAGGTTCTGGATTGAAGGGGAAAAGCATAGATAGGACCTAAAGAGGGGGGGAGGAATGGATCCTACAAATGTTTGGGGGGCAAGGATGGGGGGGGCTAAAAAAGGTC
>VXAB01004704.1:0-43924 GCA_013399175.1 Odontophorus gujanensis | reverse complement strand
CTCGCATACCTGCTGTAAATCTTCCCCTATCAGGGCTTTCAAATGCTTCTGAATACATAGCCTCCCTCATACCTAATTCCCGGATGTATGTTTGGAGGTCCTCCATAGAGGACCATAAACCGGTACTGAGAGGTACGTCGGTCTTGTTAGGTCACGTTAGGTGGCATGCTGCCATCAACCAATCTATAGTAGAATGGTTTTCATTGGTATATTGGATGGCTGCACATAACCTTTGCCTCAAGGCCGGGTGTATGGTTATGGATGCTAATTTTGACATATCCATCCCATTGACTAGTACGCTTTCAGCTCCTGCATCCCATAACCTTAGGAGCCATGATGGTATGCATTCTCTTGGTTTTTGATGGAACTGCTGTACTAGGTCCATCAACTCATTTGCTGTATAAGGATGAGCTGTCACATGTAAGCATGTTTCAGCAGGGGACCATTGGTCAGAAGCACCCCTGCTGGTCTATCTTGTATCTTCTTTGTTTTTTGAGTTATAATTGGTCGGATCTCAAATGGATCCATCATAGATGGAGTTTCAAGATCCGCCTTAGAAATCTTATTTTCTGAAATATCCAGGTCTGCTACTTCTGGGTCCTGGATGTCTTTCACTGATATGCTACGTATTTGCCTTGTTGGGACATTTAGGCCAGGTTTTTTGGTGGTGGTGGTCAGCCCTTAAATGGGGTTTGGGAGAGGTGGAGCCAGGTTCCACCCCTTTCAATCACACAGGTATGTCACCTTCACCTGTGCACCTGAGGCTGACTCGGTGCTCGCCTCAGGTGACCAATCAGTGGTTCAGGCCGCGATTCAACAGTTCCCATACACCACCCCATGATGGCTCCTCCACCACCTGCTTCAGAAAGTTGTCTTCAATGTGTTGCAGGAACCATCTGGAGTGCATGTGCCTGGCCACATTGCTTTCCCAATAAATATCTGGATAATTTATGTCCCCCATAAGAACCAGCACTTGGAATCAAGAGGCTACTTCCAGTTGATTGCTGAAGGCCTCATCAAGTTCCTCCTCCTGATCAGGGGACCTACAATACACCCCCACAACTGTGTCACCCACACTAGCCTGCCCTTTAATTCTTACTCCCAAGCTCTCCACTGGTACATCACCCTCCTCCAGGTGAAGTTCGATACATTCTAGCTGCTCTCTCGCATGAAGAGTAACTCCACCACCCTGCCTCACCATCCTGTCTTTACTAAAAACTGTGAGGCGTTACTTAAAAAGGAATAAAACTAAACCACCTAGGAAGGCATTTTATTTTATTTTTAAAATTTAAATCTATTTTCACCAGAAACATACTAGAGCATTGTTTTGACTTTCTTACTTGCTCTCCTGTATATTCTTCAGTGTAGTCTTATATAATGTTATGTCAGTCTTCAAAAAGAGGCAGTATCAGCTTTCTGGTATGTGCATCTTCCGAAGGATAAAATTTCATAAAACAAACATTAGAAGCAGTCAGGTTGAAGTTAAATTTGGGTCTAAAATGCTACATTTTGAGAGCTCAATCTTAACATGTTTTTGTCTGCACAGAGATGATGGCAAACTGTTTCACTTATACCAGCTATTGGGTTCTCACTTCCTTTACTTAATCCCTTTCTCCTTAACTTTGGCTGACTTTCTGCTGAGATTGTCAGGTTTATTAGGTGGAACAGAGTGAAAATCTGAGTTAACCTTGTAGTGAGATACATATTGAAACTGTATCGATTAAAAGAGCTTCAGGTGCAGCCTCAGCAGTACAAGTTTAGGGTAGAAAAATCTTTAAGATTCTTCAGTCTGTAATACTGTCCTCACTTCTGCAAAATTTATTAACAATTTAACAGTTAGGATGGCAGAGTAAGGTAATGGTGGACATTTCTATCAGGTCCCCAGCTGAGGAGGGGTTTAGCTTCTAATCAACCATTCATAATCTCATAGATGTGCTCTCAGGAGCATCGCTGTAAGGGAGTTAGGTAGTGCAAAAAATATCTGTACTCATTACAGTCTTGTGGTTGCCTCCCCTCAGGCACTGTTTGATCTTCTGTATTAAATGCTATATATTAATAGACTGAGAGGATACCACAGAAAATCCAGCTGTTTATGAATAATTACTCTGGTCTAGTAGATAATGACTGCACAGTACTTACCAAGCATGTAACTCAGCATAGCTCTGCACTACCAGTTTTACTGTCTTCTGGATGTGGTGCCAGTATGATCAATTTTATGGGAAAGAAGTAATTAGCCTTCTGGTGATATTCAACTCTGGATTATGTATGTCCAAGTTTCTACATCCTACCTACACTCTCTGCCTCACCCAGGCAAGGTAGTCTCTTCTCTTTGCTAGTGAATTAATGATTGCTCCTCTGTAACTTTAGAGAGTGTTGTTTGTTTTTTCCATCACAAATGAATGTCAGACTATTCAGTTTTTAGAGGTAAGGACAGGCTGTGTGTGACTAGCTTCATGGAGACGTGTAGGAAGCAAGTAGAAGAGATTGTAAACTTCCTTTCACTAAATGTAAGCGTAATCCTCAATTTTGTATTCATATCTATTGTGAGAGCTGATGAACACAGTTGAAAAATTCAAAAATGTAGCCATGAGTGTGGCATACACTACTTTTTCCTGGATGCCAGCAGGAAGGATGCCCTATGAAACATGTGGTCTTCTTTGGCCTATTTTTTTCCCTGTCTGTTGTGGAGATTAGGTTTGAGGCAGAACCCTAGCTCTGTCATCTAGAAAATTTATTTCTATTTGCTTCTATTGATATGAGTTTATTTGAAATAATAAAGCTCCCCATAAGCCACAGAGCTATGTGTGAATGAAGGGTCTCTGGGATGTTAAATCCATTTTATTTGTAGTTCCCTATGGTGGTTCCAGGTCCCCGTAGGGTAAGACAGAGCTATTCTACTTTAATTCAGAGTACACTGATCTCGTTGGCTCAGATTTAATGGTAAAAAAGAGAGAACTATTTTAATGATTTTACAGAAAGAATTTGAAGTGGGAAGGTGATATTTTGTGACTTTTGAGTGAGAGGGAGGGGAAGTGCTCTCCATTTCAGTATTCCAAGAAACAAGAGCCAAACTGCTCCCTGGTTTTACAGAACCATGCTGAGGTAAAAAAAGATATCATAGCCAGTCTTGATTTTGTTATATTCTCTAAAAATGAATGCTTTCAAAATGGAAGGATGTTGCGGTGACCCCAGGAAGATGAACCACGGCCGCGTCAGAACGATCTTCTTAAGATGCCGATGCAAGGACTCAGAGAGACATCAATATGATTATGCAGCTGAGCCAACTTTATTGCGCAGGTTACACACTTTTATACCCCTTGAACACATGCTATTTTTAGAATAATAGTTAAGCAGTGGTTCTTGCTCTGTCCTTGCGAGATAAGCAGTGTCCAATTAGTTCTTCTTTTCCCACACATACCAGGGACATCTGGTTACACCGCAAACTTACTCTCTCACTGTTGCCCGGTCAACGGTGCACCACTTCTCAAAATCCAGTGATCCGAACGTGCTGTTTTGTTCGCACTACTACAAGGATAAGCACACACAACCTCCTTCCTTAAGCCAGTTCTCCACAGAAGGAGAGTTAAAAACAAAAGAACAACAAACCTGACAAAAAAATGGAGACTATTTTGTAATTTGTTGTGAGCAGAATAAATGATTTGTTGTTATGCAAAGATAAACTAATCCTTAGTAGGGTAAAAGTGAAAAATCAAAAGCTAGAATATAATGCTGTATTTCTCAGCAACAGAGCCTATGAGGGTGGAATAATATTTTGAATGGACTCAGTTATTTTAGTTAGCTGGTATTGTGGGTAGCAGTGAGACGTTTGAAAGAAATGGAATGATCGCTTCAGATTTCAGAGGCAAGTGAGCTTTTTGAGGGGAACAGGATGTCTGTGATCACAAAATCTTCACTTGCTCCACATCTTGTTTCTGGTCAAGTTGAAATTTTCATCATGATTGTACTCTTAATTTTTTCCTCTGGCAGTTTATGCTGGTGTTAACCAGTGAAACAAGGCAGTGATTTTATGTACCCTTAGCTCTACTTAAGTTAATGTGGAAAAAAAAAATTAGAAATGCTTTATCTTTCCTACATCAAATATCTTTGAGTCATTTTGTTGATCTTTTCCTTATATACATTTTCTTGTGCTTACTATACTGAGTCCTGCCACATACTGCTACGACTGCTAATAGTGTGTTCTGCTTAGGTGCGACATGAGAGCAAGTGTGTTGCTCCTGAGAGATGCCCGTGTTTTCACAATGGAAGAGAATATGCCAAGGGAGAGACAGTGACTAATGACTGCAACACCTGGTGAGCCAATGGAACTGTTTATAGGACATCTAATATATTTTTAAATATGAGGGCTGCTCTGAAAGTAATGCCTCCTATTTTATTAATGTTGTTTCTTAATGTCAGAAGTGGTTGTTGGTGGTATAGTAGTAGAGCTTGAACCTTCCATTACATTTGTTGCCATGTTGCAGATGTCAGCAAAGGAGCAGTCTGACAAAATGGCATTTGACATGGAAGTGTGTATGAAGCTAAGGAGTGTCACTGAAAGTGGAAAAAATTGCATCCGTTAAAATTCATTGATGCTTGCTGAATATTTATGGAGTCCAAACAATGGATATTAACACAACAAGTAGTGAGTGTTTTGTATTAGCAGGGGCAACAGTAACGGAAAAGACAAGTCATGTTCTGGACTGCTATGTAGGTTTTTATGAGCCTGGAATGCAGGCTCTTGTTCATTGTTGACAAAAATACATAGCCAATGATGGTGATTGTTGAAAAACAGTGTTTTGTAGCTGAGAATTTGCTTTATCAAATAGTGTTATTGTGCTTTTTATTTCTGCTGTAGTTTCCATGGAAATAAATAAGACGCATTACTGTCAGAGCAACCTATATATATATATGTATGTGTATATGTATTTTTCCTTAATGGATCAAGGTTTTTTGGAAACAGGATATGTAGTGCAATAATGTGTTACACAGACCAACATCTTCCTTTTCCACATGGCACAAAGATGAGTGCAATATCTGCCAAATTGCATATGGTGCTTTACAAATAAGTGGCCTACATGTCTGTGTAGGTCCTCTATAGGCAGTAGGTAGAGGTTTGCTGGTTGGTCTTGCAACAGAATAATCAATATAAAAGCTGCTCTGTAGTGGAAGGGGCAAAGCCTGCATTTTGTTGTTACGCCCTTCTGCCATGCTTTCCATGGAATCCTACAAATCAGTTCTTTTCAGCCAGAAGAATATATCAGCAGAAAGGCCATGATATGCCAGTTATAATATGACTGAAACTCACAGGTTATAGATGTAAATGTTAAAGAGGAGCCTCAGGAAAGGTATACTTTATTTGCCTACCGGACATCTTTTGGCTTATGCTTGCACAGCACACTCACTGTTTTGGAGGGGTGTTTTTACCCTCCATGCATACTTGTGAAAAGAACAGCACCACCTCATGGAGCTCCAAGATATCCAAAGTGCACAGCGTCCAGCCACCAGTAATACAGAAACTGTTCGCTTTGGATTTCAGTTTTCACATACATTTTATCCAAAATACATGTGTTCAGCTCTGTGGCACCTCTGGGAGCCGTGTTTCCACTATCCATTGTACAAATCCATGGAGCTGGATTAGCGAATAAGCACCATTAAAGAGTCATTTGTTTTGTTTTTTTGGTTTGTGCATTGATCTTTCAACAACAGTAATTTCAAATGTTGCATTAAAAATGGTTCGTGGGATTAACTATAACCAGATTTGGGTACACGTTTTCATGGTTTTATATAGAAATAGTTCCTTTGCTTGTTTCTCCTTTTTATTTTTTATTTTTCATGTAAAGCTGTTAATTACGTTAGGAATCATGTAGTATAATTAGACCTGGAGAAAACTGTATTTCATGGGAGGAAGATGGAGAAGTTGAGATCTGTGTACAGATATACATACTACAGTATGCTTACATTGCAAGTGAGCAAAAGTGACTCAGCTGAAAAACTGATACAATAATTTTTTTGAAAAAATAAGGTGTGAAACTCCTCATTTGTTGTGAAATTTGCAATTCGTTATAATAACCATGCACAGTCTTTTACTTCCAGTCATTCCTAAGGTACTCAGTCTTAAAATAGTCGTAGCCTTGTTGCTTTATTCTTCTAACTGTCCTTTTATTTCTGTCAATGATATTATAAGAGACATTTCTTCTCAAAGATTGATTTTTTTTTTTCAATATCAATATGAAGAAAATGTTAGAAATTGTACTTTTCCTTTCTGACAAGAAATCAACATCATCTTATTTTAGGTATTTTTCTTGAATATGGAAATAAAATTGGAAAATAAATTTATTTCAATAAGGGAGAGTATAGCTCCTTGTACTGTATAACTTCGGAAAGCTTCATGATAGTTCTCAGTAAATATCAAGTCAAATGTCATTTAGAAAGTGATATAGGAAATTACTATTTATTTGAGAATTAATAAGAATTGGAAGTTTGCAATTTGTAGCTTGGATCTTCCTTTTCTGTTTTTATTTTTTACTTCCTTTATGTACTGCTGTTGCAGTAGTTCTTATTCTCACTTGTCCACAGCCAGATGTGAACACCTGCAAACACAATATAAGAGAGAAATGTAAATACCAAATCTGACACCTCTGACTTCACTTGATATATGGGAGACCTTAATTCATGAAGAATTAAATATCTCCAAGTCTCGACTAGTGGCAAAATTTGTTATATTAAGTGTTTTAGAAAATAAAATTTTTGGAATAATGTTTATGAAACAGAACACAGAAGCAATTTGCTAATCTAAATTTTGATAAGCCATATACTTTGTAATGTCTTTGTAAATACATATGAAATCTTGGTCTTACTCTACCTTTTAAATTTAATAGCAGAGGATGTAATAGGCTTCATGTTACAGAAATTTCATTCTTTGAAGAAAAATCTACTGCACAATTTTTATTAGGATGTGAAATGGTATCAAGATTAAACAATTATTCCCAGATTACATTCTCCATTGTCCCAAAGTGTAATGCCTTAGTTCTCTAACTGTTTTCGGCTTTGTTAGCAATTTGATCTTGAAAAAGTACATTAGAATTTTTATCCCACAGCTTTTACCTTTGTAAAGTAGGGATAGAATTCCCTTTTCCCTGCCCTCACAGAGCTTGATTAGAAAATCCCCAGGGCAGTGATAGTGTCCATCTGCAATCATATACGAGGGCTGCCTTGGAAGTAATGCCTCCTATTTTATTACATTGGCCCTTGTTTTTCTAAGAGGATATTGTAAGCAGAGCAGGATATCTAAAATAAAGTACTAAGAGTATTATGGAATACTCCAGCAGGCTCTGTTCAGGCCTCTCTTTATAATGCAGAAAATCAAAACGCATGTATTCCTACGTTCAGCTTGCAAAAACAAAACAAAAAAACCCACATTCTTTAGGCGTTGAACATGTTAATGTACTATTTCTACACTTAATGTAACCGAATGTTACGTTATGCTGATGAGTGAGGTGATCTTTTGGTGCATGATAGCATAATAAAAGGCTAGTTGAGTAAGGATGTCAATAGCCCAGGCATGGAACCATCTCAAGGCTGAATCCAAGGAGGATCTGCTGGAGATGTACATGAGCATGGACAGCAGCACAGAAAAATGCAAAAGTTCCTCAGAGCTGCAGCTGATGATTTGCCAGGAGAATGCCTCAAGTAAAAAATGGAAACAACTTCCCTCTCCCCAAACTACAACCAATGAACCCAAAAATAACCAACAAGAAAAATTTACATAGAGACTTTTTTTATCCTTGTATTTCCGATTTTGAGTACTGGGAATAATATTTATTCATTTTTCAAAAAATGTGCTACTTTGATGTACTAGGGAAAAGATATCTTGGTGTCTATTTTAATTCAGATGATGCCTGGCTTTATGTTAAACAGGTCAAGAAAAGCATTAGACATAGTAATTCTGCATGTGAGATAGTCAGAACAGAAGAAAATTCTGTTATATGAGAGCATTAACAATACCATATAATATACAGTTGAATAACGGAGAGAGTTAATAATGTACAGTTGTGCACCTTCTGTCTAAAACTTTCCTGCAAGGAAATTTAGATAATTTAAAGATGAGTTAGGTTATAACATCATCAGGAATGGTGTAGTGAGCAGGACTAGGGAGGTGAACTTCCTCCTGTACTTGCCACTGGTGAGGCTCCATCTTGAGTACTACGTTCATTTTTGGGCACATCAACACAGAAAGGACATTGAGGTGCTGGAGAAGGTCCAAAGAAGGGCAACAAGGCTTGTGAAGGGCTTGGGAATACGTTCTATGAGGTTTGCCTGAAGGAACTGGGGTTGTTTAGTCTGGGGATGTCACGGTGTTATCCGTGACAGTCACCCAAGGGAAACCGAGAAGGGAGAGAGAAAGGAAAGAAAAAAAACAACTGCACCGTCAGTGGCCACGCGGCCGCCCGAGCAGAGCCGTGCGCTCCGGGGAGGGAGGGGGAAACAGAAGGAATAAGATGGGTCTACAAAAAAAAAAACAAAAAACAACGGCACGATTTGAGAAGGAACGGTAACTTCACTAAATCTAATAAAATTGAACAATTGAGAGAGAGAGAGAGTTTCCAGACCAAAACTGGAAGCTTACGTTAGGGAGGAACTTCAGGGGGAGCACACTTCCTGAATTTCCACAGCAGCCGAGAGAGCGGGCCTGGGGTCCGGTGCGGAGTTCCGCCCCTCTGCCGCTCCCCAACGGCATTAACTCTTTAACTGCCTGCGTGATGTTCTGATGTGGAATACCGGCATCAAAACCACAAAACCACAACGGGAAGAGGAGGCTGAGGAGAGACCTTATTGCTCTCCTTAAATACCTGAAAGGTGAATGCGGTGAGAGTGGGGTTGGTCTTTTCTTAGTGGTGACAGGTGACAGGACAAGGGGAAATGGCCTCAAGTTGCAGCAGGAGAGGTTTAGGTTGGATACAAGGAGAAAATTCTTTACACAAAGGGTTGCTAAGCACTGGAATAGGCTCCCAAGGATTGAGGTGGTTGAGTCACCATCCCTGAACATGTTTAAAAACCGTCTGGATGTGGTGCTCAGGGACATGACTTAGTGGTGGGTTGTTAGAGTTGAGGTAGAATGGTTTGAANCAAGGGGAAATGGCCTCAAGTTGCAGCAGGAGAGGTTTAGGTTGGATACAAGGAGAAAATTCTTTACACAAAGGGTTGCTAAGCACTGGAATAGGCTCCCAAGGATTGAGGTGGTTGAGTCACCATCCCTGAACATGTTTAAAAACCGTCTGGATGTGGTGCTCAGGGACATGACTTAGTGGTGGGTTGTTAGAGTTGAGGTAGAATGGTTTGAATGCTGTTGGACTTGATGATCTTGAAGGTCTTTTCCAACCTGAGCAATTATATGATACTATGATCATTACTTCCACTGTGAAAACACAGAATAACAGAGAAAGTTATTCTGTTCACAAAGCCTTGTTGCATGTGCTTCTTATTGTGGATGGATCATAGGTATCTCACTTCATTTCAGATTTAAAGAAAGCTGATAGCAAAGAAAGACAGACTGAACTAGCAGCTTTTAGTAAGCACAGACTACTTATTGCAAAATTTAATCACTGACACTGTAGCTCATAAGACTTGGACTCCAATCTTCTTTTCAAGTATCTTGATGGGTGACATAATTCAGCCAGTAGAAAAGTCTTGGGCTCAGAGCAGAGGTACCACCTGTCTCACATGAAAGTAGACTAGACAATATATTATACTTGACAGATGTACAGAGGTTCAAAATCCATTTTCCTCCCTTAATTATTTGGCACCTAAGTTCCTTTACTTTAAAGTATTTTGATTTGAAGAACTTGAAAAATAGCTCATTATGAAAAATTTCTGGACATACTTTATGCTGAAGAACCAACCATTTTTAAAATACATTGAACTGAGGGCCTCCAAAATCTTTGGGTGCCATTCAACATGTTATCAGTGTTATGACAACTAAAAGTTCTTTCAGATGGTAAGAAGTTATTTTCTATCATTTCTTGTGTGTCCTTTTGAAAATCATCAGTTCATGAGTTTCTGGAGGGAGATACTTTTGCTGTCTCACTTTTCTTCAAGCACTTTACATTCTTTTATTTTATACATCACAAATAATGATATATATACTAGAGGTATTCATCACACATTTTTCTCTGTTACAGTGTGTGTCGTGGTCGAAGGTGGGAATGCACCAAAAATATCTGTGATGGTACCTGCACTGTTATTGGTACAGCTCATTATTTGACATTTGATGGAATGAAATACAAGTTTCCGGGAGAATGTCAGTATGTATTAGTTCAGGTAAGAATATGTCAAATGCCTAACCCATCTGATGATACTTCTGTGTTACATCAGAGAAATCTGTCATTTGCATAAGCCACAGTAAAATATTCTTGATCACTAAGCCAGATGCATGGTAGAGGGGTGCAGAGTTTATCAGTGGCTTCCAAAATACCTTGAGAAATTAGAAAACTACATCACATAATAGAGAAGTGAAGTAGGTCATGGTATATCTAGTTGGCAGTCATTGAATGTGAATGCAGTATGTTATGTAGGAACTGTCAACATCTCACTTCTAGTGATGAATTTTAGATGTCCATTAGTCCCTTTCCAGTAACATCCTCATTCTCTAGTGCTGACTTCTTGTGTCAGACTTGTTCGGAATGAGTGAGATGAGTTTTTAGTGAATGCCCTGTAAATGTTTCCAAAGCACAGACTCTGCTCATTCACTTTGAGAATATCACTGTCATGTTTCATGCACAAAATTGGAGTAAACTGACAATACTCATTTTTCTCACAGCAAAGTGAAAGAGTGAATAAATACATAGCACACTAACATCGGTCAGAAATTTGGTGAGTTAAGTGAGATTAAGGCAATTACAAATGCAAATTATTATGTATTTAAAAGTCTGAGTTCAAAAGAAGAATTTATTTTAAAATTTGGTCTAAAATAGATGGATCTGCTACTAATTGACATAATAGCCTTCTGCAGTCTGCAAACTGTCCTGTTTCATAGATTTTCCCCAAAGATCCTTTTCATGAAGTACCTTTCTCCTTGCAATCCTTGGACAGAAAAGTGATCTATGTGTCTCTGACTGGGTCTTTGAAGTATGTTTCCACCTTGATACCAGCTGTGTTACCATAGAGAGCTGATGGTCCTGACACTAGTATGAGATCAGTATTATTATTATCTTAGGTACAGTAATATATACACTACTACAAGACTATTTAAAATACCATTGATGGAGTGTGCCTCATTCTTGAATAGGTGAACCAAAACCTCTATTAATGATAGCAGATAAGTAAATCAACATAGGAGAAATTCACATCAACATATGTTTTATTTGCAACATAGACTACTTTTGAGTATTATGTAGGTTGCTCTGAAACTAGTGCCTCCTATTTATCTCCATAGAAGCTACAACAGATACAAAGAACCATTATACTATTTCATAGAGCAAATTCTCAGCTACAAAAAGCTATTTCTCAACATGCCCACTGCTGTTAGTTATGTATTTTCAACAGTGATGAACAAGAGCCTGCAAACCACACTTGCAAAAATCTGCACCTGCAGAGGTGACACGGTGTTGTTATTGCCATGGCTGAAACAAAGCACCTGCTGCCTCACTCTGCTCTCATCCTCTGTTTGGTCTCCATAAAATGCTCAGCAAGTGTTGATGAATGTCAATGGGTGAAATTTTTTCCTGATGGGGGAATTCAGTTCCACACCTTTGCTTCAGTCCATGTCAGATGCTATTTTGTCAGACTGCCCCTTTTCTGCCATCTGTCACGTGGCAACAAAATGTAATGGAATACTGGTGGGAAAGTTCAACCTCTACTGCTGTACCATGAACATCCACCTCTGATATTGTGGGTCAAAATAATATATTGGAGGCATTACTTTCAGAGTAGCTCTCACATTTGAGACTTTTCCTTTTTCTCCAGACATCTGTATGTGTTTATAAAATGCCCATATTGATGACATTTATTTTTGTCTGATAGGATTTCTGCAAGAATAACTCTGGGACATTCCGGATACTGATTTCAAATGAAGGGTGCAGCTTCACTGGTGAAAAGTGCACCAAAAGGATTATAATTTTATATAAAAATGGAGAAATAGAGATGCTTAATGGAAATGTATGTAAGCTTCTCTTTCCCTTTTCTGAAGAGTTCATTATAATTTTGGGATGTTTGGTAACTTTGGGTATGCATAATCTCATGCCCTTGAGAACTATATCATAGTGAACAGATCAGCAAGATTATAGATTAGTAGGATTATAATAATTATATTCCTATAATTACCTTTTTTGCTTGCCATTTTGACATTTCTGCATGGTGCTGATAAGATCTGAGTTTAAAATGATCTTCAGTGCAACTCATATGAAGAAAGCTCTTTTTAAATACGAGAGGTCGAAGCCTATTTCAAGCATAGTTAAACGTAAGGAAGAGCTAAGTAGTGACTGTTTTATGACTAGTAAAACTTTAGATATATATATCCAGATATACTCAGAGATATATAGCCATCTGAAGTACATAACACATAGGAAAGAAAGAAATCACAGCTGAAACATTTATGCTATGAAACTATCCTTTCCCCTTGTAAAACCATCAGATGGAAAATTGAGATAAATGAAGTTCTCTCCCCACTCTCCCTTCTTCTACTAAGAAACAGTGAGGAATCACTTTCACCTCTCAGGCCACTCCATGAGAGGAAACAAGCTTTCTAAAAGTTGGATTTCAGCTCTTTGTCTTGGACTCTGTAGCAGTTAAGACTATCTCTATGCTAACAGAACTACAGCAGATTACAATGTTTTAATTGTTCAGTTTTCAGGGAGTACTGTGCTTTGAACTAGCATTTGGACCAGAAAGCTGGAAAAATGTTCCCAGTGAAATATGAAACCTCTCTACCTTTTCCTTGAGTTGAGTTAGCAAAGTTGAACAAGGTTTTGCATAGTCTGCAAATTGCCTATAAATAGCTGAGTGCCACAGAAACCACAATCATATTTAACAATGTCTCTTCAGTGTGTCTTAATAGATCTGCATAGACTTTTGGATGCTAGAGGAATGAACACAGATCATTTTGGTTGCCCAACCAATTCTTTATTTCTTCTACCTAAAGAATCTCCTACCTGAATGAGGATAAACATCAGTGCAGGGCTCAGTCTGGAAAATCAGATGTAGTCCGAGAACTGCTCTAGGAGATAGATTTTTCAGAAGTTATGATTACATTTGGACACCTAAATAAGGGCCAGAGAATATAAGAGATGGAAATCAGGCCACTGGTAACTCCCAGCAGAAACACCATGGAAGCAGGTACTTGCAAGGAATATTATAAAATGGTGATCCATACAACCTTGTCTGATTTTTTTAGCTGTCTTCCTACTGAGTGCAAGGCTCAGTGTAATAACTAGGGAAGGTTTTCTTAGAAAGAACAGTAGCTAGAGGAAGGATTAAGGAAAAACTTCTAAAGAGTGTTAGGCAAATTCTCACCCACTGGTACCTTTCTGCACTCTCTTTCCACAACAATTCTTAGAAGCAAGCAAGAGAATAAAGACTTAGTTTTTCCAGTTTTCCATTAAAACTTTTCCAAATTATATTGTTTTAAGATGATATAATATTGAGAGCACCTTCTAGTTTTGAATTAAATGGGGTTTAATGGAAATATCTGCATATTACCGTCCTGGCTGCACTTGTGAAACAAGTAAATTTGACATTTGCGAAATCAAAAGTTTATGAAATCATAGTTGGACAAAAAGCCTCCATAGACATAACAATTCTCTAATTCATGTCAGTCTTCCTCCCACTTTAGTGCTGTCAAATGTTCTGCTCACAGAAAAGCAGAATTGATTCTGACAGGTTCTTGGAGATACCAGGCAAAGTATTCACAGGTAGGCCAATAGTCATGTACAGAAAGAAGAGTGGAACTCAGCCAACTGGTGAAGGAGCTCTCGGGTTACACAGTGGCTAGGTACAAGAGATGCTCTTCATTTAGGACATGGTCCTTATATGAGACCGGAATGGCTCTACCCCTTCTGGTCACAGGGAGAGCACAGGTGCAAACAATTTGCCTGTGCTCCATAGGCCAGCCACACCCCTTCACCAGGTGCTCAATCACCAGTTTAAGCCATGACCTAACAGTTCCCCTACATTCCATACCATTCATGGCATGAACACATTGGGTACATTTGGATATGAGTCCATACAATACAATATATACAATCAACAATTTCCATACAGAATACACAACACTAACCCTAACCCTAAACTGATTCACTTGTGTGTGCAGGCTTTGTAGTTGTTGCAGGATCAGACACAGGGTTTGTGATTGTCACAGGATCATAGATGTTGCAGGATTTATTCAATAGATGTTTCCAGAATGTCTGTTCTTTTTCTTCAAAAAAGTCCATCACAGATTGCCATTGAAGAGCAGAATGTTACAAGACTTCAGTGACTTGGAATCATATCAGAGTTCAGTGATGTTGCTTCTGCTAGTTGTCTTGTGGGCTGTGGATCTCAGAGACTAAAATGTTTAACCAGTACTGGAACAGGCATATCTAACCTGCTAAAGCAGCACGATCAGTGGTTCCTTCTCAATGAAAGTCAGGGTTTGTGTTATAATTTCTGGGTTTCATGTATCAATTACTTAATGAAGTTACCATTCATCCCCCTTTTTTAGTAACCATCCCCCACACAGTGCAAGTAGACCACACCACTTCAGTTCTACCTGCACCTCGTAAGGCCACTTTACCTCATGGGTCTGCAGCTCAAAGCCCTCAGGGGCAGGGAACAGAAGATTACTCAGTATCCCAACTTGAGATTTCAAGCATATATCGTTTCCCTTAATTTGGATCCTAAGCTGGGAGGCCCAAATTGTTTGTAATACTTGCAGGGTACTGGGTTGACCATCTCTTGGTCTTTGATTCCTATCTCTTCGCATCTCACCTGCAGGGACTGGGAGCCAGTCTTCAGAGTGGCCTTTAGAAGGACATCATACCACTCTATCAGGCCTGCTCCCATTGGATAATGGGGCAGATGAAACTGCCATTTGATGTTATTTTCCTTAGCCCACTTCTGTACTGCTACACCTGTAAATTGTATTCCTTGGTCACTCTCAATGACCTGAGGAGCACTGCATGTTGCCATCAGCTTGGTGAGTGCCTTGATAATGTAGGACAGATTTGCTTAAGGTACTGGATATATGTGCAGTGGTCCATAAGTCAACCTGCCATCTCTGCATGGGGTTATGTCCTGTAGCAGGGTGGGCTGTTGTCTCCAGTAGTGGCCTCTGCTGCATTCTGGCACAGACTTCACAGTTGTGACATACCTGAATGATATCTGACATTCGGACAGGCAGTCCCCATGTTTTTACTGCTGCCCACATTGTCTTTTGTCCAACATGTCACAACTTCTTATGCCATCAATGAGCAATGTTCTCTGCTGGTGAAGCTTCCAGTGATCTGACCTAAGCCAGTGTGTCAGCTTCATCACTTCCAGGTGACTATGTGCACTGATGTCAATGGTATATATCATATACATGGTAGGCTTATACTGTTCTATGCCTAACCAGATTTCATATATCTAGCCACATATCTTGGCCCCATAATGATTGGATGTGGATAGTTCAGCACTGACCAGCCCACTGTGTGGTTCAAAGTTTAAGCCCTTAGTAGATTACCCAGCTATCCATGCAGATGTTCAGTGCACTATCACCCAGCTTCTGGGGATACACAGTGCTCATAATTCAGGCCATTGGCTACTTTGTCCATTCCATTCTTCAAATCAGATCGTCTTGATTGACGTGTGACATGCAACTGCACTCCATTTACTTTACAAGTAAGTTGGTAATGAGCCTACCATTTTCTCCAGTGCTTCCAAAGAAGAGGTTAATATTAAATGACCAGTATATTTTACATTATAATGTTTATCCCATTCTGCCAAATCATGTGCCACAAAATTGGAGTGGAAGGTTGGAGAGTGCACATACCCTTGTGGTAGGTCCCGAAAGGTCCACTGCCTACTCTCCCACATAAAGGAAAATTGGTCCGGTGATTCCTCAGCAATTGGGTTGCTAAAGAATGCATTGGCCAGATCTAAGACACAATAGTAAGTAGGTCTCCAGCTACCTGCTCAACATGTCCAGGAAGGCAGCAGCATTGAATACTGCAGCATGAATTGGTGGGATTATACCTACAGTCATGCACCATGTTCTCCATCTGGTTTCCAGACTGGCCATATAGGAGAGTTATATGGGCTATGTGGTGATTATATAATTCCTACTTTCTCTAATTCCTGTGTAGTTTTCGTAATTTCTTCTTGTCTTCCTGGGAGTTGATACTGCTTCATATTAGTGATGGCTAGGATAACCTAATAGGCTCATGCTTCACATACCCCTGCAAAATTGACTGCATTGTCCAGACACTAATACTCCTAATCTGTAACACAAACTGTCCAATATTAGTTTGGAGAGTCAGTCCCCATAGTATATCTATACCCATTATATATTCCTGAATTGGGGCTATAGAAACTACATACTTCCAGGGGTGCAGACACTCAATACCTAACATCAACCAAGTTTGAGTTACTAGAATCGTTTTTCCTCCGAACCCTCCTCTGATCTTATGCGTGCCCAGAAATCATGATGGATTGCCATAAATTATAGTTGTTTCAGTTCCAGTATCTGCTAGAACCATGACCCATTGTAGTCTTTTAGGACCAATGGATTACCAGTTCAAAGTATGGCATCCAGTCCACCAAGGACGAACTCTAGGAGGACCTTCTCTCTCACTTCTTGCCATTAATGTATCTAAACAAATTTTGTTTCAAGGAAACAGGAGTCTGACCGCTGCTTTTATTAGGTCATTCCACATTTACTGGTGAGATACTCTTACCAGCCCTGATTATGGAGCCCTTCAAGCTGGTTTACAAGGTTCAGTCTCTCTAGTTTCTATAGGATGCAGATTTCCCCTCGATCTTAGGTGCTTTGTTTTCCATTGATCAGCTGCTATCTATGCAGCTTGTTGGACAGTTCCATATCTAGCTACCAGGGGGTTCAAAATAGCTACTAGGGTGCCATATTATTGAGAGGGGGCTCTCATCCCTGCTGTAAATTTAACTAGGTCAGGACTTTCAAAGTTCTCCTCATAAAGGACCCCTTTCATCCCTAATTCCATTACATATGTTTGTAAATCTTACATGTTATCCCACATTCCACTCTGAGTGTGTACATCACTTTCATTTGGTCATAGAATCATAGAATCATAGGGGTTGGAAGGGACCTCTAGAGGTCATTGAGTCCAACCCCCCTGCCAAAGCAGGTTCTCTACACCAGGTCGCACAGGTAGGCGTCCAGGCGAGTCTTGAATATCTCCAGAGAGGAGACTCCACAACACCCCTGGGCAGCCTGCTCCATTGCTCCGTCACCCTCACTGTAAAGAAGTTCTTGCGCACATTCGTGCGGAACGTCCTGTGCTGCAGTTTCTGTCCGTTTCCCCTTGTCCTGTTTCCACACACTTCTGAAAAGAGTCTGGCCTCCCCACTTTGTCCCCCACACCTCAGATAAACTTGGATCAGGACCCCTCTCAGTCTTCTTTTAAACAGACCCAGTTCACTCATATAAGCTTACACGCAGCAATGGACCATTGTAATAGTGAATGGTTCACAATACCATATCTAATGTCTAAGTGTAATCTTTGTTGTATGGCCAGGTGCGATGTGATGGAAGCCAGCTTTGACATCTCAGACCTGGTAACAATAATATCTCCTTGTCCCCTTGTCCCATAGTCTTAATAACCATGCAAAGACTTTCTCGTTTTTTGTTTTTTTTGTATCTTTCTAATAGATCCATTAATTCAGCTGCCATAACTGGATGAGCTGTAGCATGTATGGTTTCAGCAGGTGACCATCCCTCAGATTGTACAGCTGCTGGTCTTCCCTGACAACATTCAGTTTTTTGCATCACTATTGGTCACATTTCTAGAGGTTCCAGCTGTACCAGAGCCTTTAGTTGGGTCGTCTTTGTAGTTTTTCTTGAAGTTACATAAATGGATTCAACTTAATCGATGCACTTTCTATTTTATTCTTATTTTTTTGGTCCATTTATATACCTAGGTTCCAATTGCTCTGGATTCCAATTCTCTTTTAAGACTATGGGTCTTATTTTCTTTACTGGTAGATTCCTACATGTTGTATGGGCATTTTGTCCTGCAAACAAGCTAAGATTATGCTCTACTTGTTTTACTGCGGTGAAGAGCATTGCATTTACCTTCCTTAAGTCTTCTTCAGCAGATTTGGTGGAATACAATACCATAGGTGATGCAGCAAGCTGTTTTTCCTTAGTAGTCAAAATACAATTTCCCAAATTTTCAAGAAATTCAGCCATGCAAGATGGTGACTTGGGGATGCCCCCATAACTCCTAAATGGTCCCCATTTTTCTACTAGCTCTGCAGCAGAATGTGCAGAGATGTTAGATACCCTGGGATGCGTCCAGGTAATTCCTTTTCAAGGGATTTAGATTTTCCCATTCAAATCATTGAGGAATGATTTTTAAGAATGCCATTTCTGTCTTTGAGTTCTGGATACTTCCCCTGGTATCCTGCCAACTATGCTAAATGTTCTACTCACAAAAACTAAAACTGCATCTGGCAGTTTCTTGTCAATATCAAAGCATTTGCAAAGAGGCCAATAGTCATATTAGCGAGCTGGGCATCAGTCAGTGGATAATGAGCAGTTGCTTGTGCATTACTTGATACATACATTCAAATAAATATACATCATAATTATTATCCTTTATCATATCTCTATCTTAGTTTTATTTCAACCCATGAGTTCTACTTTGTTTTTTTTCCTTTTGATTCTCTCTTCCATCCCACTGGGAAGGTAGAAGGATTGAGCAGATAATTGGTTCTTCATCATTTTTAGCCACATTTAAAGGGGATAGAAATATGAAAGTATTTAAATGGTGTCTCAAGTTCTCATTAGCTGCAGGCTGTGAATTGGCAGCCAGATGAAAAGAGTGAGAAAGGACACACATGGGAAGTGAAAAGGGTGGGAAAATGAGAAGACACTAAAAAGAACCTGTCAGGGCCTTTCCTTTTGGTGTAACTGGTCACGGAAAACCCAACTTCCTGACTTAGGAATCAGGCTCTGGTCCTTTGGCATACCCATGCATGTGGATATCTCAGTTTGCTTTACATCTATATCAGACCAGCCTTTTTTTTTGCCACCTGCCTCAGAAGCACAAAATTTTTCTTTCCCTTCTGTGTGTGATAGAATTATTCAATGAACATCTATAAAATATTTAACTCTTAATTAACTGTATATGCTTGGTCCTCTTCATAAACCCTGCTTCAGTCTACCAATCATTTTTTGTGTGTGTCAGCTTTCATTTTTCTCTTAGTAATGCATGAGACATGACCTCATTCAAAGTTGCAGAAATGTGATGAGATTGAAATACCATACTTTCACCCCAATTTGCTCTTCAGAAGCTTTGCTTTTAAAGAAATAAGTTATTTACAGCAGCTTTTCCAAGTAGAGATAGGCATGTAATCAGTCCTGTACGCATCATTGGTTTGCAGTTTTGCAAACCCTCTTGGATTATCTGTGTGATGTCTATGAGCTATCTGTTCACTGGCAAACAGCATGTTTGAACATAGCCACTGTTATATGTGTGCATGTCCTACTGGGAAAATGACATACATGAAAAAGAAAAGAATTGATAATACAATATGTTTTTCTTGTTCAGGTAAATATTAAGGTATCTCCTAAGGACAGCAATGACTTAGAAGTCATGAAGTCTGGCCGTTATTACATCATTTTACTGGGCAAAAGCATCAGTGTGACATGGGATCTTGCCATGGGAGTCTCAGTTATCTTAAAAGCCAATTTCAATGTAAGTGTTCTTTGCTTTAATTCTTATTCTCACTCAAGAATGCACTTAACATCCTCCCTTGTTGATAGCATTTTTTAATGCAGACATGCAGACAGATTTCCTTGCAGTATTAAGTACTTGCTTGAATATGAAGAGATTTTTTGTAATATACAGCGGTTGCTAACTTACCCTGGTGCTTCAACTGTAAAGGCTAAATTCTCTAGCTTTGGAGATAAGCTATGATAATGAATGCCATGGTGTCTTACAGTAACTGTGCTTTGAAAGGCTGAGAAAATTTCTTCCAGGTCCAAGAGGAGCTGTGTAAGGAGCCAGGTTCACTAGCGATGATGACTGGACAGTCATCTCCAGGAAAAAATGGGGTCATAGGTAAACTTCCTGGACCCACCCAAAACAAAGCCAACAGATGCCACTAGTCAGAGTTGCCTTCTTACCTCCCTGAAGACATGGAGACAGACTGGTTCTACTTTCAGCTAAGCAGAACAGGAACTAAGCATTCTGCATGACAGACTTGGTATATTTTTGCGAATTTGAAAAGGCCAGTGATAATTCAGTTTTTAAGACTCATGCCTTTAATCCACTAATTTGAAAAGACTTTTAAATAGAACTCTGAGCCAGCCTATAGATGTATTATTTATGTATTTTGTGTTTCTTTCCCTGTAAGGATCGAGTGTGTGGTCTTTGTGGGAATTTCGATGGAATCCAAAATAATGATTTGACCAGCAGCAATGAACATCTTGAAGTAGATCCAGTTGACTTTGGAAACTCTTGGAAAGTTAATACACACTGTGCTGATGTTGAAAAGGTGATTGTGAATAAACTGAAAACTAATTAATCACTTAGGTGTGATTAAAGAGCTCGGAAAGGAAAAAAACAAACCAAAACCAAACCAAACAAACAAACAAAAATGAACTATAATTTTTTTCCAATAATTTTCTTTTTTGAAATCTGATAAAATATTTCATATTTTTCCATTCAAACTTCTGTGTCCTAAATCTTAGTTCACCATTTATGAACAGCTCAGTGCATAGATTTATTTCATTTTGTATGATTTTTGATGTTATTTAGAGATCATTCTGTTATTACTTTCAGATTAGAGAGATGTGAACAGAAAAAGTAAAGTACAAGAATGAATGTAAGAACTTTTGGCCATGTTATCACCTCTTCTGAATTTTGAGAAACTTAACTGCTATCTGAAAGTTGTGGTTCTGGAGATAATGTGATTTCAGAGCGTACTAGTTATGCTACATGTGAGAGTGCACTTCTTTTCCAAACGCTGAGTTTTGAAATGAATAAACTGAATAATAAATTTGTCTCAAGTTCACAAATAGTAATGGCCAAAAGTATTTCCAAACCCAAAATTTTTGAAACAATTTGAAGACAACTTTTTCGAGGTTTTAGAAATGATATTTTTCATTCATATTATGCCTTTAAGGCTGAAAACTTTGTCTCAAAAACTGGCCTATATTTCGAAAGAGGAAGAAAAGGCCTTTTTTAGACCTTTCCTAAAAATATTTAAATAACTAGAAAACAAAATGAAATATTTGTTTTTCATCACATGGAATTTTGAGTTAGTTTTATATGCAGTGACATAGCTTCAGTATTAAAATAAAGAATATAAAGATGACTTGATCGGAGAACAGGAGAAATTATTATAATGAGTGACACATGCAGGATAGAATCTACAGTACATCACTGTGATAAATATCATGTCAATATTTGTGCTTCTAGTTCTTAGCTAAATTAAAATTGAGACTTCTGAGGCTTTTTGTGACCTTGGCTATTGTCTACTGAAGAGTGGTCATCCTTGTGAGTCACTCAGGCCTTCTGGAGAGCTGTGAATGATTGTTTTTCAGGACAGATATTTGGTATAGTAAGACTTAGCATTAAGATGATATATATGTTAAGACTGAAGCATACAAGAGCTGGAGAAAATGTGGGAGGTGACCTAGTCTGCTTTGAATTCTTCAAATTTATTTTGTTATGAAAAATATCAAATACAAGTAAACCTCTTCAGTTTCAAGAGCCCTGAGGTTCTGAAAGAAAGGCTAATGCAATGTGTGTTTGTCTCTTAAAATGTTAAGATCAACTGGGAACATGCCCTGGTGTCTCCATTGTGCAATGACAATGTATTGAAGCAGGTGATGGTAGAAACATCATGCAACATTCTGTCTGAGGATCTGTTTGAAGAATGCAAAAAACTTGTAAGTATTGTGTCCTACATTTCTCATTTCTCAGTTTTTCATGACCTGTGCTGATAGTTATTACAGCTGAGGGAAACAGTGCAGTTGTTCTGCCAGCACATGGAACATGGAGACTCCCTAATTGGTATTATCATCTCTGACCCTATCTGTAGCTGACAATTCATGGGAAAATGCAAGATTCCCCTGTGGAAAACCTTGGAAAGAGAACTGCTTGAGGAAAATTTTACTCTAAACAGTGGACTGATGCATGAATTCAAGTAAAGGGGTTGATATTTTGGGAGGGAAGGGTGAGGAGAAGTTAATGTAATATAATGCCATTCAAACTTCATACTACTCAAACTGCACAAGAAAGTTTGGTACTAGGGCTCAAGATTTATGAAGCTGATCCACTTAGGTAGTTGTAAGAAGAGACAATAAACTACAGTGCCTGTAACTGTGAATGTGGCCCCATTTGAGTTCTTGCTGGCATCAGCAGAAGGATCTGCAGCGATTTATGTAACATCTCAGCTCTTGGTGAGTGGAACAGCCAAACCATCTGGATGTTAAATATGTCTAGGTTAAGGTGATTTAATGTACTGTACCCTAAATTTGTCTTTTTCAGGTGAATCCGGAGCCCTACATAGATATTTGCATGTATGACACTTGTGCTTGTGAATCTATTGGGGACTGTGCTTGCTTCTGTGATGCTATAGCAGCCTATGCACATGTCTGTGCACAAAAAGGTGTCATTATTCACTGGAGATCACCAGATTTGTGCCGTAAGTATGAGGTAGAAGGGAAAGAATTGGAAATGATTTTGGCTGAAGTAAATGAAAAAGTTTCAAGTTCTTAATCAAGAAACCATTGGCTCGCCTAGACTATTCTTATCTAGTTCTGTTTCCTCTGATGTCCAGAGAATTCACTATAATGGGACCAACCTAACAATTCACGGTGATTTTTCCCTTCCTTTTTCTACTTACTTTGAAAAGCAATTCCTTCAGCAGGGGAATAGAATAGTTTGTAGAACAATAAAATCCAGATTTTTTTTTTTTTAATAAGTATAAAGTTTGTTCTTTATAATCATTTTTGTCAAAACTCTTCTTCATTTACAGGAAATATTTCATTACGTGAAAAAACATATATATTTGAAGAAGTACCCTGCCCTGGATGTAGTGGGACTGGGGGAAGTTATTTACCTATCTTTCTATAGATCTATAAATCTATCTTTCTCAATACGTATATGGTGCACCTTGTACTCGTTGTCTTAGTTCTAAGAGTCATGATGACTTCAGTATTGTTTGCTTTTTCGCCTTAATTTTTTTTATTGTATAGCACAAAGCTGTGAGAACCTAAATAAACAAGAATTAGATTATCAGTGCGAGTGGAGATATAACAGCTGTGGACCTGCTTGTCCTATAACATGCCAACACACACAGCCTCTGAAGTGCCCTCTACAGTGTGTAGAAGGATGCCATGTTTACTGCCCTGTAGGTAAGTCCATCTTTTTCTGTAGTCAGTTGATTACAGTCTTACGATCTAGGAGTATTCACGGATTTCCAAGGATGGAAACTTCATTAAATTTAGATACTGCAATTAATTCCTCAACAGTCTTACTGATATATTTTCACCACAATTTCTTAATACGTAAGTTGAAAGTTGGCTAGAAATCCTGGTTTGTGTTTGTGGAGGGCACTGAATGGTTTCAGGAAGAGGAAAATGGAATCTTGTCAACAAGAAGGATAAGACCAGAACTGGGTAATCAGGGAGATAGGGGGATTAGGGGCTACTTAATGACAGAGGCTGTTGCCAGTGTAGGTTATTTATGAATTTGTGCTGGATATTGATATCTGAAAGAATAGGAAGAAAACTCTAACTCCAATGTAGAGTGAGAAATGTTCCTTTATTGCTCATGATTCATACCAGGTGACTTGATAAATAGAGCATGCATGCTGGGAGTTCAGGTTCTACATTTGAACAGTTAAAACATCCATATGCAATGTATTGACATACATACTCATTCTTTTCCAAGAACTCATCAATACATACTAATGTCTCTCTGGGCATGCATAGTAGGGGCCTCTGGTGGTCTTAGACCACTTACTTTCTCCTAATTTTTCCATCATCGACTTCCTCCTAGTGCTCTATGGACGACCTTTTAGCTGTTTTTCCCCAATTCAGAAAATTTCCATTGCTTGTTATGCCATAAGGAACTGCTTTCAATCTTGTGCACTGTGACTCTAAACAATTTATGTGGAACTCAAGAAAAGTTCTTGCACCTGGTAGATGCAAAGATAGAATTAATCTTATCATGACTTCAGTGCTTCTGTGAAGCAGAATCGTTGAGAAAAACAAGGCTATTCACATATCAAACAAAGCAAAACTGGAAAATTTTAGAACTAGTACACATTAATTTCTTTTACTAAATTAATATATTGTTCGTTAAGCTAATATATTGATCCTGATTGCTAAGCTAACCTATATCAGTACTCATAAAATGCTTGCCTTCAAAGCAGCTACGGTGGTGGAGGAAACACATCAATCTGACCTGTTCACTGCTCTCAGGGCTCCAATGCTTCTGAAGTTGGCTGGCAGCTTTCAGCTTAACTGTACCCATTAACTTAGAAAGAGGAAAGTATGAAAGATAAGGAAGATCCAAATGAAGAGTGAAAACTCAGATGAATGTATAGATGAGATCAGATATCATAAGATTGGAGTTAAAAGACATGAAAGCAAAAAATAAAAGGAAGTATTTTAATATCAATAATAGTTATTCTGGGTCTTGATATTTCTGGTTATACACTTACAGAAAGATGAGGGGAGAGCCTTCTTGGATATAACTTTATGTAAGTATTAAATATTAAGCCTTCACTATTCAGGTAATAGACATTTAAATTAGACTCCAGTGTGATCAATACCAGGAGATAGGAAATATGGGGACAAATCAATAATATACATGTGAAAGGGAAAGTGTTCCTTTCTTATGGTATTTTTAATACTGTATTCTGAACTATGTTGACCTTCTGCATGGTCCTGACTGCTGCAGGTTCTACTCTGAGTAAAGTATTTCCAGTATCCCAAACAAAACAAAAACTGCTTGTGAAGGGAAGTCAAACTTGCAGTGACTTTAACAGTAGCAGAGTATTCAGAACTTGAACCCAACTCAGAAAACTTGTCATTATTTTTTTGAGCAGTATAAATGCAATGATTGAGTTTGCAATTCAAGAATATTGGCATTTTTATGCTACTGTTCTATTTCAAAACAGGGAAAATACTTGATGAACTATCCCTGGATTGTGTCAGTCCAGAAGACTGTCCAGTGTGTGCAGTCGGAGATGTCAAGATCCCACATGGAAAGAGAATAGTTTTGAGCAGAGATGATCCACAGCACTGTCAATCCTGGTATGATAGAAGGGTTTATGCAGTTAAATATCAGGTCTGTTGAGTAGGATGAGATGCAGTGCATCCATTTATTCCTTTCAACAATGTCTTTTCCTGATGGTGGTGGTAATAAAGGGACGAGGTCTCCAGCTTGATACAAGCATGAAACCTTTTTATTTTATTCTGTTGCATTCCATTACATTCCATTTCATCTATCTCTATCCTCTACCTATATTCTCTAATAATAATACATCGACACACACAGTTGAGCTTACTTACTTTTTCAGCTATAACTACACAATAGTATTTGTGTAATTAGGCAATATTGTTTAATTTGTAACTAAGTAACATTGTGACTATGTAACATTGTTTAATCAACGCCTTGTTCCAGACAAACCAGCTACATACAGTACACATCATACCAAACATTCTCTTCTCTTGCATTCTTTGTTCAGGATCCCACTTTCTCTTGCCAAGGCCTGTGGCCTACAGTGGCTAATAAATCTATGTTGGCTGTTACAAGCTGAGCAGTGCTTCCAGTCCTGCTCTCTAACTGTATCTCCACATTTTCCCATATGTGGAGGTCCACTAATTTACGTAATTCTTCTTTTTGTAAGGTGTGATTCAACATCAGCAAAGCTATCAACAATCTTTCCTCCTGCTGGTACAAAAAAAATAGAATTCTATATGTATAGTGTGAGATCCAAAAATGCACTCCATCTCAAACTTCCTAGATTTTAAGCATTTGTAAGTGTGAAGCATAATTGAAAAAATAATTTCCCCAAGATTTTAAGATGATGTTGTGTGGTCTGATCCTGCACGCACACGTTTCTAACTATTACAAAATCAGTGCAAGGGTGCACTGTGCTGTGCACTATATGGGAATAGGCCCTTCAGCTGCAAAGTGACAAATTTTCATATTGTATACTGCTAAATGGTATGTTACACAAAGTTCTGTATTACTTGAAAGCTTGGCCTGCTTCAGCTGTCTAGTCCCTTGATGGATACTTCAACTAGTAACTCCTAATGCCGTGAATATAAAAATCTTTTCCATTGTGTAAATTGATCTTACTTAACATAAACTGAGTTGTAAAACTGCAGCAGCTATTAGCCCAGACTAATGCCTTAGGTGCAAACAGTCTGAACTTCACAGGACCTCCAAATGGGTACAAAACTGGAATTCTTGGCCTCTTCCTGGAGCTAGTGTACATCTGCCTTATAAAATTAAGAAATGATACGATTAGGTTGATCAACAATTAAAAAAAAACCACAACAACAGCATCAGTAAAACAACTGTTTACATAAAGAGCCTTGAATTCCATTAAAAGGTCAAGAAACAGTCTTCATATATGAGTATATGTTCCATAATTGTTGAAATTCTTAATAATATATTTTCTTAAATGTTGATCCATTGGCTGCTGCTCACAAAAGATTACAAAAAATCAGGACAACTTGCCTCACTAGGGAAACATCTTTTTGCATAGCTGTCACTTAGTTTAGAATGCCTACACCATCTGTACAAACAATAAAAGATATTGTGCAGAAATGAATTCTATAGCAAATATCCAAAGGAAATCAGAAACTAGAAGAGTCTTGTTCATATTAGGATTAAAATAATAAATCTTCTGTTATATACATTATACAGTTATATAATGCTATATATTAATGCTGAAAATATCTGTGCATTCTTCAATTAAAAAGGCACTCAAAACAGCTTGAAAAGAACATAGCCCTAACAGGAATTAAAACTAAGATGCCGCATGAAAAATGACATATTTTCCTGAAAAAAATGACAGTTTTTTCTAGCATTAAGTTGTTCAGTTTGTACATCTTTGGTTTTCTTTGGCAGTGAAAATGATTACTTTTTGGTCCTTACTCCTTCATATACTTTCCATATTCTCTCTCTTATAGTGTCCAGTAATACAATTAAATTATCTTTACAAAATCTGAACCACACTGTTCATGAGTACAGATGTACTGATCTTTGGTCAGATAAGTGAAGTAAAGAGAATGATACAAACAAGAATTAGCAGAGCAAAAGTGTTAAAGCTTTGCTAAAGTTAGAAAGAAATGTTATAAACAAGTTAATAAGTGAACAAGTGACAGAAGTGAAAAATCTCATTGGATTAAGAAAGGATTAACAGTGAAAAAGGTAGAGATGCATTGAGAAGAACTGAGGACCTGAGATGGAAGAGAGAAGAGAAAAATGTACTAAGGCAGGTGAGTAGAAATTGTGAGGGAAGATAAGTAAGAAGAAGAGAAGACAGATAAAATACATAGGGACTGGAAAATAGAACATAGTATGGGGAAGATAATGAAACAGACATTAAAAAAAACACAGAGGATGAACTTGTACCAGAGCTATTCAAAACAAAATGAAATCAGGAAAAATCAAAGGAAACTAGTATAATTTAGATGTATATAGAAAACTTTACATCTTCCTTTTGCTAAGGTTAAAACCTGAGTAAGCTAAGCCTCCTCACAAAGTGTGCTAAATCTTATCAGAGCCAACTCTAGGATTTTTCTTTGTATTAGCTGCCTCCAATTTGCCTCATAGTTTTCTTCCTTGTGAAACAAACCATGTTTTCCAGTTAAGCCCACCAGGCCTGTAGGCAGCTACATTGCTCAAGCTCAGAGTGTTTCCATACAGTTTCTAGATACAGATTTTATATGTTCTACCAAAAGCTTGAAGAAGAAGAGCACTGTCTGAAAAATACACCATATACTTTAAAATGCTTCCTGTATTTAAACAAACATGCATGAACAGCTCCTTCTCTGAGTGGGTTTAATAGGGTTTGGCTACACAATTCCTTGTGGGGAAGGGGATGAAAGAAATCACTCTAGTGGTTTTGTTTGAAGATATAACCAGTGGACTTTCATTTGTTAGATGTGGGCAATATATTATTATAAGCATTGATTTTTTTTAATAGTTACTTTTGGTGATTTTTTGTAGTCTGTGTGAAGGGAAGAATTTATCCTGTGTGTCCTGTGAACCAGTGGAAGAAATCCTAACACTAACAACACCTGCTCCAGAGGACAGTGAATTATCACCTAATGAATATTCATGCAGTAAGATGATGGACTTGGCCTTTCTAGTGGATGGCTCCAATAAACTATCAGAGGAGGACTTTGAAAAGCTGAAGACTTTCATAACTGGAATGATGAAGAAACTCCACATCTCTCAAAAGAAAATTCGAGTATCAATTCTGGTATATAGGGCTGGGCCCACAATCTACCTTGGCCTTAAAGATATCAAAACACAGTCCCAGATGAAAAAAATTGTCCAAAGCATAAAATACACAGGTGATGAAGTAGCATCTGCTGCTGAAGTCCTTAAATACATTGTGTTTCAAGTATTTGGAAAAGCAGAAAGGACTAATGCTGCCCAAATTGCAATGCTATTTATAGCAAGCAAGTCTACAGGAAAAGTCCGCACTATCATCCCAGCCTTGAAGAATAAGAAAATCACTGTTATACCTGTGGGAATTGGACCATATGCTAACGTGGAGCAAATCAGATTCATTGAAAAGCAGTTACACAGTAGAGCCTTCCTAATGAGTAACATGTTGGAGCTAATGGATAACAGAGATCTCCTAATTGATTATCTGTGTGATCTTGGGCCTGCAGAAATTGTGCCCACTCCAACAATGCCTAATGACATATTTCCCCAGTGGGTGCTCACAGTACCACCACACTTTTCAGAAAAATCCACTCCAAAAAGTCTAGACATTGCTTTTGTTGTTGAAGGATCTGACAACGTAGGGCAGGAAAATTTCAATATCATCAAGAAGTTCCTTGAGAAGGTGATCACAGAAATGAATATAGGAAAAGAAAATATTCATATTACTGTCATGCAGTATTCAGACACTATCACTCTGGAGTATTCCTTTAGGGAAATACAGTCTAAAGAAAGTATTATTGAGAAAGTGAGGAGTATACCCTACCAAGGAGGGAAGGCCACCAACACTGGGCATGCCCTTGATTATATTTCCAAACACACATTTACATCAGCAAATGGGGGCAGGCAGAATGTGCCTCACTTGGTATATATGGTGTCATCCAATCCTTCCACTGATGTTATTACACGACATCCTAGGAGCATAAATGTTATTCCCATAGGCATAACTCCCAGTGCAAATGTCCAAGAACTCAGAATGATCAGTCAGCCTAATAGTCCAATAATCTTGCAAAGTTACCGCACACTCATTGAAGAAGCACCTGAATTAGTGTTGCAGTCATGCTGCTCTCATAAAGCTTGGACAGAAAGACTAGGTAAAGTTGGATGCATTTTTTGTGTTATTTCCTGTTTCCTCTATCCTGTCTCCTTTGTTTTTACCTCACATATCTGAAATTTCTCATATTTGATATTTTGTCCAAATGCCAAGGAAGAACCATTTATCCTTATTAGAGTCAGGTGATTCCACTCCAGTTTGGCAGTGCCATCCACTAACCTGTGGGTTCAGAAGTCCTTGGCTGTTTGTCAGTAATGTACAGTAGCTTTCAGGTAGGATGGAATGTAAGAGGAGAAGAAGAATCGTCTCATCTATTCACCTCAAGCAAGTAAGAATGTTCCTCTTATCTAAAGTTACTTAATCATTTGTTTGTTTTCCTTTTTTTTTGTCTTTTGTTTAGTCCCCTGAGAGCAAAATAACATTAGCAGAAAAGCCAGAATTGAAGTATAAATCTCAAGGCCTTCATTAAAGAATTACTGTTTCAAATTTGTTTTTTTTTCCAACTGCAGCTATCTGCCCTTCTACTCCTGCCAATAGACTAGATGCTAGTTCTGCTTATCATGCTTAAATAACATCTTTATTTTTTTTCCTCCCAACTCAGAGTTGTGCAACAAACCTATGGATGTCATGTTTCTTCTGGATGGAAGTCCCAATATTGGAGCATCAGAGTTTGAGGAAATGAAAAACTTCGTACAGGCATTTATTGAAAGTGCTGATATCAGTATGTGCCTGTCTTTTAACTCAAAAACATGACTTCCTGTATTCTTTTGCTTATTCTAGACAAAATCAACAACTCACTACATTTTTTAAATTTTATTTTAAAATGATGGGAAAATCGTTAAGAAAAGCTAAATTCATATATTTTATGTGAAGCATTTCAGCTGTGGATCTTTGTGTCCTGATTTCAGCACTATTGAGATCAGTGTACTACATGGGCATCCCTGCCCATGGCACAGGGATTGGAAAAAGATGATCATTAAGGTCCCTTCCAACCGAAGACATTTTATGTCTATTCCAATTCCTCAAAAAATTTACATTTGTATTGGAAAATCAAGCTAATAAAACTTTTGGTTCAGATGCAGTTTAGCTTCCTCCTGAACCAAGCTATTTCTGGCAAATAAAGGCTTGATATTTTGTTGGTGAATATTATGATGAAGAACGGCTAGGGTGGCAGCTCTGAAGAGATGTATGTGCATCAAACAGGCAAAGATGTTCCTGTCAAATGATAGAGAATTACTGAAACTGTTGTACTGTGACAGAAGAACAGAAAAAAATACATGTTCACTTTTGTTTCAGTTCGGAATTACGTCCAAAAGAATTGAAAATAATGATTCAGGTTTGGTTCTGGTTCAAGGAAGAATGGATAATTCACGGGGCTTCAGTTTGGCCAGACTGCAGGGTTTTGGTCTTTGGAACAGGTTCTTCTAGTTCTGACCAACCCTGATTGAATATGCAGTTTTCACACTCTGATGTAAAATCCTTGTCTAGTTGTGCTTAATGTTAAATAGAAGCACAATGTATCCTTTAGATTTTTATCGTAAAACATTCATATGCATTGCTTAAAGTGTTTGTTTTCTGTCTTTCGCTTCAGGCAATACATCAGTTCATGTATCTGTTCTCCAGTATGCCAGGGAAAATAATCTAGAAATTTCATTGAACAAGCCTCAGGAGACTGAAAATCTTGTCAATATGGTGCACTTAATTCAACAGAGGGAACAAGGTCCTACCAGACTAGGTGAGTGATGATGTAGATGTTAATGTTTAAGCAAGAAAGGCAGAAAAAAAGAAAGAAGTCCTTTGAATATAGTCTGATCCTGATGACCAATTTGTTAGCGTTTTCCACTACAGCTCTCAGGTTTTTTATTCTATTATTATAATTACTATATATATATTTCTTGTCAGTTTCAATATTCTTCATTAAAATGTAACTTTAAATTACTTGAATTGCATTCAATCTTAATATATTTTGGAAAGATGAGCAGCAGTTACTTTTTAGCTCTGAAGTAATTCTCGGGATTTTAATTCTTTATCTTTCAAGCAAGCAAAACTTGATCAGAAAGTGAGACTCAATCATAAATGTTTCAGTATCAATTACTGAGGTATTTAGTAGCAGAGCTGCTTATGATGTATTTGATAGCTGTTTGTTGCTCCTTATGGGGCCAGTGTAACGTGTCTTGTTTTGAAACAGCTTAGAACATAACTACTGTTTTACTGGGTGTCAACGGTTTGCGGACTGGTTTGACCTGGTACCGTGACCATTGAGGCTGGGGACCCACGGGCCCACGCCCTGGGGAAGAGGAAAGGAGACAGGGAAAAAGGGAGAAGGGAGATGGGCCTAGGAACAAAACAGCGGAAACAATCTGAGGAGGAAAGCTAATTTACTAAATAAGATATCAGAAAGCAAAATAACACAATATAATACAATATGATTGGAATTGAGGCTAATGAATCAAATAAAATGAGCAGGAGAGAGTGTCCAATAAACCGAAGGCCTAACGCTGAAGGCGGATGGCTGCAACAAACACGCACTACTGAGCTTGATCCCGAAGGGAAGAGAGACGGTCCTGTAACTGCAAAGAGTTATCTTTCCCTCTAAGCAGAAACACGTAAAAATGCAAAGCATCACACAGTCCTCTGGGGATTGTAGTTCTCTTCTGAGACAGGCATATCAGTGACTATCGATGATCCACACAGCTAGAGCATTAACTCTTTAACTCCCAATACACTACATGATGTTATGATGTGGAATATCAATAATACAACAAAAATCATAAAACCATGACACTGGGTAGTTTCGATCCCTTGTCAAATTGCCATGCTGGTCCCAAAAGGACTCAGGTTGTCACAAAGCTGGGAATGGTGCCAGGAAGAAGTGATCACCTACCAAAAAATACTTGTGAAACAGCATCTTTGCTTGGAAGCTGCATTCTGAAACATGTCCACTAAAAATTTTTATGTGCTAAAACATAACACAGATTTCCCACTGAATCTGTGGAAATTCAGTACACACATGTATCAGTTATAGGGTTCAGCAAACAGTGATGCTCCTACAACGTATCTGATCTTTCACCAGATACCCTAAGAATTTTGTTCTTTTGGTCTAGAACTACATTTGCCTAGCATTAGGGTCCTATAAGGTTGAGGAGTAAACAGATTTTTTGGGTCCTTGGCCTTATATTGGGCTGTAAATAGTTACTGATACAGAAAAGTGAGAAAAAAAAACAACTGACTTCCGTAGTTCGCAGGAGGATTAGCCATGATCACTTTCTCAGCCTGGAGAAATACAAATACCAGATGGCTGATGAGACTTCTATAGGCTCATTTTGGGATAAACTATTACATATGAATAGATAAGTTTCATGAAATCTTCTATTGTAATATGTAGTAAACAACGCTGACTGCAGAATAAATAGAGAAAATATAACCTTTGGGAAATGAAAGGGGTGAGGCAGCCACATGGCATATTTGTTAGTGATTTGTTCATGTCTCATTGGAAAATGCTTAGGTATATATGATTAGGTACATAGTATAATAATCTGAAGTGGAATAGAGTAGAGGTAGTTCCTCCCAAAGAAGTAATGAAAATAAGTCACTGTGGCCCTGTCCTGCACATTGCAATATGCTTGAATGTGGCTGACTGAGTAAGAGGATTGATGTCCTTGGGAAACGCACTGTCATTCATTTCATTCTGTCTGTGCTTAAGTCTCTGGAAACACACAGGCTGCTTAACAAATTTAGAAGGCTCAATTTGGATTCTAACTACCCGAGGCAGTTTTCCTAGCTTATAGAGAACTTGATCAGATTTACCTATAAAAAAATATTATTCTCATCAGACCAGCTCTGTTTCTTCTCATCTGTGCTCACTTCCCTGTTGCAGAAACATGATCTTATAATTCTTGTGCAACACTTGCTGATCAAAATCATACTGTTTCAGTCAAAGCTATACATGGAGAGAACAGCTAGGTTGACTCAAATAGGTTTGAGTCACATAACAGACTCTACCTTCCCTTAAGTCATAGTTATCCAACATTTTGATTTGCATGGGCTGCACTGAGTGAAGAGGCATTGTCTTGGGCTGCATATACATAGGTTGCTTTGAAAGTAATGCCTCCTATTTATTTCCATGAAAACTACAACAGATACAAAGAGCACAGTAAAACTCATCAAATTCTTTGCTACACACACAAGTTTTCAATGTAGTCACCACCATTAGCTATTGAATTTTGCCAGTGATGAACAAAAGCTTGCATGCTGAGCTTATAAAAATCTGTACTAGTGGACGTAACTCACTGTCACTGCTATCACTGCTGAAATGCACCACCACCACTCACTGCACTCACATCCACTGTTTGGTCTCTATAAACATTCAGTAAGTATCAATAAATGTCAATGGGTGCCATTTTTGCACATAGAGGGATTCAATTCCATACCTTAGCTTCATACTCATTTCCATGTCAGATACCAATTTGTCAGACTGCCTCTCTGCTGCCGTTTGTCACACAACAACAGAATGTATCAGAATCTTGATGGGCTGGTTCCATCTCTATTGTCAAACCACAAACAACTATCTGCCTGTGATATTGTGAACCAACATCATAAAATAGGAGGCATTACTTCTGGAGTAACCCACATTAAATACATTATAGAGTTAATGGACATAAAGTAATAAATATTAGTCTTTTTTTTTTTTTTAAATTGAAACATAAACATAACACAAACATAAAACTAGTGGGATATGTGGCCTAGTTTTTGTGAAACTAACACATCAGTCTGGTTCAATGGCAGTCTGCAATTGTTAGTGAGACTCAAAGTGTTCATCAGAGATTTTTGTTTACTCTTTCTGTAGCTCACCTTTCAAAATAGTTCACAAATGTACATACTGCCAAAAAGAGATGACATAAATAAGGCATAGTTGTGAAGTGAGGGATATTTCTCTCCACTAAAAGAGGTCTCATAAGAGTCTGGTAAAGAGACATAATCAAATTTTTAATTGCAACTACACACATTCCATTTGAAAATTTACACAATGTATTTATGTTGACTGAAAATGGAGTCACAAATAAACGAAAAACAAACAAGCAAACAAAAATTTCCAGCCTAAACCGTGACAATTTTTCAGCAATCTTGAAACTTATTTTCAAATTCCTCTATCAAAACATGGATGCATGTTCTTTGCTGTTTGCATGACTGTGTTTAGCCAATATATCAAAATGCATAATCTTATTCGCCGTAACTTGAACTGGCACTGCACTGCGCCCCGTGCTGCGGTTTCAGGCCAGACATGGTTAATAGCATACTAACGTTTCGTTACTGAAAAGGGGCCGGGCCGAGCTGCCCAACGGGCGCAGCAACGCTGCTAGCCGCGGCAGTGATGGCGCGACGGGAGGGGGCGTGTGACTGCGAGCTGCGCTTGGCTGCATGCAAGCAGTGCGCTGTGAGTTAGCCAAGTCTACCAATTTATGGCTCTAACAAGGCTCTGACAAGTGGCTTGTCTTCTTGCACTCACGTGTCCAGCATGTAAGAGAGCCAGTGTGCAATAGATAATATATGCTCAGAAATCATTATTCCCACTTGAAAAGCTGAGGGGTGGGGTTATGACAGAACTGTGCTTACAGGTGTGCTTGCTGAGCTGCAGCAGGGACCCTAACTGCTGATGTGGGGATATAGTTGGATTAAAGAAAACAAAAGTGTCTGTCACCAGTCTGTTAGGAGTTCATTCAGTGGAGGATATTCCAAATCTGTTCCCCCTTCACCTGCCCTGATCTAAGGGCTTCCATCCAGTGAAAAATGGGTCTTGCTGTCTTGCTTCACCCCCTCCCTACTCCCTGCTATACACACATCTTAACATTAATGGCAGAATATTGAAGTCTTATGAATGGACCTTTTAAACCATCCACTTGTGAGATCAGTTTGCAAAAGCTATTTTGATTCAAAATTTTAATAAATCTTTTGTATTCAATAAAAATAAATTAGTAAAAAAATTCACATTCAGTTTAAACCCTAAATTAAGATATAAAGACCAGTTTCTGATTTACTGTCATAGAAGGTTGTTTCTGAAAGGTCCTTGGTTAACATATGCAATCTGGACTATGCACGAGCTTCACAGCCTGTGGATGTTTTCCGTACCTTTTCAAGTGCTGAGGAGCTATGTCTTTTTGCTTCTTTCACAGACAACTTTCAGTACTTGTGGGAAATTAAGACTTCTTGAAGTACTTTTTATTTTTGGTCTAGTACTTGCAGAAGTGTTAACAAAACCATTGAAGCCACTGAAGACATGGATACTTAAGCTCCAAGTAGGAACCTCAACATATTTGGAATTCCCTGTCTATCTCAGCTCCACAGACCTAGGCATAATTCCCTGTCTATCTCAGCTCCACAGACAAGGGCATAATTTCAGACAAAAGTGAATAAAATAAATACAAAACTGTTTTATGCAGTTTCTGCTTTCCCTAAGTTACTGACGAAACCATTAAATGTTGCTGTATTGGTTTATGTTCCTCTGGATTGGCTTATTCTGGGATTAATCTTTTTTGTTATTTCTTGGATGTATGTCCAATATTTATAGGGCAAATTGTGCTCTTTCAGTTCATTCCATGATGTTCAGAATTACTTGCAATATAATATCTGTAATTCAGATTAACATATATATTTTTTCATATTTTTCTTCCTTTATCCAAAATATTAATGATATTAATATTAATTCAGTAAGGGAGAATCTGTAGACTCCCAGTAAACATTTTCATCCCTACTCAGCAGATTTGTTGTCCTTAAAATCTATTCTGACTGTGCATAAGACGATTTCCACAAAAAAAAACAAACAAAAAACCCCCCACTAATTGTTCAATAATGTTGTTCTAAGGGATCAGAAAAAGATTTTTAAAAGGCCTAATTCTATTTGTCAAAGTTAGACATCAATTGTTCATAAACTTAGATAAAAGGAGAAGTCCTAGGCAGTGATATAATCCCTTCTCTTTTTTTTTTTTTCCTCTTCTCTCTGTCTTTGTAGGATATCTTCTTTTCACTTTAATCTTCATTCCATACATGTCTTTGGCTATGTATTCTACAGTATAGCTATGAATATTAGGGCCAAAACGGCTGAAAACTGTACAGTATGTTAAAACTGTTTTTTTTCTGACCTGGAAAGCTTTTATGGGCTGAAGCTTGTGTAGGTGAGACCTGTTCATTTTACAGGTAGATCAGTTAAGTCCAAAATGCTGAACACTCTCCTTCCAGTCTTAATATAGCTTTGTTCTTTTTGATATTTATTTATTTCAGTGTAAACATTTTACATTTCCTCAGTAAGTATGAAAATGTCAGATTACTACTATGTTACCGTCTAGTAGTAAGAAAATGATCAAATGTCAACTGCGGATCAGGCTGATTTGTTAGCATACTGAGCAGTTTGCTATTACTGGATGTAGAAACGAACAGCTGAGAAGTGACATCTTCCTGCTTGGGATGGCAAATTTCTGAATGCCTCCAAGTGTTTATTTGATCACATCTTTATACACCTGGCTATTTTCTCTAAAGCTGACTCCAAAATAAGGGGAGAAAGCCAAAGAGATTTGACAACAGTTTAACAGTTTTTCCATACATTAAATTGAATAGTTGTTTTTTGGGGGTGGATTTTGAAATAGTCGCTGGCTCTATTACAGTAGAGCTCTATTTCCTTATTAGAAATTATAAAAATAATGGATTTTCCAGTTTACAGATACGTATTAATGTTCTGTGAACTATCAGAATTAATGGGAGAAAAAAAAGGAACTGGTGTTGCTGGTGATTTCATGAACGACACAGAAGTCATAGCAATATTAAAAAAAAACAACAGGAAAAGCACATAAGTTCCCAATAGTTATCACAGATGAATGAAACAAAACAAAACAATACAAAACAAAAAAAACCTGTGCCGTTCTTATTGTGCAAAGGTTTAATCTGAAGTATATAAAAGTTAAAACCTGAAATACTTTTTAACAATTATTTAATGGACAGAAGGGAACAAGTAAATCTCCTGGCACAGGGGGTCATCCTGGAGTAATCTCAAGGGTTGGAATATAGTTGTATAATTATTTTGTGTATTTTATTCTATCTCATAATTATTTATATCTAATACGCCATTCTGAATTGAACCTCAGCATCTACAGACATACAGAGGAACTACTGTAAAGCAAAAGCATTTTTGGTGACGATTATGAGACAGCTTTATAAGACGAGTTAATACCTCTTTTCTTCTGGTCAGGAATCATAGAATAATAGAATCATAGAATGGCTTGGAGGGACCTTAAAGACCATCTAGTTCCACCTCCTTAGCTGATGTCCGACCTTCAATACCTCCAGGAATCCACAATTCTGGGCAATCTGATAACACTCCTCACTACCCCCTGAGTAAAGAATTTTCTCCTAACATCTGATTTACTCTCTTTTAGTTTAAAACCATCTCTCCTTTTCCTATCACTATCAGACTATAAAAAGTCAGTCTGCTTCCTGTTCATAAGCTCACTTTAAGTACTGGAAGGGCAAAATGAGATCTTCCTGATACCTTCTCTTCTCCAGACTGAAAAGGCATCTCCCTCAGCCTTTCTTCATAAGAGAAGTGCTCTAGCCCTCTGATCATCTTGTGGTTCTTCTCTGGTCCCATTCCAACATCTCTGTATCTCTGTGGTGGGGATCTTGGACTTAGACACAGTACTAAAGATGAGGCCTCAAATGGGTGAAGTAGTTGAATAGTATTTTGTGAATTGGAATCAACATCACCTGATCAATTAAGATGTTTTAAAATGTTCTGTTACAAGTAGAAAAGCATTCAAAATTTACGCATTCAAAGTTTCTATTGAACAGAATCTCTTAAATGATTTAATTTAATCTATAAGAAGTAATATTGGAATAATATGTGACCTTCTCTAGACAAGTGAATGCTAGTGGCAGGAGGTAAATGAACTAGATAGAGTCTTATAGTAGAAGAAGCTCATTTAGATTTAGATCTGCAGTAAGTCTGATGAAGTCTGACAGCAGTACCTGAACATTTCCAGCTCTTCTGTTCAATTTTGGGCATCTGTGTGGAGAGATGACATTGAAGATGAGGCTAGGCCTCTAGTGATAATAGTGATAATGGCCTAACAAGAAAGAAGTTGTTTCTGGATTAAGATGGAAAGAGAGTATCAGACTGTCATATAAGGGACTGTAGGATATTGGAGATGAAAGGATGGGCAAAGCAGCAGAATTTGAAAAGGTAGTGCTACTAATACCACCTTCAAACCAGTACTGCGACAATGGAGACATTTGGGCGTTTCCCAGATTCTAGGCTAGATTCTTCTAAGGGTTAAGTTCTTCCTGAAGATCTGATTTCTTAAGGTAAAGACTCGTAGAATATGCAGTTGTTGTTCTCGTGTTTTCAGTAAGTTAATGTACTGCATGGACTTCGTAGAGATTGTACTTGCAGTAGCTGGATGCTTCTGTCAGTTAAGAGGGGTGGGTAACAAGATGAAATGCAAAATGTGTAGGTGCTGTGTAGGCAGAGCTGTTCTGGTGGATTGCTGGTGAATTATCTATGACCTGTTTTACAAATATTTTTATTATTCAAAGTTGGTCAGTGAATTCCTTATGCAAACACTTTTCTGCTCAGTAGTTCTTTGAAGATTACTCAAAGGAATTAGTCTTCCAAAGCACTTATTTCTGACCAGTGTTTGTCCTGAACATCACGTCACATCACATCAGTCACACAGTATCATTTCTCTTTCCTGACCTGATAATTTTCAAATCTAAATGAGTTTTTAAGAAAGGTGTACATGGTCTTTTCCAGTATAAATATTTGCGCAAAATACAAATACTAGCAAAGTGTTCTCCAGATGAGGTTATGATTTTGAACAAAAATTTCTCTGAGTATTCACAGATGTTAAATTAAAGAACAGCAGGTACCCGTTTTAGCTGGTCTGTGATTTTTGCTGAGGTTGAATTCTCTGGGACCTGAACAACTTGAGTGTACCAGTAATGTGGTACGAAATTGTAGTTCTGTAAATGCAGACCATATAACCACTAGATGTCACTGTTCTTCTGCAGTTGGGATACAAATATGCCCTCAAGATTAGTTATCTTCCTTTTGTGTAACACAATGGTAGCACTTCAGGAAAAGATAATTACTAAAACAAGAATCACGACTTTATCCCTGGGGCCATGGGAAGGCATTAAGATTTCTATTGCATCAGAGATTGAGGAGATAAGGAGGGTCCTCCTGTGTTGGGGTGTATTAATATTACTGATAGGTACTTAGTAGCTTTCTCGTGTGACAGCAATAAAAAAGGCACTAAATATCCTTTGAAAAGAAATCCTGTAATATTCCAGTACTGTATAACTTACTAATAAAACATAACATTTAGTTTTATAGCCCTTGCTATGATTCTATGAAAACATAATGGTTTGGGTTGCGGGGGGGAATACCTTAAAGGTCATCTAGTTTTGATTGCCCTGCCACGGGCAAGGACACCCTAGACTAGTTTGCCTAGGACATCATCCAACCTGGCCTTGAATGTGTTCAGGTGTGGTACATCTACAGCTTCTCTGAACAATCTGTTTCAGTGCCTCACCACCCTCTGAGTAAAGAATTTTTCCTTACATCTAATAAAAATCTACCTTCTTTATTTTAAAACCTCTTGTCTTATCACTACAGGCTCCTTAAATCGTTTCCTTCATTTATCTTTTATTCTTAGGCAAAGCCATTGAATTTGTAGTTCAGAACGCACTATCAGAATCCTACGGAGGGAGGCCCAGTGCATCAAAGGTGGTAATAGTCATTGTGTCAGGGAAGTCGGAAGACACCATGGAGACTGCTGCACTCACTGCAAGAATGAACAGTAAATCTAATTTCACTGTCATTATTTTTAAGCAGAGTTGTTGTCTTTTAGGCAATTTGCTAGAACAAAGGGTGAAAAATGCAGGCACTGGTATGTAAATTTACTGATACAATCTTACTATGTCTAAAGTTCTGGTAAGAAACATGCCTAAGGAAAACCTTTGGGTTGAAAATTCCTTTGAAATACTGCTAAGATCATGACCAATCTGCAGTTTAAACTGCACATATGTAGGCTTCTCAGTTTAGTAGCGTTTCATTTTCCTGGTTTGTATGAATGGACGGACACAACAGAAATGTGATTTAATGCTATAAATTCAACATGGTTGCAGTACAGTGAATCTTGAAAGATTCATAAATAAATGCAGGATTTGGTCAGATTCTGTACTAACTTGTATGGGAACTTGATTTTGATATCAATGTTTTTTCAAGTTTTCTGTCTGTAGCCTCTGTACCTTAGTATCCTCAGGTATTCAACTGAGGAACAGTGACTTCATCTGTTGATTGCTTTGGGAGTTCTTGAATAAGGCATGTCCTAAATAACACATATTATATTTTAATTAAATGGTTTAGAAATAATTCAATTTCAATCTAACCACAGAATGAAAAATCTCAATATGTTGTTTCCTTATTTGAAAAAAGGATGTTGCCAGCAAATCTGTATCTGCGTTCTGTTGATGTTTCATAATATTATGTTTGAGATGAATAGAACTCATATTAGGTAACACTAATTAAAACATCACAACTTCTGCCTTAAATTGCATTCAGATTATGTAGAGGAAGTGAATAAGTAATATGTGGAAAATTAGCTGTTGAAATAAAATGTTCCTAGTAAATTTTTTAGGAAAATGATAGAACTGCATTATCCACTGAAAATATTTTATTCTCTTATCCTAGAGGTGTCCTTGTTTCCTATTGGAGTTGGGAATGGATATGATGAACAACAGCTCAGGACTTTGATTGGGCCATCAGCTGTTAATAGAATCATGAAGCTCCAGAATTTTGAAGACTTATCCTCTATGGTCACATTAAATAGCGAATTTATCACTAAAGTTTGCATGGGTAAGTCCAATATAGTTGTGGCTTCATAATTTGAGCAAAAACAAAAGTTGAAACACAATAAGCAGCAAAAAGAGCTACAGTGTACTGAAATGTTTATTTCTCTTTTGATTATTGTAACTTTTACTTAATTTCATTCAAGAATCCTGTGATTTTTCCTGAGCTGAGAAGTCAGACTTGGTCTTCTTTGATAGTGTTTCAGTGACAGTCTTAAACAAAAGCTAACCTAAATCACCACCATCACTTACGTGGAAAACTGAGTCTGAGGCCTTTCAGCATGTATCTGACTTCTATTCCAGTTAATGAGTTCTCTACAAGTTTTTAAACTGCAGAGGCTTAAACTTTCATGTCTCCTTAATAATAGTGGCTGGTCTCTAACTGAAGGACACCAGAAAACCTCAGCTGTTCTTAAGTGAATGGGACATGCTTCCAATTATTGTGTCCTGTTCTGGGCTCTCCACTATAAAAAAGACCAGGAACTTCTGGAAAGAGTCCAATGGAGGGCCGCGAAGATAATAAAGGGCCTGGAGAACCTCTCTTATGAGGTTGAGTGACCTGGACCTGTTTAGTGTTGACAAAAGACGACTGAGAGGGGATCTGATCAATGTCTATAAATATCTAAGGAGCAGGAGGCAAAGAGACAAGGCCAGACTCTTTTCAGTGGTGTATGGTGATAGGACAAGGATAAACGGCAATAAACTGAAGTATAGGAAGTTACACACGAATGTGCATAAGAACCTCTTCACAGTGTGACGGAGCACTGGCACAGGCTGCCCAGGGGGGTTGTGGGGTCTCCTTCTTTGGAGATATTCAAGCCCCGCCTGAATGCATACCTGTGCAACCTGGTCTAGGGAGCCTGACTTGGCAGGGAAATTGGACTAGATGATCTCTAGAGGTCCCTTCCAGCCCCTACAATTCTGTGATTCTGTGATTCAAAATGTTAGAAGTTAATTCTGAGCGAAGATTTCAAATAGCATTTTTCTGCACAGGTACCTATCTACGAAGAATTTAACAAAAGTGTAAGAAAATGAAAGTTAAGAAAGACTTAACTGTTTCTGGGGAAAAACGAACAATTACTGCAATGTATGAGAGAAGAAAGAAGTGTAAAATATTTTCAAAGTTCATTCATTTATTTGTAGATAGCAGTTCACCTGCTAGCAAAATTCACCTAACAAATTTCATTTCAAATCTGTCCATTATTTTACTTCTTTGCCTCCTTTGTCTGTGTATATATAGGTTTTTTGCTTCTGTTTTATTATTACATCTATCACAATAGCATCTATGTAACCTCCCTGCAAGTCAGTGTCTCATTGTGTTTGTCATTACACAGGTTTTTACCAGCTTTAGTAGTGCTTATATTGAAATAGCAGAGCCGCATACTTCCATGAGGAAGTTACAGGTTGTGCACAATTCAGTTTTGAGATGTCCAATTAGTCTCCATTGGGATCACTTCTGGCATTTTAAAATCTCCAGAGCATCAAACAGCTGCTATTTTCTAAGTTTAAACAACTGCCATTTTCTTTATGTTCTTTTAAATAAGCTTTTGAAGATCCACTATTTCTCCTCATACTATAAAATATACTTACCCTAAATTAAATTGATACAGTGTGGGAAGCAGGAATTTTAAACCGGTAGCTATTTTCTAATTGCAATCTGTACTGTAATCTGTTGATACTAGGTGTGGAAGCTTCATTTAATTGTAAAACTACATCCAGCTTTTCCAATAAATTGTATGATAAAAAATGTGAATACAAATCTGAAAAATCTGTCTCTTTCTGTAGGTGGTAAAACCTTTCTTATGGAGTGTGAAATGACCATTCTTTTTTTTCTGCCTTTTTTTCCCTCCTTTATTTAATCTTATTTGATTTTCTTATAATAATAAAGTATTATTGTCCCTTTTAGACTCATATAGTTGAATTTCTTGAAGTCCTGTTTGTTTTTTTTCCTGCTTTTTTTTTTTTTTTTAATGGAAGTGTACGAAGAACAGTACTATTAAAAAGGTGTAAAGACTTCCCAGATGCTTTCAAAATGTATTACTTGTCCTGGAAAAAAGCATATAAGGTATATATACACTAGCATAATTCAGTAACACATAAAGAATTTGTTAATCAGTGTTTTAATTTCCTGGATGCATGCTCATTCCATAGCACTTATATATAATACCACTTAACTTCTGGTGTGTTATGAAAGCGCATAAGCAAGGAAACTATAATTTGGTAGAGAGTTTGTGAACATCTGTCAACGGTTTACTGAGATTCACTCTGAAAGTATGTATCTTCCCGGCTAAGGCAGCTGATCTTGCCCCAATTTGGGCGCCAAAAATGTCAACAG
>VXAB01004702.1:116372-168157 GCA_013399175.1 Odontophorus gujanensis | reverse complement strand
ATCATAAAACCATGACAGCCCCTCGCTTAAAATATGAACCTAGATTCAAATTTTAAATAATTTCTGCTCCTATGGTCTACATAACTTAGAAGAGTTTCCTTGAAAGGAGTTTAAGAATAAAAGAGAGCTCTATTAAAACAATGCGTACCGATATCTAAGAATAGCTTAAGATGTTTTGCTCAAACGTGGTACCAATGAGAGACAGAAACAATGCATAAGTGAGGCAAAAGCAAACCTACCATGAGAACGGATGTGCCTGCTGAGGTTGCTGCTGTTCTGGAAGATCTTACTGCAGATACTGCACTGATAGACTCTTTTGTGCTCCCCAAGTTGTTTTATCAGCTTCCGCCGTATACCATGTCTACTGGAGAGAATTAAACTTCTTTTGAGGGACATGGTGTTTTGGTGATGAGCAAACCTACTGGATCAGAGAAAGAAAGGCAGGGACTGAAAGGTATCCCACAGGTTGCAAGAAAGTCCCATTAGATGGCAAAAGCTAGAGGATGTTATGCTCAGCTTCTGGCAGGAGAGGGAGCGCTGGAGCTTCATCATCGCCAAGACGAGCTTGTGGCCACCTGCTTGAAGCAGCAGGTGTTGGAAAGCAGCCTGCTTCGAAGTAACTTCCCCCAGGACAAAAAAAAGAAGGAAAGCAGCAGCCATCAACCCCACAGATTGTCTTCTCAGGCCTCTCAGAGGAGCGTAAAGGATCTGTTCTGTTTATCCTCAGAAAAATACCACTAGCATGCTTTCAGCTTAGAAATCTTGGCAGTTTTCATGTGAAAAGCATGCATGGTAAGAAGGCAGGGTACTGAGAAGCAACACTGGTCTATTTCCCAGTACCATCAACAGTTGGAATGCATTTTTGATGGCTCAGTATCTGAAGGACTTCAGTAGATAACATTACTAGCTAATTTTGGAATATCAAACAAGCACTTTATTCTGAAAAAACAAACAAACAAACAAACAAAAAAACCCAAAACAACCAAGAAGCCAATTTAACCAAGACAGAAAGACAAAAAAGAATTTTAAAAGTCCTTGATATCTGAAAGTCTCCCTGAGGTTCTGTTCTACTTAAGCTTTCACTTTCTACTGCTCAAAGTCTGAGGTAACACACTCAAATCAATATGAAGTGATTCACATGTTAAAATACAAACCAGACTGAATAGTAACTGGTAGCTTTCTTTTAAAGCACAATCTGTTTGCCTGTTCTATCACCAGCACTCAACAGGAGTATATACCATCCATCACCCCACAGTACATGAGCCATCCTTGTGGCACTTCTAGCAGCAGCAGCACACATTTTTAAAGTAACAAAAAAGAGCACCAGTAGAAGAAGTGTTGCATGCTACTTAAGCTTGATTAAGCCTGAGAGGAAATTCTGCATTCCAGAGCACTTACTTTGTGACCGAACTGATGCTATTTGTGGTGTTAGGCACCTTTCCTAAAACCAATTCCATAATCCTCTCTTCTGCAGCTGATGGCAGAGCTGCCTCTTCTGGTGGGACTTCAGTTGCAGTGTCAGCCACATGTTCCACTGCGAATGCATCATAAAAACACAGCGTTAATGTGAGAGCTAAAAAGAAAACCTTTAAAGCAAGGATTTTCTTTTGTAATGATACGTGCATGATAAATAACAGATTGCTAAATGAGGAAACGTGACTTGCAAGATACAAAAGGAGGCTACATTAAATTGCATGTCAGAAGTAATGCCTTACCTGTTCACAGCCTGCTCCTAAGGGGCCAGCTGACTATACGCATGGTGACATTTTTTACTAGACCTTCCCTTAAAGGGCAGCAAGGTCCTGAAAAAAGCCCCTTCCAGGAACACACCTTATGGCAGAGAAAGGAAAAGTATCTCTTCTTGAGGGAGGATGCTTCTCCTGTTTCCTTCCTGCAGCAAGCTAGGCAGGTCTCTCACAATCACTACCCTGGGCCTTTCTATTCCTGAAACTTTTGCAGGAGAATGCAGGTAATCTAACTACAGATGCTGCAACCTTTATTGCAGACATGGAACTGACATAAACATAGGTTTGTACGTATCTCCTTTTGAGATCACCCTACAAGCCTCACCCTGTCTCTGTGCTATTTTGTAGGCCTTTCTGAGAAATAGACATGAATGAAAGGGGTATGTACTTAGCATTTTTCCAGTTTTGTTTTACCGGCAGGATCTTTCTCTTCAGCAGCAACAAGGGGTGCTTCCGTTTCTGCTTTTGCTGTTTTGACCTTTCTTCCCCGCCTGGCCTTTCTCCTCGAGTCTGCACTGGCACTAGCTGCATCACAAACCACTGGTGGATCCGCAGGTGGAGCCTCTGTTACTTTCTCTGCAACAACCTCACTTTGGCTGGTTTGAGGGGCACATTTAGCTTGTTCCAGGTGACTCATCAAGTGCTCTGAATGGATGGAAAGAGTATAAAGAGGAAAGAAACTGCCATGAAATACCCTCAAGGGTAGATCCAGCTGAAGCCTATCGAACAGGCCAACCTCATTTAACAGCAACTCACTTCAAATTACTTCAAAAGCAGTCACAGTGACTTTCTGACTAAAAACAGTCTGATTAACATTCAAACAATTACTAACATGGACTGCAATTTTTGAGAGGTCTATTAGATGTAACTGGAAATAGGCTGTGCCCCTGGTAATTTCAAAAAATTAAAGAAGGTAGATTTAGGCTGGACATAAGGAAGAAGTCTTTTACAGTGAGGGTGGTGAGGCACTGACACAGGCTGCCCAGAGGTGCAGTTGATGTCCTGTCCCTGGAGACTTTCAAGGCAAGGCTGGTTAAGGCCCTGAGCAATCTGATTGAGCTGTGCACATCCCTGTTCATTGCAGGGAAGTTGGACTAGATGACCTTTAAAGGTCACTTCCAACTCTAAGGGTTCTATGATTCTCTGATAATGGGTACATTTTTCCAAATACACAAGGTTATTTAGCAACCCAAGCATCCTTTTCAAAAATGACTCAGAAAGTTCTCAAACCCTTCAAGTTTTTTTTTTTTGCAAGCCGAATAAAATTAAATTAAATGCAGAAAAAACATATTTAATTACAGTTAATATATCTGTGTCACAAACACCAGACAGATAGTCTCACTAAACATAAACTGAGATCACTCACTGATCTTATACACTGTTTATGCAGTTCCCTGTCCTTGATATTCCTAATATTCATATCATTTTCTTGATAATGATTTTCTTTCTTCTAGATTCAATATCTGTTGTTTGCCCGGAGATTGCTTGCTGCCATATTAATAACATCATTTTACCTACCCCTCACCCCTACCCTCATTGTAAAGGAACACAAACATAAAACCTTTATCTTACTACATTGTGGACAAGGATATAGCTTCACAGTCGCCTGCTCCAGAAGAATGGAACTCTCCTAACTTTCTTCTCAGTACTCTCATCAATTTTTAACACTCCTCACCTGTCAGCAGCTGAGGCTCCTGGAAAGCAGATGAACACACTTTACACGTCCACTGGCTGGGCTCTGCTTCTGCAGCTCCACTGCCTTCTGGAGTGCTCACTAAACCACAAGAAAAAATACTTAAAGCTTTGAATAAGGGAAAGTAGTGAATCCCTGTAGTTTTATTCAGCTTGCAGTGACTCCTTCCATACCACAAACGATGATTTAAACAATAAGAAGCCGTGGAGGCAGTTGCTTAATTTTTGACTTCCCACCTATATTCCACCAGTGTAGTCAGTTGCCTGCACATGTTTAATTCTCAAGAAAATTAAGTTTGATTTATTCTCTGGGACCACTTCAGGATGTTGCAGACATGAACACCTGAAGTCAGAAAAAAATGTAAATGGTTGCAGGAGCAAACACTGGTGCTTTTGTAAAGTCCTAAGGGTCCCTTTATAACCTCCTAAAGAACTGTGATGATCAAAGGCACAATAAAAAGGATTTTTTTTCACCATTAAATCTGGAGCTGCCAGTACTCATCTGAGTGAGCTGAGGACAGAAGTAGAGAAATTCTCCTTCCTCTTTCTGCAGAGCATCACAGATTGAAAACATTTGGATGAACAGACGTATGGGCGAGAATAATGAAAACCTATCAGTTTGCAACAGCTTTGCAGGACTTAGGGTCAGTGTATGAGCCAAAAAAGGCATATTTTGTTGTGTAAACACTAAGCCACTGCAACAGCAGGAATACTTCAGGGTGCCCAAAGTATAACAGTGAGCATTTTGTTTCTGTTAAAGTTGGGCTTTAAGTGGAGTGAAGGATGTAGAAAGGGCTGTTCAAATTCCTCATCATTTTTTTTTCCTGAAAAAATCAGCACGCTAAACTGAAAAGCAACTGTCCGGCCAGCTTCACATTTAAGCTGTGACAGCATCCAAGTAAAATGAACAAACCTCTTATGATGAAGGTTTTTGTTACACATCTGCAACCCTCTCCTCCTCTTATCCTGACTTCTCCTAATACTAGTAAGTAAAATCTAACAAACCAACATTTTAAAAGAGCAGACACAGAATGCTCTCTTTTGATCCCAATCTCCATGCCATATACTCTGAGTTTACTACTAGACATGGTAACTTTTGTTAAATGGGTTCTAAATCTGTTCACAATTTACCAGAGATTACACATGGATTGCTTCATAACCAGCCTTGGGGACTCATCTTCTGTGACACCACTAGTCATGTCCTGACCTCCATATTCTTTGCCAACAATATCTGCATTGCTTATGGATTTAACTAAATTTGCGTTCATGTACTAGTCAGTAGAGTCTGAGCTCTTCTAGACTTCTAGTGTGAATGTAATGTGGGAATGGACAGTGTTCCTGTTGTTTCCAAACAGCACTATTTTTACACTCACATTCTCGTGTTTTCTTCTAGATCCTGAGCATTTGAAGAATTACACTTCGCAGAGAAAGTCCAAAGATTTTCTTTGCAACTCTCCCTACCCAACCCTAATCACCTCCAACGTCAGATGTGTTTGTTTTCATCAAAGTCATCTGCCTAAAGGAATTTTTGTCCCTTCTGTCCCTTTTTAACCTGCAGAAGTACACCTGTGAAAATGACAAGAAAAATTTAGACTTTCAAATACTCTCTAAATAAGCACTTGCTGAATGTATATATAAACTGTGATAACTACGGAGAAGTGCCATACCTAGAACATTTTTAGATTTATATCTGTCCTCTATCTCTCTTAAAACTACCATAACTTTGCATACCTGTTGGATCAGCTACTGGTATGCTGGATTTCTTCGTTTTTTTATGGGGGAAGACGACAGTTGAAGGCTTTGAAGAGACTTTGTTCCCATCTTTATCATATTCCATCACTACCAAGCACATATCTACGGAGAGGAAAAACAGTTTCGTTTCTTTACTTTCCGGACCCTTTGATTCTTTTGCTCTTTGCTGATGGCAGCAATTATAATCAAAAAGTTTTGCCTTATGGCAGGCCCGCAAAAAGAGATTCTCATGCATAATTCACACATTCACAGAATTGTAGGGGCTGGAAGGGACCTCCAGAGATCATCGAGTCCAACCCCCTGCCAAAGCAGCTCCCTAGCCCAGGTTGCACAGGTAGGCGTCCAGGCGGGTCTTGAACGTCTCCAGAGAAGGAGACTCCACCACCTCTCTGTGCAGCCTGTGCCAGTGCTCCGTCACTGCACTGTGAAGGAGTTCTCATGCACATTTGTGTAGAACTTCCTATGCTTCAGTTTGTGGCCATTTCCCCTCGTCCTATTGCCACACACTGCTGAGAAGAGTCCGGCCTTGTCCCTTTGCCTTCTGCAGCTTAGATAATCCTAACCAGGACATTCTTGTTCCTGAATCTCATACAATGTGCCTTTCATACTCTGGCATACATAGTGAAAGTGCTGAAGAGAGAAAGCAGGATATACCTAAACAATATTTTTAAATACCTTTTTGAACATGAAAATACATGAATGTGTTAAAGGAAAGAGTAAAAAGATGAAACCCTTCAATTAATACCACTTGGAAATATCTTAAATTCAGAAACAAGTTAAAAGGATTGATTCCGTATTCTAGGCTGTGCTTTCCACCAAGATTAGCTGTATAGTGTGTCATTAGCATTGTCCTCTCCACAGGCCATTGTCACCCCAAATTACTCTCAGCGTAGTGATAACACCATATGGGAGTACACCCAACTCAACAACAGAAAGCAACTGCCTTCGCAATGCTGAAGGATTGTGCTTTTTAACTAAAAAAATGCAAAACTAGAAGAAAATAGAGGGGCAGAGGGATAAAAGACCTCTGGCAATTCTAATTCTGACTCCAATAAATCTGCTGCCTTTCTTTGTCAATGCACAAACAATCAAGTGGAAGGGAGGCTTACTTCTGAGCTTATGTCATTCTAGTGGATTCCATGTAAAGCTGCAACAGTTTTTCAGAACTGTACAACAGTTCTTAGCAAAACCAAAACATTTTCACTACAACTGAAAAAATGTGGTTTTTTTACCAAACCTGCATATACATTTAGACATACACCGACAACCGAGCCCTTCGGTCTTGTATCCTTGAGTGTTTTTGATGCAGCTACCAGTTCTTTAATTAAGTACTAATTATCCAGTTTGTTGAGCCTGCAGAGGCTGAATCATCAAGTAGGTCGCCCTTCTGCTTTCAAAAGCTGAGATATATCACAGTGAAGAATCTATGCTTTCTTCTTGTAAGGTAACAATGCATACAGTTAGCCTGACTCTGAAGGCTAACATATTCAGGGTCAGAGCCTAATTGATAAACAGCACTGTCAGTTATAACTATCAGTCCCTAACAGGATTGGGCCCTTAAGAAGGAAGAAAGGCCCCCACACATACCATTGGAAACACTAGTGACCTGCTTCAGCATTGGCTTTTCCATTTTTTTGGCGTAAAAAGCCGCATACCACACTCGCAGCTCAGTTCCTGGTGGGATGTCCCGGGAGGTGGTGAAGTAAATATCATTGTCATGCTGGAAGGCAGTTAAGTTTTGATGTTCATGTTCAGTGGCTGGTCGCACCATCATCATCCAGTTGCAATCATCTTCATTTGAGGTGTCAAAGTATAACAAGGGCCCATCTTTCTGGAACACCTGCAAATTACACATATAATACAACCATAACAAAAAATGCAAAGTTAAAAATAACTTCTATTCTCCGCTTTTGCAATAGTTTTCATTCAAGGTACATTAGAGATGTGTATTACAGAATCACGGGGTTGGAAGGGACCTCCAGAGATCGAGTCCAACCCCCCTGCCAAAGCAGTTCCCTAGTCCAGGTTGTGCTCCATGCTCTTTATCATCTTTGTAGCCCTTCGCTGGTCACTTCTTAATGCACCCCAGGATGCCATTGGCCTTCTTGTCCACCAGGGCACACTGCTGGCTCATGGCCAGCCTGTCATCCACCAGGACACTCAGGTCCCTCTCCTCAGAGCTCCTCTCCAGCAGCTCATCCCTCAACATATTGAACAAGCCTCATCATTTGCATCATGAATCAGTTACATCTTCAGATGAGTAAGTCTGAGACAGACCACCAGGGGCAGGATGGGAACAGAGAGAACGCCCATCTTGAACTGAAGTCTTGGGATAGCCACTGGTTTTTCACAAAACGTGAATGACTCTATGTGGGAGAACAGAAGGAAACCTTAACAGTGCACTGTGACATGTCCATCAGCTCCTGTGCCACATTTCTAAATCTCTGCTTCAGAGTCACGTATTACTGGAAAGATAAGGATGAAGTAAATTTTTACCATGGTATTTTTCCTACCAAAACTAAAAAAAATAAAGCAAATCTAAGGAAAAAAAAAAAGTGTATTCTTATTCTGCACATTCCATAAGACTAATGAATATGCCACTGATGAAGCAAACAGGACCAAAGCGAAGAGACTTACTAAAAGAACCTGCAGTGAACTGCCACGTGCACAATGCTTCCTGTATTATCACATGTAAGTGACAGACAAGCAATTGTATGATTGGATTATTCCCTGTCTCTTATCTCCTGTAAGGACATTAACTTGAATCATGCAGCCCCTAGATCAATTCTTCTGCATCCTGCGCAGAGAATGCTTCTGTAGATAAACTGTTATAGTGTATGCCTAAAAATTAGCCCAGTAACATTCTTCACACATTTTTTTCCATAGTGGCAGATACCATAAAACCATCATGGGTAAAGCTGATTCCCTTTCCTTGCTTTTCATATGGCACATCTTACCTTTAGGGGAAAAACTGATTCTTTTTCAAGCTTGGCAACTCTCTTGGATTCAAACGGGCCAAACTGGGTACGTTTCACTAGCTGAGTCACAGCAAACACTCCTTCAGTCCCATCTTCCAACTGTCGTATCTCCAAATTAGAAGGCAGAGATGATCTAGGAATTGAATAAAGAATTGATTCATTTATGGGACAAAATTGCAGGAACCCATGAAAGAAAGATGTCAGCATCTACTCCTCCACTCTCCAGTGACAGAAAACTGTTTTGATTTCTATGAGGATTCATAAACAGAAGAGAAAAACTAGCAGCAGTGGAGGAGGGTTGGGTCAGCAATTGCTTAAGAGCACTCCACCGATCTAAGTCCAGGGACTCTACAGGCTGAGCCTGTGGGTGGAAGGGGATGGTCCAGCTTCCCAGTGAAGCTACTCTGTATCATCTTTAAAATATCACAGGCATTAAAGGTCCCTCGTGATATGCACAAAACAAATGCTGCTCTCACCTTCAGGAAAGCCTGAAAAGGAAGTTCAGGCGGTTAGCCCCACTTCAGTCCCTGGGAAAAGTGCAAAGCAAGAGCTTTTGTGAGGTATTTATGGGCATACAAGGAGCAGGGGACTGGAAACAGTCACACCTGATTAACTCATTGCCAAAAAAAGGTTTGGGGATGAGGGAAGGGCGGTGGATGCAATTTCCCTTGACTTTAGCAAGGCTTTCAGCAGTCGCTCTGACCACACTGCTGCATGCACACTGGGGTGCTTTGGTCAGACAAGGAATACAATGCTGGTTTTTCAGCTCTGTGCTAATGGATGAAAATCTAATCAGACAGGCTACGGACTGCTCTATAAAGCTTGACACTGGCTCATCCACTTTCCTCCCTACAAGAAGAGAAATACAGATTACAATCTGTAATACAGAGATTACAATCTTAGTGGTAAGCAAATGAACTGAAAAAAAACAAAAAGCTTTTGGTTTTAATAAAAGGAATATACAGTAGTAGAGTTGGTAAAGTTTAGGAGATATTTCTTTATACTTTTCTTTTCTACCCATACAGGAACAATTTTATCTTTTCAGCAGAACAGAGGAAAACAGCTACCACGTGGTTACGCAATTAGACTAGGTTTTAAGAGATCCATATCCAGTTTGTGGTTAAACTTGCCCTCAACCTCACACAAATCACTCTCTCAGCTACTGTTCCCCAGATGTAAAATAAATTACATCTTGTTTCAATCACCCTTCTTGTTTCCCTTTCTCATTCTACCTGTTTTTGCCTGTAAATTCTTCAAGAAAATATTTATTCTTCTGTTCTACGGTCATTTTTGAACTCTGCTTTCAAATCCACTAGCCAGCAGCCAGTACTTCCACTAGGGAACACCTACACATCAGCTAAAAGCAGCTGAAAACCAGTGCACACACCACATTCACAGTGTTCACTGGAACATCTGAGTATTACTACAGCCCTCCACCTTACGAATAAACAAGAGTATTAAATCACAAGGTGATAAAAACACATCCCACCATAAATGGTAAAAAAATAAGTTTAGCCTGTCACTGAATCTGTTTGCTATGGGTTGGAGATGTACTGCACCACACGCTTTCTGTGCGTCAGAAAAGCACCTCCATCACCAGTTTTTACTATCCCTAACGAGAAGCACATGAAGCTGTATGAACTCCCCTCCCTTTTTGGGTTGGTACTACAGCTTCATTATAGCTGTTTGTTTCTCCTTAGCAAAAGCCCCACGCTGTACTCCTCTTTATGGATTTTGCTTACAGTGCCAAATGTACAGAAACATGCTACTCAGTGCTGTTTTCTTCCAACGAGATTTAGTCTGTTTGTTTCCTTTAGCAAGCGTGACTGCTTCTGTTACACTGCTGTAGATTTACTGACAGGAGTATTATCCGTAATCATTTGTAAAGAGCCACAGAAATGAGAGCAACTTGTTTTGCTTCTCTATGGAGGAATTACAGAGATAACATCAAGCAGGAAGATGCAACCATTCACAGCACTGGGAAATCTGCATGTGCTTGTCTGAAGCCAGCATGCTGTGTTTGAGGAGAGGAACAAGCTGCAGATACACAACCAAGACAGAAGTCATCCCCTCATCTGGTGCTCCCTGACTTAAGCAAAGAAGCCAAATCCTGATGAGCAGCAAGTTATTTCATTGGCTTTGATTCAAAAGAGCATTGGTTTTCTATTTAATAAAGGCTGTGTCCTTTCCACAGGCTAAGGCTTCACTTCTCAGCTGTCAGTGATAATATCCATTAAAAAGCAAATACGACTTAAAGAACTAACATGAGCATCTGTTAGCCAAATGCTCCTTACCTGGCTCTGCTCAACACAAAGGAATCTTTGACTGTCACCACCGGGCCCAGCTCAGGACACTCTGAGTCATGGTACTGCCCACAGTCCTCGCACCCTGCAAGGAAGCAGACAGCAAACAGAGTTAGTTGAAAACACTGCTGTAGAACAGCTGCCTCTTTCTCTCAAGAGTCAAGTACAGATCTATCACAAAGTAAAATACACCTGAAGGCAGCAGTTTCATTTACGTTGCTTAAAAGAACACGTATAACTGGACACCAAGGTGATAGCTGGCACCTCTGAAGGTGAGAAAGAAAGCAGATGCTACCATCAGTGCTATCAGAAGACAATTGTTTAAATTCTCTCCGTAGGAAAATAACTTGCTTGCATGTGTTGTAAATTTAAGAATGGGATTATTCCTCAGAGAAATGTCTAGAAGGTTGAGACAACCGTGTTACTACTTTTCGTCAGAACCCAGGCTTTGGAAACAGCTTGGACAAGGTAGTCTTTTTAGAAACAAGAGGCACAAACTGGGTCCCTGGGCACCACCAGGGGATCCTGTGCAGGACATGAGGGGATAGCAGGAGCCGAGCTCTGCCTAGAGCCACAGCTGATGTGGTCACACTCCTCTGGTACGGTGTGGGCAGCAGCCGGCACTGGGTTAGCACAAGTCAGCAAAGCAGTGCATTCAAGCTACTCCTTAACTCACTTTCAGCTCACCTAAATTAACTGTTAGCACAAGTGTAAATTACCCAGAGCCGAAAGGCTCCTATGAAATAATTTTCAGAGCAGGATAATTTGAAACTTTCTAAAATAAGCCAGCTTAGCAGGATTTCAAATGCATACACATTGCTTCGCTGTGACAAACAGCAAACTGCCCTGCCTGGTCAGCAGCTGACGCAGCATAAGAGATCATCACACACACAGGTTATCCTCTCAGAGCTCCACATTCGCAAGGGCAAGTCAGTGAGGCTGCAAAACAGGGTGGCTACACTTTGCTTGGGATGAGAACAAGAAAGAAAGCAGTTCTGCACCAGGGTATAGCCCCTCTGGGAGAAACGCTCTGCATTCTTAACGGGTAACCTCTCTCAGCCAGTTTGTTTCAGTGAGCTAACAACATCTGCGGAGTTCCTGCAGTTTGTGGTGCCCCTTGGTGAACCAAGTCACAAAACAATCACTTTTTCCCACCACTGCCCTTTCCAGCTGAAGGAATTTCCCAGCCCAGTTTGCTGTACAACACCAGGCAGAGGGATCAGCGGAAAGGACATGAGGGCAGGTGTTACTTGCACACCGCCATCAAACCTCAAGCCTACAGCCAAGACACCTCTCCCTCCCCTATTATAGTGCAGCTTAACATACCACCACTCCCCCATATTTGACACGCACCAAATTCAATTACTTGCAGTTCACACTGTACTCAGTATACTGATATTATCTGGGTTAAGCATAAATTTCCAACACCAATGAGGGTGGAGGAGCCACAGAGGATTGTGTAAAACAGATTGATGAAAGGAATTGGATCATCACCCACAAAGGTCATCACCATCGACGGGAACTGGAAGAAATTGCCACAATGACAGCCTCTCAAACTGGCTTTGCTGCCAAAGAAAACAAAGCACTCAGTTCTCTGTTCCTCTTATCATTTGACTGCACGTAAGCGCCCTCTGCTTCTACAGAGAAGTAGACAGTGTCATTTTTAACAACTTGCTTCTTCAGAACTTCAGCAGACACCACCTTCCATGGTAAAATCTTACAAAGAATACAGGAAAGCTCTAGAAATTCTGTGACTAACTTTCACTGGAAGAAGAAAAAAGGCTGTGTGACACCTTCCATCTGCAATTAGGGAATGACGTCACATCCCCATCCTTACACGTATCCACCAGGGTGGGTTATAGGAACTCTAGTAAATTTGTGGTGGAGGGAGAATTTTCTTTCCCATACAGTTGCCATAAGGTTGACGTGCAGCCGTAGGGTCAAGAGCAAAAGCCTGTGGATGAATACTGTCAAGGACATAGGCTCCATTCTGCTCTTCATTCTGCTCTTCCCAGATCAGATCCCCAGTATCTGAGTGGCATGAGCAAGACCTGCTAGGTCAGGCAACACATCTCACTCGGGGCTTGTCCTGGAAGAATGACCCTGCAGCCCCTTCCCATGGAAGTGCATATCTTTAACTCAGCCTACAGGTCTGAGCTCCACATGGAGCAACCTCTGGTTGCCGAAGCCAACAGTACAAGGACAGGGTATAGACTAACCCCCGGCAAGCTCTAGGCCTTCAGCCACACTAATTTCAGCCACAAAGAAGCTGTCTGGGTAAGTCACATCCACAGAGCACTTGGCTCGTTTGACAATGAAAACAGGAATATGGGCACGCTTAAAATTAGCAACCTTCTCTGTCCTCCTCCACAAGCTGTTTCAGCTTCCTTTGCATAAACACTTATCTAAATAAAAAACAAGTCTGTTTTGGTGTTGTCATCCCCTTTTTAATACTTACAAACAAACATAGTCTCATCACTGCCATCTTCAGCCATTTTTTAAACCTGCCAAAACACAAAAGGTGACGTTAGTTCTGACTGAGTTTTGCTTCAACATAAGCATCCCTTTACGGAGTGATGATGCTGACCAATCCGGAACATATCCAAATATACTACTGGCCCCTGTAGGGGTACAAATGGGAAGTTAAATAAAGAAATAAAGTTGCTAAAAATGCCCCAGCAGCTGCTGCAATACTGCAGGGGTCCAGTCAAGAACAAGAACGTACAGAGAATGAGGCTGCAGAAACAGTAGGGACGTTGGTCGAGAAGGAAATGGGAGAGAGTAAGAGCTTGAACCTGTGAGAGAAAGGAGGACAGAGGAAAGAAACATGACCAGGGCAGCAGAGCCCCAGGGGCGCTGCGGTGCAGGGATTCTGCTGTCAACTATCTGGGCAGCAGCCCAAGGAGGGAATCTGGCCAGGGGTCTGCTGCAGGGTCCTGTTCCTCACGCATTATTCCCACAGCTCATGGCAGCACAGCTCTTCGTAACACCTGCTTGCTGGTTAAGTGGCTGCGACTGCCTCTGAGGCACAAGTGTGCCCTGCTGATGGCTGCTGGGGACTAACCGTACCTAACAAAACGTTTAAGCAGAAGCAGCAGTCCAGGGAAATTCCTAAAACCTCTTTTCCTGAAAGCACTGCACACGATGAATCGGAAACCTGAAGTAAACCAGCACAAAACAGGATGAATCATAGACTGATGGCAAACACAGCTTGCTTTGCTGCCTAACTCTTGCTTTGTGGATGGTCTGCGCTATCTCAAGAGGTGCACACCTACTGATTATCATTCAGTTTGTGCCCTGACAAGACTCGCCCTAACCACAGCTAAATTAACAAATCCTCTCTTCAGACAATGGTTTCCATACACAGGGCACAGAGCACAACAGACCAGTGCTGCTGCTGAGCAAGCAGCTCCTCAGAGGCACCCGCCCTTTCATCCTCTTCTCTGTCACACTTCCAAGCATCAGACTGATGACCTGCAGCATCACTGAGGCAGCAAGGTCGGTCTTGCTCCAGTAGCCATAGGCTGAGAAGAGCAATAAAAGGAAGGAACTGTAAGAGAACAGATGCTGGTCAAGGTGATGGAGAGCAACTGTAAGGGTCACTCAGCTATCCCTCACTCAGCTGTCTGCAGTCGCTTCATTTTCACGCTCAGAGTCACAGCATTTATCTTCCACATAGCAGCATTTCACATTCACTACCCACGGTTCCCATGACGCTCTGGGCTTCGGAAAAGGCAGGAAAGGAAAACGTGTCTCAGACAAACAGGGTGCAGGAAGCAGACTGCCCTGCTACCTGGTCCTGAGAGGCTGCCCATCCCTCCTCCCTTCTACTCCACAGAGAGCATAAGTAAGGGCAGACTGAGCGCCGTGGACAGACTTTGGGGCTTTTATTTTCGTCTGCTGCTGTTCAGAGCCACATCTGATTATTATATACATATTTTTTTGACGTATTCGTGTCGGGAAAACACTCCATCAAACCGCCGCACGCAATGACGTTCCCGCCTTCACAGCGACAATCAAAGCTTCTGTGCAAACTCCAGAATAAACCAACAGCCGCCGTGAAGCGGCGAAAAGCAGCGCAGGTACGAGGCCTAATTCCGCCTGCTGATTTTCCGCCCTCACGGCCGAGCGCAGCAGCGCCCGAGGGGGCGGCAGCACACAGGCGGCCGGCACCGCCCGCCCCGCTTTCCCTCGCGGCGTACCCCGCCCCTCCGCACCGCCGAAGAGCCGCGTGGCCGGGAGGCGCGGGGTGGGCCCTCCGCCCCCCGCGCAGAGCCCAGGGCGGCTGTTACGAAGAGCGCGGCGGCGCCGCCCCTCCCGCCCGGCACCCCGCCCCGCAGAGCCCGGCGGCGTAGCGAGCGNGGCGTTACCTGCCCTGGGAATGGCCCGAGCCGGATCGGATCCGGACTCCGGGTTCCGATCCGCTCCGGAAACCACGCGCCAGCGGAAGCCGCGCCGGCCGCGGAGCGTGCTGGGAGGCGTAGTCCGCCGCCGCGGGGAGCGCCGCCGGGAGCGGGGACGGGGCGGTGCGCGGGCGCTGTCCGTGACGGGTGGGCCGGCGGGGCGGGAGCCACAGCCACGCGGCTCGGAGCTTCCGAGAGCGGCCACGGCGCGGGGACCACGCGCGGGTGAGGAGCGAGGCCTGGCCCGGCCCGGCCCGCCGCGCCTCCCTAAGGAGCGATCTGAGCTGTGGCAGTGCCTGGAATGTCGAAGGGAACGGAAAGAGGGCTTCGGAGCGACCAGGGAACCCCTGGAAGTCAGCAGAAGGCAGCGAGGAGCGGGGGGAGCTTGCACGGGGACAGTGGGCGCAGCGACCTCGTGGCTGCAACGGGTCTGCTGCAACTTTAGTGCTCACAGAATTGTAGGGGTTGGAAGGGACCTCCAGAGATCATCGAGTCCAACCCCCTGCCAAAGCAGCTCCCTAGCCCAGGTTGCACAGGTAGGTGTCCAGGTGGGTCTTGAATGTCTCCAGAGAAGGAGACTCCACCACCTCTCTGTGCAGCCTGTGCCAGTGCTCCGTCACTGCACTGTGAAGGAGTTCCCACGCACATTTGCGCAGAGCTTCCTATGCTTCAGTTTGTGGCCATGTATCCTCACAGAACTGAAAGCAGATAACAGAACAGCCAAACGCTCAGGGTGAGAGCACGAGAGAAAATGAAGAAAGCTGGTTAGGGGAGCAGCAGGGAAGTTCAGACAAGTGCTTTGGGAACACGAAATAAATGGGCACGTAAGCATGGGAAGGTGTGCTCAGTGAGGCAGCACACACGTATCTCTGTGAAAGGAGGAACAGAGCTCATTTTTGGGAGGGAAAATAAACAACCACCACTGCAGCTACTGTAGCATCAATGGCTTGTTTGTTTTTTCATTATAGTCTGGTGGAATAATGTCATGGATTTAGAACATAAGACTTGCAGTGAAATGATTGCAAAGGAATCTTGTTCGCAGGCAGTGTTCATGTTAGCGTTCATGTCTTACATAGAACCTGGACCCTAACACCCCCATTCTCTCCCCTTTGCCCCCCAGATTGCAAATGGTTTCAGGATGCTGCAGTGCAACAGAGAAGAAACAATGAGTAACCACAGTGGGTTCCACACTTCCCTCTTCCCTTGGGTTCTCACTCTGCCCACGTCTCAGGCGATTCTCAAGGAACAAGCAAGGGCCCCTTGACGTGGGTATAGGTACCTAGGGTATCAGAGTGTGGGGTGGTCAATCAAACAGGGCTGCATTCATGAGGGAGAGCAGAAAGCTGCCCAGTTTGGCTGGTTAGGTATGTAGGACAGCACACAGCACAGAGATAACTGGCGTTTATTGTATGTACAGCCATAGCATTACCCCATCTGGGATATCAGAGTGTTCTGCATTATTGGGAAATACAAAGCTACAGTGTTGGGAAGACCTCACGCCCGTCCTTCCCCATTACCTGCACACAATGCAGCACCTTGCATAGTGCCAGTGTGGATATCCTGAGTGAAATGACACCATTCACCCTCAGCTTTGAGTAATTGCCCTGGTGATGGAGTCAACCTTGATGTGTTTGTCACTAAGGCTGTGGCCCAGTGAGATGCTGAAGCATATGCTGTCTTTAAACACGGGAATAAATCCACTTAACATCCTACAGAGGTCAGTTGTTCCCTGTCACAGCGGGAATGCCTTAGCCTCGAGCGTGCTGTGCTTCATTCTGTACCTCGAAGAGCACTTAGCTCAGACTTCAGCTCTACAACTGAAATGCTGCACTATGATAAAAAGAAATTGGGCTTCCACCTTGTAACACCTAGAATTACCAGAGCTAAAAGAGATGTCAAAAGAAGGCTTTTGCTTCCCTTTATGAATTTGACAGCTTTCTGAGTGCGTGGTTGTTAAAAGTCATGAAGACTGCAGAAAGTAGAGCAAAATGATTCTGGCATCTTTCACACAACTGCACGGGACGTGCTCAGTTGGCCAAGGGTGAAAGGTGCAGCGTTAGTGCTGCCAGTTTGCAGATCCTGCCCCATGTGTGGGACACAAGCCCAGCTCTCTCTGGTAGCCAGCACCCAATTGACACAGCCTCTAGGAGACAAAAAACCCACCTGATCTGTTCCTAAAAGGCAACCTCATCATCCAGGAGGGGAAAATGGAGCTGAATTCAATAGGCCCTTGGGATTGCCGCCACCGAGGAATGCAGCTGTCCCTTGGGTTCAGTAGTTCCGCTTGTTTTTACAACGTAACACAAACTGTTTGTAGGAAGAGGTGAGGAACACAGCAGCAGCATGTGGAGGTCACACATCAAACCAAATGGTGTTTATTTTCCTGAGGAGTGAAGGCAATGAAAAACCAAGATTCCCTCTTCACACAAGTTGCCTCACTTTCCTCACCTTAATGGTTAATTCTCTTTTAATACAGGCAAGCCCAAACCTTCACACAGTTTGCAGTATATTATATATGTACACACATATATATATTGCAGTTTCCCACCATCAAGACATGAGTTTAGGCGATAACCAAGACCTTCAGAGGGATCAACCAAAAAAGAAACCAACCCAAAACATTGCTTCAGGGTCTGTCCATTCTTCAGAGTAACACACAAGCAAACCCTTCTCCTGCAGTCAGCATGTTATTCAGTGTTATTTCCACCACATTCTACAATAAATGATAAAACTTCTGTAAATTAAAATCCCACTTCATTAACACAGACTGACCTCAAGTAGCTCCCAGTCCTACTGCTCTCAGTGTACAGAGGTGGTGCTACCCGTGGAGCTCAGTCTCGCTTTGACTTCTTGAATTTGTGGTTAGATTTTCTCCTTGAGTAAATGAGACTGACCATGTAAAACATCAGAAGGATCTCACCTCCTACACCGCCCCACCTCCTCTGCATGGAAAAAGCATGCGTTGAGGGAACAGAGCTTTGGTGTTTGGAATGCTTGTATCATGAAGAGTTCTACTTTGTGTTAAACTAAATACAAACAAAAGTGCTCAAGCACGCTCAGGCCAGACAAACCTGTATTACTGAACTGGGATTTCACATTACAGCTCCAGGACACTCATTTGTAACAAATTTCCAAAACAGAAAACATACAAATGCCTTCAAGTGTTCTCGTAATAAGCAGCATGCTTAGACATACAGCTACCTGATAGGCTGGACTGCTGCACTACAGTGATTTTACTAGGTTACATACAAGTGGTTATTTTTAAGCTGTAGACACAGTTAAAAGATTTTGACGGTTCATTTATTTCCAAATCTGCTGGTAAAAAACAACCAACAAACATTTGGGTTTTCTCTGTAGGAGTATTTACCTAGGAAACTGAAGCCCATCACAAGTTTAGAAATGTGTTTCTGTTCCTCAGTGACTTTGTTTTCGAGGAGTAGTTAAGGGGAAAACTGAAACATCTGCAAAAGCCTCATGTGTCTTTTAAGGGGTGAGATGGGGGGTGAATCACTGTTGGCAAAGCAACGCAAATCCATCATTCATTCACGTCGGTAGCTCTGATGGAATGGGTGTTTTTCTTGGCTAAAGACAACAGGCTCAGTCCTTTGTCCTCAGCAGGAATGTACAGGATGGCAAACTACAAGGCAGCACCTTGTGAGTGAGAGCCTTCTGCTCTTCTCAGCGGCCCAAACAAGAACTATGCCGTTACTTTCACCATGTTTTCATTCTAATTTAATGAGGAAAAAGAATAATCAGAAAGCCCGACCAGCCACTCACCACACGACAACACTGGTGGATCTAGAAACTGAAAGACTGAGGGAATTGTCATCATTATGTTTTATAAAACTTCTCTTTGCAACTGCGTTTTCTAAGATCTCAGTAAATATTTGGCAAGTAAAACAAGCTGTCTAATGAAAAGCTTATATAGGGTTAAATATGCTCTATTCAAGACTTATTGCTCCTAGCTTTGCAGTTGGTATGATGGTTTATATGCTTGTCTAACAAGTACTTGGAAGAAGGAAGTAGAGCCCCTAGGACAGATTTTTGCATTAGCAGCACAGCTTCTCACACAGGGAGGAAAAGCTACAGAGGAGAAGTTGTAAATGTTTGCAAGTAGACTCACGTAGATTCTTTAAAAAGTTCTGTTTTTTAAGTGTATAACTTAGGTACAGAACATCAAACAATATGCTAGTGTAAGTATTTGCATAATTTATTGATTTATGGCTAACATAAAAGGCTTCTCTCCACCTACGCGGACTGAGCGGTGTTTGTAGCAGGCTCCAGTTATTACAGCAGGCTCTCCTCATCAGCGGTTTAGTTATGTTTCCGAAAACGTACACGTTTCCAAATCACAGTACAAAGTGGATCTGGGTCTCTTTTCCCTTTCAGCCTGACCAGAAACACAAGCTGAGACTCACAATGCTACCACTCCACGGCACAGCAAGGAAGCACAACAATATCCTTTCTCCTGACCGTGGTTCAATCATAGAGCAGGTGTGGTTCTCAGCTCCCTGCTTCAATCAGCTAGGTGCTCACAGGCAGCTCCTCCCCACCTGCATCAATCCCTGCTCTCCCTCACCTTGTGCAATAACACCACGCAGTCCCCCAAAAACGGTCACGATGCAAGCAGTGCTGCTTGTATTCAGAGGAGCAACTCCATAGCAATTGGAAAGCTGGTCTGGAGAAATAAACAGAAAATACAATCCTTCTGTTCACTCCTGGACCACTGTATTAGCAAGCATCATGTTATGCATGTCATCAGCTGTACTCGTGTTCTCCGGTAGTGCTCTGTAAACATCCGATGTGCAAGGATCCCGTCAGAGAGCATTCATCCAACCTTATACAAACGGTTCTGCCGAAGCACCGTTCAGTTTGCTCTTGCTTTTGTTCTTGGAAAGCAACTTTCTGTTAAGAATACGTGAAAGCGTGCCTCCCTTCTTGCGCGCCTCGTCTGACAGCGGCTGCTGCAGGTAGATGAGATCGTTGTGTGACTGACTCATTCCTGGATCCTTCTGATGGTGTCGCCGACGGAAAAAGAGCTTTGCACTCTTTTTCAAAATCCCACCTGCAGAAGCAAAGAGCAGAGGCACAGGCACTTTAGACAGTCCGGGCTGCTCTCTTCTAGACTGCAGCTGCACCTATAACCGCATCACTACTGAAGAAAGCCATCTCAGCATTTGGAGCTTAAGCACCACTCTCATAACAATTTAAACAATGTTAGAAAGCCAAGAGAGTGGTGTATCCAAAGCCACAATGCTGATGGGTCTGTAACTAAGAGGGCACAACTCCCGTGCTGGAATGAAGGGATTTCGGGTACTGGCAAAGGTGAGCAGTCACCGTGCTTTCAGCCACTCACACATGTGCTATCATGCTGCTGAATCTGCCTTCCCCCACCACTGATCAAGCAAACACCACTGAGAAATTCAGGCTTCATGAAGTTATGTGTTTTTCTGCTTCTCCTCGTTCCATGCAAGTATCATGCAAACTGAATCACTGAGATTCGTGACAGACCATGTGTCTACCACGGCAGTTCTAGCTCTATGCATATGCACACACTCTTACAATTAGCAGAAGAGTACTGCTAGAGGAGCACTAAAGAAAAGAAGCTTTTTCCTTCAATTCTCTCTGAACAGATGCAGTTGAAAAGGAAGGAAAGCTACCATGCAACTAAGAGGAATTGAGTGTTAATCCTCTGATTTCAACTTCTAAAGTCAATTCACACATCTCGTGGAAGTTGCTTTCCTTCTACTTTGTTTCCAATACACTTCTGAGAGCTACGATAGTGTACACACATACACAGCGCTTAGCCTGGGTTGTACGTTGGGTTCTCAAATGTCAAACAGGCATATCCCAGTGCAATAAAAGTACAGGCTATTTCATAAAAAAGGAGGTAGAGGAATAAGTGTTATTCTCTGTAGCTTCAGCCATCAATGGAGTTGAAAAGATTAGCCCATTATGCACAAAGCGAAGGTGGCCTTCCAGTTGGACGTGGAGGATGCTGCTGGTGCCTGAGGTCAGCAGCTGTATGTCAGCCCACACGCAGCAGGCTCAAACAATCAGACTGCCCACCTTCAACATGAATTCAGCAGCATCACCTACAGCAGCTGTCATTTGCTGGTTTGAAACACCACTGGGAATACCAATTCAAGCATAACAGATTTGCTCAAATCGCTCCTGTGGCAAAATAGCCTAGATTCCTTTATCTTTTCACACCCCTTCTCTTGATCTCACGTCAAAACCAGCTGCCGTTGCTTTGGCTGCATAATATCTCCTCACCACACACTCACACTGGCAACACAGGATGCCAGTGGTCTTCCCTCTTTGCAAATCCTAGTTGGTTTTGCAGCCAGCATTCTGCCAGCTCCCCCCTTCCCTTCTCACGTTCACTCCGTGTGCCTGATGCACAATGAACGCAGCCTGCTCCTCATACAACCGCCCAATGTCTAAATAGCAAGAGTTTAGTGCAGCACTGGGCAGTGCCACAAGCCAATCTGAACGAAGGAGGACCCAGGAAGCAAGCCAGCAGAGGGAGCCTTGTGGCAGACAGACAGGTACATGAGGACGGTCATCTTCCTGGCTAAGCTTCCTCAGCTTGTTTCCACGCAACCATCAGATTTCCTTTCTCTTCCTCCATTCAGCTATTAGATTTGTCACTGCACAGCCTCGACTCTGCTTTTCCTTTTCCCTTGCAAACAGATACAACAAGCAACACACGGTCTAATTCTTGCATGTGACTGTGCAACAGCTAGGATTACATCATTATCATCTAAGGAGCGGACACAGGCTGCGTGTCATTTTGCACAACAGCAGCTGCAGAATAGGCAATTCACAGCAGCCCTGCTTCGTGCAGCCAGATGCTGCTCCGCTCACACTGGAACAGTTACAAATGTGCTCAGCATTATCACCTTTTTATTTTAAGGACTGAGCATTCAGCGTTTGGGAAGATATCCTAGCACATTCTGCCTTGCTGTGGCCAAGATGTGTCTCACCAGGCACAATGGGACTGATGGAGAAGTCAGCTGAAAGCAACTGGAACGCACAGATTTGAATCCTGTCTGCCGTCCCATCACCCTGTGATTGATCATTTTGGCAAGGCAGTACTACTTCAAGCTGTTGTCAACAGCATAAAAGAAACAGTGTTTTGCCCCCTGATACAGACAGTTGTTAATATGCAGAGGCTGTGGGGTTGCTGAGGCCCTGCTGCTGTGCGGCTTTTGTTTTAGACCTCAGCTGCTCTGCCCAGCAGTGCTGGCAGCTGCAGCTGAAGCCGTGCCAGCAGGAGGAGCAGGACAGAGCTTACCCGTAAACAGCTACTTCGTGCTATCCATTCAGACTTATTTCCCATCCTGGGGAACAGAACCAAACCAAGAATGCTGCAAAACTTGTGCAGGTGGCCTGGGATAACACGTCGCAGCCCCAAAAAAATGTAGGCAGTGCTTCCCTAAGAACAAGACAGCATCAGCAAAAGCAGTAGCCCACAAGGTGAACGCTCCTCGTGTTTTCAGAGGTACCAAGATCACCAGGCACCTGGAAGCTTGTCACATCCCCACTGCCACCCATTGTTCTCCAGCAGGGTGGGTGCGTGCTGCCTGACGGTGGCCCCGCTCTGTGGAGGCATGCACACCAGCTAGGAAGGCATGCTACACGCAAATCACAAGCTCAGCGATGCTCGTGCTGCTTGCATGCTTACTTCTCAAGTTCAACAGGATCCACGTGCCAAACTCTGCCCCTAACACCAGGGGATAAGCAGAGTGCCCCAAAAATGCTGTACAGACTGGCTGGTCTTCACAGGCTCCTGAGTGTCAGCTCAGGCCGTGCTAACAGGTTGGTGGGGCTAGGCTCACTTCTGAATCCTTTTTTTTTTTTAATTTTTAATTTAATTGAAGGAAGATTTCCTTCCACATCTACAAGGACATGAATAGAGATCGCTTCTTTCCATTCCTTCCCAACTCCAAAACAGTTTTTAATTGAGGTGACTGCTGGTATCTGCTGAAGTACTCGTAGCTCTAGGAGTTCACAGCTAGAAAGGAATCTGGACAACTGTAAGCAGCAGTTTGTAAAATAAACATTCTGTGTATGCATATCCATTGTGGGGTCACACATGGGTTTGCATGAGCACATGTTGAACTGATAATCAGATACAACAGGAATGGGCATGATGGAGAGAGAGCAGGAGCACACAGCAGCCCTCCAAGCCTTCCTTGAAGCTTGTTCCGCATGACCCACTCAGCACATCCACCAGTGGAATGATTTGTCTGGGCAGACAAAGCTGCCAAGGCTTCTGAGCACAGGAAGGCAGTTTTGGAGGGAGGAAAGAAATGGATGTGGGAAGAAATCAGGTGCCAAACTACATTTTGCTCTGATTTTTTACAATGAGCGCACCATTGTAAAGCTACGTTTTCTTTAAAAGATAAGACAAAAGTAACTTACTGTGTAGGTAATTAATTCTGGTTGGCACAGTGGTCCTCTTAAGGTTATAAAAGGGAATGGGTAAGAGACAGGAAGTCAGAAAAGTGAGAAACAAAGGTATTCAGGAGTAGAAATCATAGTGAAAGACAATGCTAACTTTAAGACATTCACACCATAAAGGAGTCTTTTTAAAGCAGAAGGGTGGTTGGTTTGTTGTTGTTGCTGTTCTTGTTTTTGTAAGGGAAAGGGAATTTTTGACAAAAACAAAACAAAAACAAACAAACAAACAAAAAAAACCCACTGAAGCATTCAAATTTAACCAAGAGAAAGGAGGTAGAAATGTCTTCCTATCTCACTTCCTATCTCACTCCATTCAAGTGACTCAGCTGTGAGCACAGCTTCAAGACTTCCATGAAGAGATCTGGTATTTTAGACAGTTTCAGATAGCATTTTTTAAGTTGAGACAACTGTCTCAATATTAGAGACAATTTGTCCTTCCTAGCAGTCCTGCCTTACACTGTGCAAAGAGAACTTCTGGAAGCCTGACCTCTTTGCAACACACTGCATGTGGAGAAGCAAAAGTAAACAGCAGTTCACCTGCAAACTTCCACTTGCTTGCTTTGGAGTAAAACATTAGAGTCCAGAGGTTTTGCAGAGTGTCATAGAGCTCCTAAACTTCTCTAGGCTCCAAACAAGCCAAATCACTGAGTGCTTAGACAACTAAATCCACCCCAGACTTTCTAATGCCTGACCATCTGGGCTGAACTGATGGTTGCTGTGCCATCCTGAACTATCAGATGGAACAACAGAGCCGTGAAAAGACCAGAAGACATCAAGCCTTGGTGAAGAGGTCTAGGGTACACCTGATGTGAGGTGCATTAGAATCATTAACGTTGGAAAAGATCTCTAAGATCACCTCGTCCAACCATCAGCCAACCCCCTCCATGCCTACTAACCACGTCCCTCAGTGCCACATCCACAGTTCCTGAACATCTCCAGGGATGGTGACTGCACCACCTCCCTGGGCAGCCTCACAATATTCTCATACTATACCAAGGTTTTGTAGTAAGCCATCTCTGAGTAAGTATAGGAGACTCTGGGTAAGAAAAGCACATAAAAGAACAAAGTAAAAGAGGGATGGAGATGGGTGAGAAATACAACCATTTTCCCAACTACAACACGCATCCCATGGGACTGATGTGCCAGCTGTTCAAGGCACACGTGGGAGACCACTGCAGTGAATCTTCTTCCAGACTTCCTAACAGCCACCTCATAGCCACAGACCAGCACAACCTCAGAGGTTACTGGGTGTATAAAGGAAACACAAGGAATCCTAAGGCATTTTCAAGCTGCAGCTATCCAGGTGTGTAACTACAAAAGCAGAATGGTCTGATCCTTCATTCACTTTAGCCTCCCAGATGAGAGTAGGGCCTAGTGATATGCCTTTTAACTTCTCAGGGTGAGTCTTCCATTTACTGACAGAGAAGAGTATAAGAGAATCTGCCACATCTCCGAGAGAAAAGAGAACTGCATTCTTTGTGGCTGCTAGCAAGACAGCTTCCACCAACACCACAAGCGCATGGAGTTTAAGGAGAAAAATCAGTACAAGAGGATAAACTACTATACACTGTTGCATGACACTGCCAGTGATGTACAGGCCGCAGTTACTCCCCAGACAGAGGTAAGGATCACGTACCTTTGGACTTTTTCACGCTCCCAGTTTCTGAAACACTTAATGAGCTCCCAGACATTTCTTCACAGCTCTGGTCTAAGAGTGTGTTGGAGTCCCACTGCTGGCTGCCATTCTCCAAACCCCAGGCCTTATGGGCACTGTGCTGTGGGTCGGTATCAGGTGCTGTTTCTGAAACACCTGACAATAGCATTTCATCAGAAGTGACTTTAGTGATCACTTCCTTGCCAGCAGGTGGTGGATCTGCTTCTTTGCAGGAACTGTCCATGGCTGCAGCATAGTCCATCATCAGTGCAGCTTCACTGTCCTGAGATAAAGAGGTCTGCCCAGAGAAAAAAAAAACAAACAACGCTGACACAAACCAATCTGCTGGAAAAACCAAAACAAAACAAGCCTCCCTGAATGTGTAAAGAGAAGAACAGAACATTTTTATTTGCGCTGCTCAGGGCTGTCAGAAAACCACTGTGAGGCTCCCTAAGCTCCACTAAAGGAGAGGAGCATATAACCGAGTTCTTATTAAAACTGACCATCACCATCTAATTGTCCTGTTAAAGCCCAAGTGACTGGCCTTAAATACTACACAGCACAGCAGTGACAAGGGAATCTATGCCCCATGGCTGGACTTTCCCTCAGCTCATTAGGAAACCTGTGCAGAACAGCAGGACTACAGCAAACATCCACAGAGCAGCCTGCAGGGAAGGGACTAAGCTACAGTAGGAGGCTGTGGATAACAAAAACCTGGAAGAATGCTTCATGCCAAGCAAGGAGCAGACTTCTGTTTCCCTTCCTTGAGAACAAAGCCCAGAGAGAGGGCTTTTACAGAGGGTTTTGTTTAAGCAACTTTGACATGTAGAAAAATCACTGATATTATTTGCATGCGCGTTCCCTCTGTCAGCAGGAACACAGAGAAAGGCTGATCTTTTGTCCTTACTTAAGCTAGTTTTCCCAAATGCCTAATCATCCCACTCCCAGCTAAGGACACCGTGCATTTTTAGTTAGGCTTTCAAATCTAAGAATAAAAAACCAGCCAACCCCCCAGTAAGCCCACCCTAATTTGGTTCAACTCGAAACAGTTACTGAAACAGGCAGGCCCAGGTTCTGCAGAGACAGATGAGCAGTAGGCAACAGAATGCACATCATGCTCGGTGAAGCAGATGACTTTACAGTAGTAAGAAGTAAACCTGTTGTTTTCTGCTCTACCTTGGATACCCCTGATATGATAATGGTGCTTTTCTTTCTAGGAGACTTCAGCTTCTGCTTGGCAGATTCACTTAACTGTCGAATGGCTGCTTCTGCAACAGGATCGCTGCCATTCAATATCAGCAGCTCTGAAAAGAGAGCATTATTTCAGAGTGAAGAAAAAATAAAAGCAAAGAGAGCAGAGTTTGTTCTTAATTTAAAGTTTAAAGGAATTAGAAGAAATGGTATAAACACCACGTATAACAAAACGTCTTCCAATCCACCACCAAGCTACTGGGTCTTGGCTTTCCGTCCTTCTCAATCTGGTGTATGTTATCCAGCCTACACAGAAATGGTACAGAAGTTGCACTTACAAACCCATGCCCTGCACACTCATAAGACTTTGGAAACCCAGGCCAAGCAGCCAATTACTTCAGCACGTTGCTACACTGTGGTGAATTATGGCAAAGCAAGTTCACACTAATCAAATTCGTTAAGCTTAGAAAAACAAATCTAATAAAGTTAATAAACGAAAATATTCACAGATTTAATTGTTGGAGGTGGGCTCTTCAGTAAGAGATTTAACAACAATGGGATACAGTCAGGAACAGCAATAATTGAACTGAGCGGTGTCTTCTGTCACCATGGCATTAAGGGACTAGAAAGATGAGGCCTGAATAAAACTGCATCAAGTACCTCAGATACTTTTGGAACTTAGCAGTACGTATGCACAAGTGCTATGCACTACTCCCACACACATGTGCACACTCACAGCAAACCCCACTTCTCACCTTCAGAGCCACTGCAAAGCCTCCATGAACTCCTGAGTGCCCAGCACAGCATCAGTGGCACTTGCTAATTCTTACTGTCACCACTATTTACAAGGATGGAAAGGATCTTTTGCACAGAGCTTGTAGCTAAATCGGTGTGATGTTTGTAATAACTATACCACCAATGTTTCCTTGCATTTCTTTCATTTGCCTCAAGGTTTTGTTCTAATGAGCAATTCTTCCTGCAATAGTGTATTAACATTTCATAGGAATCCCCCTGCACTTCCATAGAAAAGAAAACATTGTCCATCTCAGTGTGCTTTGAGCTTTATTCAGACAAGTCTTCCAGTAAGTGCTTTGTATTATCGGTATCAGAAGCAGTTATGATGGAAAACTCGGATGCTTAGGGCTTTCCAAATTGGCTTAAGTAATCCCACTCTCCTTCATGGTATCACTGTTCTAACCCTGGAGAAAGAGTCAAGAGCTATTCAAAGGTATTCGTGGTTATTGGTTCACACTCTTGCTTAGATTTTTGTCTTTTGGACAACAACAGCAAGCCTCCTGACTGTCCCAGGAGCACTCTGGATCACCTCCAGGTCGTCCCATGTGCACTCAAACGTGTACAGAGAAAACAACTTCACATCATTTGCCATATGCAGCTATACCAGACCAAGTCTTTCATCACAGTTGCCTACAGATCTAAAGAACGAATGGTGAAGATACAAAGGACTGAAAAACATGCTGAAGGTTCAGAGTTGCACCTCAAAAGGGTAAAATGCCACCAAGTCAAAACCAAGTTTAATTCAGTCTAAGTGAATTTGTAATTGAAAATGTTATTGAAGCTACCTGGGGCTCTGAAAGCTTTTCAACTGTATGCCAGGTGACTGAGGAAAGCAGATGAACAGGTTCAGCAAGATTACATATTTGCATCAGCATAAAAACAAAACAACAGCAAAACAACAAGGGCAGGGCTAGGAAGAGAATTCAGCCTTCCTACCCTTTCAAGTCTGCCTTACCTAAGGGAAGCCTCACGCCTTTTCTTCAGACAGGAGATTTAAGGCCTTAAGGTTAAATTTCAGAGAGTTTTTGTGTTGTGCAGTATACCTCGTGCCTTTATAAGGGAGGAGTTTTTCATTCAGAAGCAAGAGGAAAGCCAGCCTGGTTTTTCTACAGCCACCTCCCCTTTCCAAACCACAGCTCATTGTTGCTTTTACAAAATTAATAATTTAAATCTCTAGTTAAAAACAGACTTCTACTGCAAGGCTGCTATACCACTAACCACAGCATTTGCTAACATAAACATCTCAGTGCCTGTTGAAAGCTGGCAGCCATGAGGGCTTGCTGCTATTTTAGCTCTGTTACATTCATCCCATGTGCAGTCTGGAGAGACATTTTCTGATTAGAAGCTCCAAAAGGTTCCTTTACCTGTATCTGAAGACGATAAAGTTTTGCTGACAGGAGCACCATGAGAGTGGAGGGCTTGAACAGAAAAATCCTTTTCGATCACCTTGACTTTGACTGGAGTTTTCACAGGAGAACCTAAAAACCAAGCTTCTTTGTGACTTGAACTATTTAAGATGCTTACTACGAAATTAACAACAATTTGTTATATCAATTTAAAAGGCAGTTTAAATCATAACTGTTTGAGAAAGTTCTCTATAGAAATTCTTAGGGTGTTCTCTTTATGGTTACATGACCCCAGAAGACCTGTGAACATAGGGATCTGCTGTTTCTAAACATCTGCAATATATTAGACAATATATGCTTCAGTAAAAGGTCTGCATTAACAGCTTCAAAGAATGCACCTCTTTGTGAGACTGCACATGAAGACTGTAGAGGTTTTACTCCCACACTTATCCCAAGAGAAATCAGTGTACTCCAAAAAGGCACACTGAGAAGACTGCCACAGGAAGACACCCATCCTCATGTGAGATTATGATACGCACTGAGGTCAGAAGGCACAGCACAAGACTGCCATCAGCACTCATGTCTGATATTTCTGTCACGTGGAAAAACACGTGCTCAAACCAAGCTGTTCTGCATCGTCACTCCAGCATGGAATTTTAAAGAGCATACTACAGGAAGCACTATCCATTCCTCTTGCAACAGCAAGGTTTCACAAAAATTAAAAGGCTGATTTTGAAGAATACAAAAAAAAAAAAACCAACCAACAAACACCACCATTGATGCTTCAGAAATCTGGATGATGCCCCTCTTCCCATCCCTGTTCCTCCTTGCATCGACTTCTTTCCATAGAATCACCAGGGTTGGAAAAGACCGACAAGATCATCCAGACCAACCATCCCCCTGTCACCAACTGTTCTCTCCAAACCATGGCCCTCAACATGCCTTCCCCCCTCCACAGAGAACCCTAAGGCTGAACACAGACCAGATCATATTTCCTCACCTGTGCTCAGTGGGGACGATCTTCCTTCCAGTCGAGGTTTGGTTTTCACAGCAGTTACAGTAGTGACCACAGTCCCGCAGGGCATCACAGTTCGATCCTTTTCTACCTTAGTGCTTGGCACTGGAGAAGAAGCTTGCCAAGTCCTTAACTCGTTAGGTTCGATAAACAAGAACTAGGAAGACATAAAATATTTCAGGGACATTAATATTTCTAGCTAGTGCTCCTTCAACCTTTTCCATTAACATTCAGGAGCCAGCTAATACTTTTGATACACATAAATACAGCATGATGTGCTATCATAAAATATGACTGTGATACAGAAATTTGACCACACATTGCACCGTGAACTCACAGATAAGCATTCACAAGGATGTCCAGAACCAAAGGATCCACTGTAATAACGAACATCTCTATGCCATACCTCTGCAGTAATGGATCCTAGCCCAGGCCTCAGCTCTGGGCTACCATCACTGGCCCTGCTGTTCAGTGCAAAGCTTTGGTGGCCAGAAGGTTGCTTCCTGAACAAGTCTAGAGGTACAGTTGCCTTTGCGGATGAAGAACCTAGGAGAAATAAAAAGGCTGAGAAAACAGGAAAGGAAGCAAAAGAACTGTAGCAGCTAACAACAATAGCAGGTTCTACACCACGGGGCAGCAAGGGCAGAAACACGGCAGTGGTCAGAGCCTTCTTTCCATTTTACAACTATTCCTCAGCCTGGCCTAAATACTGAGCAACGGGAAAGAACAGAGATGAAAACTTGCCACTGTTTCTGGCCATTTTTTTGCCCTACATATGCAGAATGTTTAGAGGAAAACAACTAGAAATATTACAATTGCATTCTTGTACAATCTCCTTAATTGATTACTTTTATTCTTTCTTTTCAGAGAACACTCGCTGGGTTCCTGGCAAATTGGAGCATCATTAAGAATATTCCTTTATTTATCTTCAGTTCAAGCTGAGCAGTTCTCTTGTTCCTCCCCCTACCTTGTCAGCTACATTAGACTGGAGCAAACTACTAGCAAAACTACCACAGCACTGCAGGGTTTGTTCTGCCAGACACAAAGGCAAATAGAGTTCTACATTATATTCACATTCCTCAGCTGTCCCCTTACTAATGTGATTCTACTTTGAGTTTTCCATTACAACTTCTGGGAGAACAGCTAAGGTGGTAGCAGGGGAGGAGAAAGATGATGATCAGTGCAATCAATGGGGATTTTGCTCTTTTAAACCAGGCCGATAATTACACTCTTAGTAGGATGTGGAATGCTGCTGGTATTGTCTGAAAGATCCATTATGGAAGGTGCTTGAGGATAGGCAGGAATAGATTTTATGTAAGAAAAAAATATGCATTTGCTGACTGTACCTATGTCTCATATGCCTGCCCTCTTTTCTTTAATAGAAAAGCAGCAGCCCTGAAGAAATTATTTTTAAGTATTTGCTTACATTTGACTTCCCAATCCTTCATTTAATCATGGAACTTCTGTTTTCTCTTTGCTTTATACCTGAAATCTGGCATAAGAGGGAAAAAACTAATGGAACCAAGAGATGAAATAAAGCTACTATTTCTAACTACAGCAAAAGCAGCACAGATGAGAAGAATTTCACAGAATCAGAGTATACTCCAAATTAGAAGGGACCCATAAGGATCACTGAATCCAAATTCACCCAAAAATCAGACCATGATTTTGGAAGTTGTGGCATGGCTTCAATAAAGCCCAGCTAATGAAGTATTTGGAGCAAGTTTGCAAACCTCACACAAACAACTCAATGTGCTCCTTGGCCTCACAACCGGCCTATCCATTATCCCCACACCAGCGAGGCAGTAATTCTCCAAATAATCAAAATGTAATATTTTAGTGGAGGGTTTTTCTTTGCCACTTAAGGCTTATTGCAAACTAATATTTTTCATAATTGATTCTGTTATGGTTCTCTGTCTTTGAAAGACAGGAGAACCGTAACTTGAAACTATAACTGACATGACTTGTTAGAAGTTTAAAAGGCCTAATAAGAGGGTTACCCACAGCTGTTGACAGCCCCTGCAGGAAAGGCTGACTTAAGGTTACAAAGAAACTTTAACTCTAGGGACAGAGACTCTGTAACACAGTGTATTTCTCTTCTGCCCAGGCTTACTGGTGGAAGTAAGGAAGTACATAGACAGTGGCTGACCCAGGTGAACAAATGAGTCACCCAAGAACTTCCCAGTTCCCTAGGAATTTCAACTCTAAGAGCTAAATTTGAAGCCAGACTCACAAAGCTCTCAAACTGAGCTTTTTCCCCAGACTGCCTGTTTCGTGTACACTTGGCTGCTATTTTTAGGCAATCTCCTTCTGCTGTTCTCCCTTGCAGGGCCATTCTGAAGATGTGCCCAATGGGACAACCAGGACTCAACAGCATCAGAGCCAAACTTCAACAGGTTTGGAAACTGAATATGTTCTTATATGGTTCTACCACAGAACTAAAAGAGGACTTATGTCAATGTCCAGCAGTTTAAATACTTACTATCCAACTTTCCATCTTCTACTATTTGCAGTAGCAGTGTTTTTGATTTGGCACTTAGTTCACTGTAAAACAAATGAAGATGTGTTAGGTCTCTGCAGCAGGTGGGTTTTCCTTCCCACATTAAATTTTCCCTGCCCTGCTCTGGTCCCCAGCCCCACTGCTTCCCTTACCCTGCTCAGAACACAACCCCATGTTGCTGACCTGCCAGGGCGCATGGCTTCTTTTTGACCTGTGAGAATGACTAGAGGAATCTCAGCCAGAAAACCAGAGTTTGGCTCCTGCCCAGCTCCCATTTCAGCTGCCTAAAATTTCAGAGGCTTTTCTTTCCCCAGCAGTTTGCAAACACTGCCTTTCAGGGTAATGTTGGTCCCTAGTCTGACTGCTAACAGCAGCACTAAGAAGCCATTTCTTCCCTGGCAGGATCAACAGTGAACACTGTTGACATTTTTAAGTTAAGATGCTGGAACAGGTCCAATTGACTGCCTATTCAGAGTTGCTCAGTGTCCTGTCAAAGCAGAAGATGCCCTGCAAGGCAGGAGAGAAGCAAGAATACAGTCACAGGCTCAAGTGAGAATGACTTTTTCAAAACAAGACTCAAGGATGCTGCAAAATGAGAAGAACTCATTCCTCTGTGACAGAACTAACATGTACTATTAGTAGAATTACTGCCATCTGTAGTAGTCTGTAAGATGTACCAGACAAGAGATGCAAAATCTTATCTCCTGGGAAGTAAGCTGGGTATCTAACTGAGGAACCTTCCAGTACAACTGGATTTCATACCCTTCTCAGAAATGGTCTGCCAAAAGCCTAAGGGCAGGCATGCATATCTTTTATTTTTCCACATATCCTCCTTAGGATGGATGGCAGGATCTTGGCTGCAGATGCTCCACTTTCATCAGACGCTCTGAGACATTATCTCCGCAGCAAGTTTAAATATTTGCTCTGTCACAATCACTCCCCATCTTGCACCTCCAAAACTCATGAGTGTGCACCCTGAGGCTGCCCACTGCTGCTCCTCCCATGAAGCTAAAGCAAAGCCGGACACAGTGGTCAGCACATTGCTCTTCAGACTGGCAGGTATTTTTGCTTTTTAATTTAAAAAAGGCAGGAAGGAATGAACTTGAAAGAAAGTATGCAGCCAAATCCCGACCACTTGTCTTTAGAAGTCCCCACGCTCACCTCATGCACTTCCGAATAACAGCCAGTGCAGTGGAAAACCCACCATTATCCGTAGCATCTAGGCCAAATTCCAGTCCACTTAATCACATCCTGCCTGCCCTCCTTCTGCACTTTCAGTTTGAAAGGGGCTCATTCTTGTAAACTTCCTGTCCAAAAGTACTGGGTACAAGTCTGTTCTGCAACATCGAACACGGGTGCTGCTCCACCAACAGATGGTTGAAGTGGTTTGCATACACAAGAGGTGAAGTATTTTGAGACACTCCAGAAAAGAAAGTCATTACAGAAGTGCATTGTTTCTCTTGCTGCAGAGAAGAAATCACACCACTTTAATCCCTAAGCTGCAACAGCAACACAGTGCACTGTCACAGAAGAATGCAGTCTGCTCTGCGGCTTCCCACAAAAGCTGGAGATCCTCCAACTAAAATCAGACTTAAAAGACAAAACATCTTGAGCCATTCATGTCTCGAAGAAGAGAGTTTCCTAGCTGGTTATCCACTTGCCAGCAGGATGAGACACAGGGTGTATTTCTCCATCAAACTGCAGAGAAGGACTGGGACTTTTCAGTGTTGTTCTACATCATCATTTTTTTCTGTGCTTCCATGGAAGCTGCTTTATCACTGCTTCCATGGGGCACAATCCTAAGGAGTACACTGATGCAGAGCAGCTGCCTGCAATGGGGAGGAAGGAGAAGGTTTGTGCACCTCACACTCACTGCTCCTTGGAGCTGAGGAGAAACACACAAACACATGCACCAATCCTCAAAGAAGGCAGCACTTGTCACTGACAGGTGCAGGTTGAGCACTTGGTTCCTTGCAAGCCAAGTTTCTGCCTTACAGAGAGAAGAAACAGATGCCAGGCTGTGAATACACAGCAAAGAAAAATGTCACAGAAAAACAGATGGACTTTGTCATGATGATCTGGAAGGTCTTCTCCTACCCAGATGATTCTATGAATGAAAGCAAGTTGGGAGAGGAAAGCTATATCGAGAACCACAACATACCAAGTGGCTCTCATATTACTAAGCCAGAAGCAGGAAAAAAATGCAACACCTGCAGCACTGTCCCATTTCTCTGGGAAGCTGCTAAAATTCCCATTTTTGTTCTGAGGAAAAGAAAAATCTACTTAGTTTTACGCTGTGCTTTTTATAATAGCCATTGTTATTTTAGATGGACAACTTGTTTGCACATTCACTTTTCCCACCTGGGGGAAGGAAAGGTTAGACATCAGATTTTCTCAAATGCTGTTTGAAGTGACTTCAAAACCTTGCTAACAGTTACTGACACTAAATTAAAGTATGGCTGATTTATTATGCCTGTTACTGCCTTCATGAACTGGGGTCAGATAGCTACCAGGGAAGACCCAGAGGCTTGTTTGATCTCATATCCACACACAGGGTAATTAGACACCTTGAAGTCTCTACCAGCTCCAGATTTTTCTGAGGCCACCTGACAGGCCGTGCTTCCAAACACTGTTCTGCTGAAATCTCACATAGCGCCAGTTAAAAAAAAAAATTAAAGATGCTTTACTACAAAATGTTCTCAGTAGATGAGTTACTCACAAGACAAACTCTTCCTTCCAAAAGGGATTTGCAGCATTTTTGGCTATGGAGCTGGAAAACTTCTGCATAGGGTCATTCAGCTGAGCTATGCACACAAAGTTTGTGCTGCCTGTAAGAACAACAAAAAGAAAGTTGTTAATCTTTCCATCACAATGAGACACGCTTATTCAAATGAAAGTGAAGAACCTCTTTCCTTACATATTACTCTTTTGAATAGACCATTTGGAAATGCTTCCTCACCCACCCATACAATAACTTTTTCACTTCTGGCTGATTGGCATAATAGAGTAATTATATCACTACTCCAAATGCAAATAATTCGCACAAATGTGTAACTCTGAAAACAATTTATTGTCTATTACTTCCACAGGAATGGAAATCATTTCAGTCATAGAGCTCCAACATAGCAAGGACATCAGCAAAATGTTCACTGACTTTGTGCACAGCAAACAACAGACATGCTGACTCCTCCCAGCTCTCCAGAAGAATCCAGTTTTATATTTGTTATCGCCAACTCTCAGTTGTGCTCCTCTGGTGTATCTGGGTTGTGAAAGAGCCCTATCTCGGGCACAGAAGCAGCTCGGGCCTGGCAAGGTTATCAGAGGAGACAAAGCACCATGGACACACAGCTTATGGGGATCCAAGCTAACCCTGCAGTAAGCAGTTTAGCTGCTTTCCCAATGTGCTGAGCCTGAGGTAATGAACCCCGGGTGGTTTGCTGTTAAAACAGCCATATGTCCCTACAGCCCCTGCTGAAACCTGCACACAGCCCTGCATCAGAGTCACCTGGGGACTGACACTGCAGGTAGCAAGCTCTGTCCAGAAGCCAGCATCTGCCCAGATGTGCCACTATTTCCACTGATTTACAATGACCAACTGAACACCACTACGAGGCTTTATTTCTCGTACTCAGCTCCAAAGCATTCACACCCCAGGAAGTTGCTAGGGAACAAGCAGAATTTCCTCCACCTCCTGTTACAAAGGCAAGAAATGATTTCAGGATCTCCATATCTGTATTTCCAAAAAAGAGAGCATTAATGGTTCCCTCTTCTTCACACTTCGAGGGAGGGGCCAGAGGGGCTTCCCATAAGGTAAATCCTCTGCCGTATGCATCCTGTGCTTATAAAGCCATCTCATCTCATGACTGTTAACAGCACCTCTTTTGAAAAGCTTTCTTTGCACTATGAAATTGTAGAGTAACATTGAAATCTCAGTTAGTTTTCTTGCTGCAACCTACAGTTTCCAGCACAGTTCTATTTATAGATGATATTTCACTGCCAAGACTTTCAGAACTGCTATAATATATATATACATATATACACACACACACACACACATATATATATATATATGAACAGTCTGCAGAAAGTTTTAGGGGAAACACTGCCAGTCAGGATGAGCAAAACAGCACTATGCAACAGTCTGGGGCAGCAACTTACTACATCTAACTGAAAAAGAGTAAAGCAAGAAAAATGTATTTATCCAAAACCCATGCTTTGCCCCTTTTTAAGCAGCTAGAAGCTTCCATTGAAAAGACTGTTATGGATTTTTTAGCAACCATGACTCACAGGGATTCAAATTCACATTTTCTCTGACACAACCCACAATAATGCTTGCATCATTACTCAGGGCATGAGCGAGCAAGTTTGTACTTGAAGTCTGAACACCTGTCAGACAGGTTTGGTGCTTCTTTCTTAAACCAGCCGTTCAACTTCACCAGGTTGAGAGCTCCTTTTGGTTTTATTCTCCATCTGCAAGAGGTATACCTTCCCTTGCCCACAGATATACTCTATTAAGGGTAAAATAACAACAAAACCCTTTGAGGAGAGCTTACATAAAGGAGGAGGGTTATAGATAAATCAGAAAACTGCCTCCAAATAAGGGAAAACAGTTGTAAAAATAGGGCAATACTGAACCAAAGCAATGTCACCTCTAACAGTCAAAGAGCTGGTTCTGAGCCCAATCCAACTTGTTATATCAAAGTGATAACTTCTAAAGTAAAACAAACTCTAGAGAATAAACAACCAACTTTAGAAATATGCTCATTTCAATTTGTTTTCAAACACCATGGATTTGTTTACAGAAGGATCAAGATGTCTAAATAATTAAATAAACCAAAACATTCACAGTTTTGTACAAGCATGACTAAGCTTGTTTCTGGGAGAACAGCAATTTTGTGCATGCCATTCTGAGCCAAGTTTGTAAATTAGAACTTCCAAATGATTTCAGCTGAATTTAAAAACAAAACAAAAAAGAAAAACAAAACAAAAAAACCCAACATCCTACTTGAAAACAAGTGGCACCCTCTGAGCTATGTTACCTGCAGCACTGTGATCAGTGAGGTTTACAGTGATGTTCTTCACCACCAGTTTCAGCTCATGAGCCCTTGGAGGTTTAGGTGGACTGGTGCCCTGAGGGATAGTGCTCGTGTTCTGTACATTCTGTGAAAAGGAGAACAAGAAGGATGGAGCATACACAAACGCTTAACTTCTGTCACATTAATATAAGGAAGTAGATGTGATGTGGAGTAGCATCCACAAATAACCACATGGGAGTTTATAATCACAAAGCCTTCACTGCCAAAGGCTGTTTTGTTTTAGATACAACTGGAACACTTGCTTTAATCACTGAGTGGTGTTAGATGTACTGGTTTCTGGGTCATAAACAAGCAATAAAAAACAAAGAAGGACACTTCCCAAAAGATCCGGGTAGAACTAGGAACAGGACTTACCTGAACCTCCTTTATGTCTGTAGGCCTCGTACTCAACACTACAGATGGAGTAACTGAGCTAAAGAGATCCTTCAAAACATCTCTGAGCGTTTCAGATATTGCACAAGTCCCTTCTCCCTGCCCCTAAAATGAAATGAACAACCACACTGCTCAATATTCAGGAGAATACACATTAAGGAAAAAAATAATTAATCTGGCATATCCAAACTACCAAAGCAACTGCCAATTACCTTTGCCAGAGAGAGAGACCGTTTATGTCACCAACAACAAAATGTACCACAAGATCATGCAAGTAATTACTTACATTTCTACATTAAGCATTAAAGAAAAACTAGGAGTGTACACTAATAAAGCCGCATGCTGTTCAGAGTGTTAGGAAGGCAGAGCTCTTAGCCACAAAACTAGGCATTTCACTAACGCTTCATGGTGCCATTTTAAAGTTGCTGTACTGCTTTGCACTCTGCTGAGAGCAGATCAGGTCCCCAGATAAGCAGATAGGCACTGTTCCACTGATTTAATGGGAGTTCTGCCAGCCTGCGACAGCTGAGAATGTGCTAATCCTCTGCTGTGCTGAAGAGTTATTATAGCATCTCTTGGAGGTCTTCAGCCCTGCAGAGAAGTGCACGGAATTGATGGGCAGTCAAGCCACTCCAAGGGACTGACTCATGAGTTTGCCTATTCAAAAACCCTGTGGCCGTCTGCATTTCGCACTGCCTGCTTGCACACTTCCTGTGTGGAACATCAGAACTTGTCGCAGATCTTGCTTCCGTGTAGCTTCACAGGAATAATTGTAAAGCATCAGAAGAGAGTGAAGCATTCAACCCATCCCCATCCTCCTCACATCACGCTGCTGGAAAGCTTTCCTATGCTCAGGCCGCTACATGGGAATAACCTATAAATGAAGACATCAAGGAAGGGCAGTTCGGCGCTACCTTTGCTGTGGAGGCAGCCCAGGAGAAATCTCCATGAGGTCTGCTCTCTAAGGAAAAGATTTGCTTGAATGACAGAGGACTCAGCCATCCTTTTTAACTTCTGAGTAACTACAGTGTTACAGAACAAGGCTTTAAAATGAAAGGGATCGACTACCAGATACTGAATATCTAGGCAAGCACAATAAATATACAAAGTAGAAAAAAAAAATAAAAAGTACCCCTCTACATGCTGCTGTCAGATGAGAGCAGGTCTCCAGCAAGCAGCATCAACAAAGCAGGCCCAGCTGCAGAAGACAAGGTACACTGGTGACAAGGACACACAGTTTGCACCAGTGGGAAGATCTGGCAGGGAACTGAAGGCCTAATTCCTGCAGATTATCTTGATAATGCTTAGGCTGGGCAGCATCAGCTTCCAGCATTCCCATCAGCTTAAGCAGACCCGCAGGACTGCAACAGCTCAGGTATCAAGCTACAGCCCCGTGAACACAGCAGAACATCCTGCATCATCCTCCTCTGCCAGGGCTGTGCCCCCTCAGCATGGAGAGCCCAGTACCAGATTCTGTCACTTGCAACCCTAAGTCCTTTTTTAATGCACACACAGTCACTTCAGCACTCCTAAAGGGACGCTTGAAGCTTGCACAGCAGGTCAAACCAATTTGGAGCAACACTCCTCTCCCAATTACTCAAGTGTTACAGAAAGCCTGGGTGTTTCATAAAAATCCCAGGAATGCTGCATACAGAAATCCTTTTGCACCACCTCCTCATGCACCCACCCTTTGATGATATGCAGCCACTGATGAAAACCTGCAACAGTACTGGCTAATCCTGCAGCAACTTTGCTTTGTTCACACTGTGCTCCCCAGTACAACTGCTGGAGAAAGAGGCAGAGGAACATTCCTGCAGCTTCCAAATAATACCTTTGCTTATAAAATTACTGAAAAATACACTTGTTTCAGTAACTTCGATTTTCTGAGACTCTTAAATAAGCAGATAAATCATTGGCTGTTCTCACTGCTTTGGAGGCGAGTTCCTTCCCCTGCCCTTATCTATGCACTGTTGGATAAAGAATGATGCCAACTTGCAAAATTCCAGCCAACTCTCAATTTGCTCCCAACCAAAACTGGTAGTAGTTATTCAACAGCTGTCATTCGGCTTGTATTGACAGGCATTTTCTGATGTTCTTCCATCAACAGAAAATAGGTTATTATATCCACTCGTTTGACTGATGGTAGAACTATTGCACTGATGACCATCAGCAATTAAAGATACACACAATGTACATAAAATATCTTTTCTGTAAGAGAAAAAAGAACTACAAACACAAAAGCTGATGTTGACAGTTTTAAGAGCTGAAGGAATTACCAAGTTGCTCCTTGTTTTACCCATTAAACAGCTCTCCATTTGTCACCTCCCCACTTTCCTGAATGCTAACAGAAACTTCAAAGTGAAAAAGAAGCCCTTAAGTGGTAAGAACTTAACAGGCTCGTTTTAAAATCACAGGCAAAACACAGGAGGTTACCACTGCTTTGTCACTTGGCGAGTCTCAAAAAACAGGCTTTGAAGGCCAGAGACAGTGCCACTCATTTGCACGGGTCAGTGAATACTCACTGCTTGCTCAGTAAGTGGACAATCAGCACACCACTCCAACACATGCAGGTCAGTTGCACACACAGTGTAATTATATCATGTTTTAATTAAAGCATTAAAATACACTTCAAAAGACCTGCCTGTCCCCAGTTATAAGCTTAATATTTCTGTGTACTAAAACTATGGTAATAAATTTTTATGATTCTGTCGCTCAGCTACAGGTCTTCAGCAGCAGCCTTATCACCACAGCTAGTCCTGGGGGCTGAGCTTCTGGGAAGGCGTTCTGCAAAGAAGGACTTGGTGGACAAGCTGATCACAAGCCAGCAGTAAACCCTTGTGATCAAGAAGGGCAATGGTATCCTGAGGTGAATTATGAACAGCATTGCCAGCAGGTCAAGGGAGGTGATCCTTCCTATCTACTCTACCCTGCTGAAGCTTCACCTAGAATACTGGGTCCAGTTCTGGGCTTCCCAGTACAACAGACAGACATACTGGAGAGAGTCCAGCAAAGGGGTACTGAAGTGATGAAGGAATTGGTTTATCTCATTTGCAAGGAGAAGCACAGGGAGCTGGGCCTGGAGAAGGACAGAGGGGATCTTATCAACATGCTCTCAAGAGGATGGCTCCTGATGCTTCTCAGTGGCACCCAGCAATAAGATGAGAGGCAGCAGTCTCAAACTGAAACACAGGCAGTTCCAAACAAACATGAGGAAAAAAGTATTTATTATGAAGGTGACAGAGCACTGGCACAGGCTGCCCAGAGAGATTAGAGAGGCTCCTCACCACAACTCTTCAGAAGTACCCTGGAGGTGGTCTTAGGCACCCTGCTCTGAGTGTCCCTACCAGAGCTGGGGTTAGCTAGATGGACCCAGAAGGGCTCTTCCTATCTCAACCATTTTGTGATGCTGTAAGTGTAGTCTTTAGCAAGACCTTCAGTCAGAAAAACCTCACATAAAGCAAGCGTGCGCTCACTCTTTCAGGAAATGTCTTAATAAAAGAAAGCACAACAACAAACAATGAATCAGAATTTACATATGAAGATAACATGCAGTTGAAAAAGCCTCAATAGATCTCTAAATAACTTATCATTGCCTTAAAAACTTGTGTTTTTTTCAGAGCTGTATCTAAATGAGTCCTACCAGATTTCAAAACTAATTAAGTTAAGGCAGGGAAAATGGTTTTGATGGGAACATCATTATAACTGTTTCTTTACATTAGAAGCACTCTTAAGGTTTTTAGTAACAGACATTTTTCACACCTTTGAATTTGGTCAAAAGTGTTTGCCAGGTCACTTGTCTGTCAAATACAGACTTATCTTCAATGCTTCAGTAATCTTTGGAGATGCTTTTTGATTTCAGAGATGCAGGATTTTGATGGATGAGAAATGGCAAGTCTCCCTGAAGCAGTTTAAGAACCCACTTCCAATAAGTAACTGTCCCATTCCACTGCTAAATGCAGTCAGCAGAAAGGAACAGGCATTTTTGCTTCAGTTGTTACAGCATCATCTGATATCTTAGCTCAAGCTACTGTTACTGCTAATCTAATGCACTGCATTGGGTTTTGCACTGGGGAGATGCTTTCTGACTCCTTGAGCAGAGGGACAGAGTGACTACCAGGGGAGCAGCAGCAGCAAGGTTTGACAGAACTTAAGTCCTCTCCCAGTCTGAACTGCACCTTGACATTAGAACTTTCACTGCAACAAATAAAACTTACTGACTGACCTCCTGCACTGTTGGCTGGATTTCAAAGTTGATTTCATCAACATTAACAAGGAGCCACTCCACTTTGACATCATCTCCTTTGTCTTTCACGTAGAGGTGAAGCTGTGGATAGGAAAGCAGTTATTGGAGTGTGTTCTGTAAGGAAATTTTAAGTCAAGCTCCAGACTTAGGCTCACTAAAGTAAAAATACCAGTTTCTGAGTTGGTGTACATCCAAGTGACAGTGTGAGAAAGTAAACTAAATACCAAGTGAGAGTGCATGCCAGTCAAGAAGGGTATTGTTGTTCTACATATTGGAGCAGTCTATTGAAAGATTTATTTATTTATCCACAGCCTTCCTAAAGCAGAAGGCAGAACTGTAACATTATTAAATGTTTTACCAGAAATAACACAAGCTTGTATGCATTCTGCAAACACCAGGAGAAAACCCAACACAACCTTTCAGACCTTTCATTTGAGCTGTGGGATGAGATGTAACTGAAGGAAAAAGAGAAAATAACACTTAAGAGGCTTTACCTGCAAATGAAGTGGAGACAGTTTCACACTGTATGACTGACTTTCTGCAGCTGTGGGTGAAGAACTTGAGACACTGACAACAAATGTAATGGAATCTCCCACAACATTACAAGAAACCACCTACAGAAATTAAAGAGGAAGAAAAAAGGAAGGGAAGAACAATTTAGTCTTCAGAAGAATGTCTGGTAACTTTACATGCAAGTTTTTTCTCTTTCCTTCCCTGCTGCAAACCAAGCATCCTATTTCAGGATAGCTGGTTTTACCAAATATTTAGCTGGTAAAAATGAGCTGCACAAGATTTGTTCTAGTGGTATCCTCCAAATGAGTAATTTGGTCAAATTGCTGTTGTTTCTGGAGAAGATATTGACTGAGTAATTCCAGTGGGGTGGGGATGGGTAGAAGCCTTCAGAAATTTATTCAAGTCTTTGACCAAACCAAGGAGAGCACTGAAGTTTGGTGGTGAAGCTAAATGTTTGGAACAAGCTTATTTGCTACTTGACTGCTATATGCTTACATACGTACACACCTTCAGCTTTACAAGCAGTAATTTAACTTGTTATCACACTGAGTTTACAGAGCGTTTCTCTCATCCCTCTCCTCACAGGCCAACTGGGGTTGTGGAGCTGCTCAAAAATCAAAGAACATGCAGAAGGCACCTGGCAGCAGAGGAAAGACCCAGGTACAGCAGTCAGAAATCGTGCATTAAGCCAGAGAGAGATGTTCACCTTGCTAACAGCCTTGCTGGTTGAAGACACCAGCCCATTGCTGTATCCACAGCTCCACCACTGGAGAGGTGAGTTAAACATTTCACAGAGGGATTCAGGCAAAGTTAACCATGTTAATGCAATGCACAGACAAATAATCTGCTGCAAGATCTGTTTGACAGAAACTCTGTGCAAATGTCAGTAAATTATATTTGTGCACTTATCACTTTGCTTATATGCACTGGATTGGAAATTGAAGGCTTCAATATGAGTCAGCTACCCTCTAAAAGATCCTTATCAGTCTCTCCTTAAAAACAGTCCATCTCCCAGGACTCTATACACTGTAAAAGGCACCAGAGGGCTTCAGAGCACATGTGTGAAGGCAGAAATTACAAAGAAGCAAGTGGATGGAGTGGATGTGACAAGTAACAAACCCAACCATACCTATCAGCAACAAGAGTTGCAGAAGGTGCATCTTCTGCAAACCAGAGTTGGGAGGTGAAGATATCTGCCTTCCTCACCTCTCCTCCTTCCTAAAAGCTAAATTCCCTCTAAGTTGATTTATGTTCCTTAATCCCACATAATCAACATAAGAAGCCACAATTAGGGCACAGCATAAGTTAGTTAATGACTAAAAAGCTTGAGCGCTCATTTTACTTGTAATTGAGCCAAAGTACAGAATACAATTCATTCACAAAGAGGACAGACTGACATGGCTTTTCCTTAAGCACAGCAAAAACAGACAGGTTCTTCCACCTTTTTAGAGCACAAAGAGAGGGAAAAGGACAGGTCTGATGCAAAAAACACTGGTGCTTGCATACCCTACGCACAGTGCTTCACCACCCATATGCATCTGATCCACACATGCATGGGAAGCTCAGTGCATTTGGAACAAGTTGGACCTGCTGCACATGTGACGTAGAGCCACATGGCTGGAATTTAAGGAGGTCTAAAAGGCAGGGCTGCCAGGTAAACAGGCAATTACTGCTTTAAAAACAAACAAACAACAGAAGCCTGGCAAGAGGGTTGGCAGATGTGCTCATGTCCTACCTTTTCTCTCAAGATGTGTTTATTTTCAAGAAAAAGATGAAAACAGAGAGTCTGCAACTGCCACTTCCCTTCTAAAGTGACATTCCTTTAGAAAAGTAGCAGATGCTTTTGATAGACCTCAGCAGAAATATGTAGGCCATTTGTATGCCCCTCCCCGAACAGCACCATGAGGAAAAACACTGAGGCTTCCTGTGCTGTGCTCCTCTTCCCCCACAGCCCCATCCAACATGCTTCCTCAGATTCTTTGTCTCAGAGCAGGTGAAGAGTAGTCACCAACAAACCCCAGCTCATTCGTATCCTGTGAAGCTCTAATTAATAGACAAAAAGCATTTGCTAGCACGAGAGGAGAGGGTCAGGCAAAGCACCCTTTTCCGGGTGAAAGAGGAGAGAAAGAGGGAGGATAAACATTCAGGAGAAAACAGAGGCATCTGGACTGGTAAGCTGCCCTTTGACTTCATTTATCTTCTTTATCTCTCTTACCCAGTACTCCGTGCAAGGGACACCTCATCACCCATCTTTCATTTTCAATGCAGACTAGAAAACCTGTAGTTTCTGTGACAAACTTTCCTCCGAAATGAAGCCCTTGCACCAATGCACAGCAGCTGTGGCTGGCTAACTGCACTCCCAGAGTTCACACATCACTTTGCTGTCCTGTAGATAGGCAAGCTAGTAGCTTCTACACAAACAGAAAGAGAGTATAAAGTGAAGCAGCAGCACATCACCAGGACTCCCCCACCAGCAAAACTGAGGTGCCTTCTCCCTACAGTATCTCCCCATACATGGGCACCCCATTACCAGCAAGGAGTGTCTCTGTGCACTTTTGGGACCTTACACCCTGCAGAGGTTTGGTGTTCAAGGAACATTTAGATGTTGTGTTGAGGGACGTGGTTTAGCAAGAACTATCGGTGACAGGCAGATGAGATGGTTGGACTGGATGATTTTGTAGGGTTTTTCCAGCCTTGGTGATTCTATGATTCTGGCTTTCCTCTAAAATTGTTCATACAACTACCCTAAAAGAACTGTTCCAGGTAAACTTCAAGAAAGAATATGACTGGAAAAGCATTATAGTTGGAGAAAGACAGAAATATTTTTCTAAGAAACTGAAGTGTCTGGACATGTGTCCTCACAACTGTTGAGGACCTGTCCCCTTGCTCTGCCCTACCCTCTCTACATCTTGATTTCACAGTTCCTCTGGACAGAACTGTAAGATTTCATTTTCTCTTCTCCCTGAAGTGGCGGCAAAAACCACTTCAGTTCAAGGAGAACCAGAATACCTCTGCTTGTCACACAGGGTTAAGATGTTTCACTTTTCGAAGTATCGCCACACAGATTCATGCCTTCACTGAATCATTTGAGTTGAAAGAGGCCCTTAAAGGACATCTGGTCCAACTCCCCTGCAGTGAACAGGGACACCCACAGCTTCATCAGGTTGCTCAGAGCTTCATCCAGCCTGACCTTGGGTGTCTCTAGGGATGGGGCATCCACCGCCTCTCTGGGCAACCTGTGCCAGTGCCTCACCACCCTTAGCATAAAACAACTTTCTCATTGTGCACAGCATTTCTGTTACTCCTCCACATCAGTCTTTCTCCCCTATTTCTCTGTGCAGGACAGTAGAGTCCCTTCTGTGGTAAAGGGGACAGTGAACGGCTGTGACTTCAGAAGGAAGTTCTTAAGAGCCCAACAGAGGAAGTCCTCCACCTTCCCCAAGCCTGACTGCATCACATGGGTATCTAAAACTCCCAGCATTATCAACTCAATTGCCTTTTTGACAGAAATCAGCTTTACTACATTTTGTTTCCAGAAGCAGAGTTAGCTGAGTTTGCAAAATACCTATCAGTAGCATGTAGGTAATAAAATATTAATACAAATTTAAGGTCTGCATGAGAAAATGAGTATACCATGAGGCAGCTGCAGAGTAAAAGCTGCAGGGATCAGGATGCTATAAGATTTGGGAGCTCCACCATTTCCTGTATTTTTTTTTTTAATATTATTTTTCTGGAGTATTACTGTGAGAAAGAGAAGGTCTTTTTCTGGCACAGGAAGTTTCTCTTGTCAATGGTCGTATGGATAAGTTTGTGTCCTCAAAGTATAACCTCTCCATAAGAAAATTTTCTTGTCAGAAACCTCTGTCTTTTCACAACTATTTCACTCAGCTATTCAAAACAATAATTGTACCACCTGCTTTGGCTACCTGAGCCTATGCATTGGCTTCTTAAGGGGCTTTCTGTAGTTTCCATACAGTTCCCTCTTGACCTAAGTAGTTTATCATACAACACAGACAATTATCGAGAAGGGAAGAGGGAAGGCAATGTCTAACCCGGCACAGCTTGAAGCAGATTTTTAGGAGCCAGTATGAAAGCAAGCGTGCCTGCAAGCATGAGACAAATTCAGGGCAGTTCTTCAAGATGATGATAAGCACTGGGGTGAAGGTAGAGGGGACAGAAGAAAGAGTTACCCATGTAAACAACAGAAGAAGAACAAAATCAAATAAACTAAGTGAATTTAGTTGTTCTTTTGCGACTGACAAACATGCAAATTCAAAGAAATGGAGAAAAGGGAAGGAAAAAAAGCAACTACTCAAGACCCTCCTGGACGCCTACCTGTGCAACCTGGTCTAGGGAGCTGCTTTGGCAGGGGGTTGGACTCGATGATCTGTGGATGTCCCTTCCAATCCCTGCAATTCTGTGATTCTGTCTGTACAAGCAGACAGGAGAGGGAGAATTTTCAATGAGCCTACCAAGCCAAGTGAGCACCAGATGGTGGGAGGACTAGGAACAGTACCTTATATTCAAGAAGCGGGAAAACAAGTAGCAGAACAAGACTTGGTACTTTGGCCTCATTGACATGCATTCTTTGCAAAGAGCTTAGAAGACAACATAGATGAAGACACGGAGACAAATGAAGAAATCCCAATGCAAGAAGTCTGCCAGCTTGCCCTACAATGACTGTGCCAACAGGAGTGAGGTAGAGATGCAGTACATTGTGCCACTGGGTCACTGGGTTACCAGTGACACCTGAACCGGGCTGGTGGATGTGGCAAAAGCCTAAAAGGAGGACCACGTGCATCTGCAGCAGGCTGTCTGACAGAGCCCAAACCAGTAATTACCACCACTGAAACAAACAAGTTCCAGCACAGATATCTCCCTTAGACAAGATACTCAGTTCCAAAGTAGGTTAGGTCCACTATGTTGTCTTGCCTATTTTAATTGCAACGCCTGTTTCCAAAACTCAAGTGAGGAAAGAAAGCTGAAAACCTTGAAGACTATAAAAGAAATGCAACCCAAAATACCAAGTGTACATGCAAGAAATAAGAAGAACTCCACTCTATAGGAACAGTATATCTCTAAGAAAAAGCCAGGACCTGCACGCGTCAAGTCAAGAGCAGCATGAAGCAGCCAAGGGAGAGACAGGTCAGAACCTCAGCGTTGTACGGGTTGGAAGGGATCTTGGTCTCATCTAGACCAGTTTCTGCTAAAGCAGGTTCCCGACAGCAGGTCGCACAGAAAAGCATCCTCAAAGGCTTTGAGAAAACACTGTCAGGAAGATCAGCAAGGCGGTCATCTCAACACACTGTGAGACTTCACTGTAGCACTGTTGTTACTTTAGCCATCACATTCAAGAAGAATGAATACAACCAGAGCAGCTGCAGAGTGGGACACACAGGAGGGCCTGGCAAGTCAGCAATGAGAAAGGAGACCTGAGGAACAACTTCTTTAGCTGAGCGAAACAAAGGCTGGAAGGAAATGTAACTCCCTTGTGATATACTCACAGACAGCAAGTACCAGGGGAAAAAGTGAATACATTCAAGATAAAGGATCATGCTAGTACAGGAAGAAAAAAGTATAAATAAATGAAAAAGCTGTGCAAGCCATGATTCCACTTAGGCTTTTAAAAAAAACCTAACACAATCATTAAAGCAGCAAATCCCTGGGACAGCTTTCTAAGCAAAAGGAGTTACAGGACAATACAGACTGCATGTGATAGGGCAGTGCAGTGCAATCCACCAAAACCAGTCAGAGATAAACACATGTACATAAGTGGAGATGAATCCCAGTCAATGCTAAAGCATCCATTATGAGCACACTATCCTGGAGAGGAAAGCAGCCACTGCACTGCAATGCCCTCACAGGCTTTGAAACGAGGGGAGCTGGGAGGCTCTGCACCCCAGTGCAGTGCTGGATGGGAACAGAGCAGCAAAGGCACACAGCTGAATGAGGCCTTTTTGAGCATGCTGCATATCCTGTCTGAAAATTAGAACCTCGCACCATTTGCCCCCATAGAATTCACAACAGAAAAACTGACACAAAGCTTTACTATCTGCTCTTGCCCGTTGTGCTGCAGGACAGCCACGCCTTGTGAAGCAGTTTTTACTACTGCTTATCAAAGGAAAAGCAAACTGTGGGCACTCAGAGGGCTTCTTCCCCTCTTTGTTTAAGCATGAAGCAGGAGGAAGACTTCTGCTGCAGCTTAACAGTCAGGAAACAGACGAGTTTGCTCTGTCCAAACCCCTCCGTGCCAAGCTCCCAACATCTCTGTTGCCTTTTATTGCTGCTGGGAAGTTCAAAGCTTCTGGAAATAGATTCTGGTAACAGAAAGGTTGGCAGAAATAGCTGAGAATATTGCAAATGTTTACTTTATTGAAACAGAACAGCCAGCTCCACACAATGAAAACAGCCCACTCCATCCTACATATTTAGGCTCTGGCCCAAACCTGGAGCTAAGAATACAACCAAGCAGAGGCTTTTGTCCAGGGGCAGTGTGGTGCCACCTTCCTGACAGAGGAGCTCTGTCACGATGGCAGTGCCACCTGCCAAGTTCACACCCAGCAGCTCCCCCACCGTGTCTGCATTGGCACACTGCAGAATGTATACCAGTTCTACAGCTTCCAGCTCCTTCAGCATAAACACTGTCAGTGGCAATGCAGAATTACAGTAGGCTGGCAATCCTCTGTCAGATCGGTGTGGGTGTGCCAGGCATGACACCGCTCACCAGATATAGGACAACAGCCCTGTGTCAAGACGATGGCACAGGCATGTGCAGAGCTCTAAGGGATGCTACAACATTGGTAAACAAGCAGCATGCTGTCACCAGCCATATCCGGAGCAAGCCATACCAATCATGAGCCACCAACATAGGATGACAGAATCAGAGAACAGATTGGGTTGGAAGGGACCTTAAAGATGATCCAACTCCAACCCACTGCCATGGGCAGGGTCAACATGCATGTAAAGATGATTGTGTCCAGACAAGCTGCTAAGGGATATTTCAGTTTCATTTAGCTTTTCCAGGTAATACTTGCAGAGATTAAGGGTTGAAGTGCAGGAAAGAAGAAAAATATGAAACACTTTGGATGCTAAGTATTACCCCCAAGGAGTATGTAGGAGAGACAGCAAGCCTATGAGAGAACTCCTGGGATGCCTGGAGATGGGTATGCATCAGAATGCCACTCTGAGGCCATTAGATACTGAAAAAGAAATAAATTATTCAGCTGTGCCTTAACTAAAGGAATAGGAATCATTCAGAGAATTTTTTCCCAGCAGCTGTGTGCAAAATTATGGAAACAGGTTTGGGGGGAATTCAAAACCACCCAATTACGTAAGCAAAACTCTCTTAATCCAATACGTTTTTAAATGTGCTTATATTGATTTAAGCTGCTGCGAAACCACATCAGATTGCTGGCTGTAATACTAACAGCTTGATTAACATACCAAAATGGCTCAATCCAAGGTCAGACAAGGCAAGAGGGAGGGTGCCAGGCCACAGAGCCCCCAGTAGAGGAGAGCAAGAGCCCAGCCACACCACAGTCAGTGTTGTCCAGCGCCTGCCACCCATGCTACTACAGCTTCGCCACAGCAGCACCAGGCCCCACGGACTGGAGTGCGCCACTGGGGCAGGGAGCACTGGTATGAAAGGGAAACACTAGGGAAAAAAAAAAAGCAACAAAAAAAAATAAAAGCAGAACAAGTGCACAAAGAGCTTTACATGTCGGCAATCCCCAGCTGCCACCAATCAGGGTGTGACTGTAAGTTGGGTATCAGACAGATAAGCATGCATAATTTTCAAAGGAATCATAGCAGAGCTGCTTGACATCTAAATGAGACGAGCAAACCAAAGTAAAGACGCAGAACTAGAAGAAAAGTAATGGGTTCAACTGGCTCAGGGGCCTAAAACTCAGCTAACAGTCACTGGCTAATAGTTACTGTAACCAGGATGGAAACACAGGAACTATCAGTGCCAACAAGCACACACACACTCCTTTCCTCTTAGTGTATTTGTACATGGATGTAAGAGCTACATCCCACTTTATTCTAATATTGCCCACACTTGGCATGGGAAAACCCACTTCCCAATATGTGCTGTGCGGGTGGGAGTGGAAGGACGAGACAAATCCTCTTCAGGAGTCACCTGGAGGACTTCACACCTGCCCCACTGACCCTGTCTGGCTGGGAGCCACAAGGCAGGCCTGCCTCAGACACAGCACAGCAGGAGTCATGCAGGACTTTCTGCCCCAGGGTATTTCCTTCAGCATGAATCCCTGACCAACTTCAACAGGTCTGGGAACCACAATAGCTGTAGGAGGACGTGGAGACATTTCAATCAGCTTGGCACAGCGCTGGCTGTTCATTTGGCAGAAGCCCTGCAGCGCTCAGCTCACAGCTTGCACAAGAAGTTAACCAAAGCAAAGAAGTCCCTTTGAGGTGGTCTGTAACCAATCTTCACCAACCTGGGTACTGAAGAATAAAACTCCCAATGCTTTTCGTATGACTATCAGCATTTCCTACTAAAAGTACCCTTGAAGCACAATAAAGATGAAGTTTACCTTCTCTTGAACAGACTTCACCACACTAACAACTTGTTTAACTGTGAGCTCAAGAGGTTCTGCTGGGTCATCTTCCTCAAAGGTCAGCAGCTGTGAGTCCTAGAGAGGAAAAGAGGAGCACTGTCAGATGGTGAACCCTTGGAGATGCAGGATGAAAACACAACGGAGAGCCTAAAAACCTGCATTTAGGGCTCACATCTAGGCCCAACTGCACCTAAGCCTCCACAGAACACATAGAATTGCATGAGTTGGAAGGGGCACATAAAGACCATCTGGTCCAACTGCTCTTTCAGTGAACAGACACCTACGGCTACATCAGGGCGCTCAGAGCCCTGTCCAGACTGAGTGTCTCCAGGCATAGGGCTTCCACCACCTCTCCGTGCAACCTGTGCCAGTGCCTCAACACACTCACTGTAAAGGAACCATTTCTTTATGTCCAATCTAAATCTCCATTCTTTCAGTTTGAAACTATCTCCCCTTGCCCTATCATAACAGACTCAGCTAAAGAGTGCTCTTCTTCCTTACAGTCCCCCTTTAGATACTGAAAGGCCGCTCTCAGCTCTCCCCAGAGCCTTCTCTTCTCCACGCTGATCAGCCCCAGCTCCCTCAGCCTGTTCTCGGAGGGGAGGAGTTCCATCCTTCGGATCATTTTTGGGGCCCTCATCTGGATGTACTCCAACAGGTCCACATCTCTCCCGTACTGATGACTCCCCATCTGGACACAGTACTCCAGGTGATCCTCACAGATCAGAGGGCAGTATCACCTCCCTCGCCCNCCGCGCAGGGCCCAGCCGGCAGCTGAGTCCGGCGGGCAGCACGGGGACGCGCCCCAGCGCCGCGCCGCCCCCGCCGCGCTCAGCCCCCGCCCATGCCGCCGCCGGGCGGGAGGGGGAGGCAGGGGCCCGGCCCGGAGCTGGCCGAGTGCCGTCGGGAATGGCTTCACCTGCCCGCGGACGTCGGGTTGCAGAAGTGGAGTGGGCGCGCAGACCTGACGGCAAGTGCTCGTTTGCTCGGCGCTTTCGAGGAGATTCTCAGCTAGAAGCAAAGGTGGGAGGAAAACGGGAGTACAGTACCGAGGCACCGCACGGCTGAGGCTGGGAGGGCCCTCTGGGTCCACCTGGCCCAACCCCAGCTCCAGCAGAAGCGCCCAGAGCAGGGTGCCC